>PVKU01002077.1:145329-249597 GCA_004027475.1 Anoura caudifer
GTGGATAGGTGGCTTCAGAGCGTGCTTTGGCCAGCGATTGGCCGGGGGGTGTATGGCGGGCGCGTGATCAAGGCACCGATTGGTGTGCCACCTGCATGTCTGGAAGGGGGAGTTCTATGGCTCCTGACCGCAGCGTTCGGGCGTAGCCTTCCAGGTCTGATTGTGTCGGCCTGTACCAGGCTTATCCCAGCCCCCAACATGGGAACATCTGAGCAACTTTTTATATAAGCTAAGTCTTTAGGGTCATCACTGCAGGGAGGTCATGGCTATACCTCCAGTTCTGTAAGTACCTTCTCCAAAGGTACTGGCATCCAGTCTGTCCCACTTCTGGCAGGGTTATGTCAAGAAATAGTCAACCTAATCACTAGTTTTAGAATGGAATTGGTAGAATGTCCTTCTCTAAGAAAAATGGCAGGAAAACAACCAAAACAGCAGAAACAGTATTAGTACTATCGTGAGGACTGTATTGCTGCTGCATGGGTATCTTCTGTCACCTCTGTGTTCTGACTGGAATACAGGCTTCGTAAGGTCGGGAATTTTGGTTAGTTTTGTTTGCTGCTCTATCCTCAGTGCCTAGAATGGTGGCTGGAACAGTACATATTCAAATATTTATTGAATGAATTACTAGTACCGTTTCACATTTGGTGTCACTTCATCAGGTTACTAATGTGATCCTCCAAGGCCATGGCTTTGGATTTTGTTTTCTATGACCTCACTAGCAGTTTTCCTAGTTTTGTTGTGATTTTGATTCATAAGAAGATAACCTTAACCATATGCCCGAGTACATTGGATAAATAACTCTACCTCAAAAGCAATTTTATTTGATCTTGTAAACCTAAGTCTAAACTGGAATTTGGTTCGGCTTGATAAAGAAGTTACTAGATTTCTAGTCTTCTGTCCTATGGAAACACATTCTGTGACTTTCTGCCTTGATTTTTGAGCTTGAATTCGAAATGTAAAATCATCAAGAAACATGCTTATTGCTAAAAATGAGAAAATACAGGTAAGCAAAATGAAGGAAATAGAAACCACTTATATTCCTACCACTCAGAGATAGTCACTGCTGTGAATTTTTGGTTTATTTTATGTCAAATACTGAAATTAGCTAACATGTTGATTAATTCATTTTTCTTATTAGAAAGTGAATGCAGGGGATCTGGTTCCTAGCCCCAGTCAACCTGTGCTAAGAGGAGCCCCCAGATCAGAGTTTAGTAAGGCACAATAGCAGAGGTGAGTAGATACAGTCACCTCCAGTCCACATCTCAGAATACAACTTTGGAGGGTGACCCCAGCCGTGGCAGGAGGAGAGAATGGAAGTAAGGAAAACAACTTTGACATACAGCAGATTTCCTTGAAATAGGAGTGTCCTTCCTGAGAATTGAAGGTGAGAAAATCTTGGAAGAGTCTGCCCCAAGATAACTCGCAAGTCAGAAAGGCAGCATGTGCAAGCAAGGCTCTGGGGAAGCCCTCGTGCTCACTGTGTAATTGGCTGGTTGGCCCTGGACCAGGTCTCTTCCACCCTGATTTCCTAGGGAGGGATCATGTCACATCTGGTTTATGACTCACTGCAGGAAAATGCGGAGATCTATGTGAATTGGGCCTGAGGTCATGTCCTTGGACATCTTAGCATATTCAAGCTGGGGTATAGCATCCCTGGGAAGTCTGGGTCATGAGCAAAAGAATCATATTATTCTTTAAAGTTAATGCAAATTTTGCATTCTTATCCATAACATTTGTCTTAATATTGAAATAGTATTTTAAAAAATCTTTAAGTGAAGTCAGTGTTCCAGGATGCTAGGCACATAGGCACATTTTGTAAATATTGGTTGAATGAATGAAAGTTGTTCATTCCAGTCTTCAGGATGCTCTTGATCAGGTTGTAGCAAGTCTCAAACAGGAATAACGGGATCATTGGGCTAGGAGGTAAATTAATACTCTCTGCACCACCTATACGCCAGGTAAGGTGCCAGATGTTTTACCCACATAGCCTCAGTTTAATCCTTATAACCCTACAAAAATCCCTATTTTACAGGCAAGTAATTGCAGAGTCAGAAAAATTAGTAACTTTCTCAAGGTCTAGAATAGGGCAGAACCAAGATGAAAATCCTGCTCTGCTTGGGCTTCTGTCCTCTCCACACACCTTGCAGCCCCCCGAGGCCAGTTTACCCATCAATTTCTTGGAGACCGCGCAGGGAATGCAGCTCACTGCTGTGTTCCGGCAGGCATGAAAGAAGCTCCCCGTGTTCTGTCTTCCTGTACTAAAGACTCATATTGCAGGGGTCACAGGACTTGACTGTGGGCAGAGAAAGGCAGCTCCTCTGGGGGTGTGGGGCACATCCCCCTGTTCCTGAGTGGGCCAAGTAGGGGCACACTGGGATGCTTTGTGAGGAAAAGGGCCTATTTGCCACGCTACTTCATGATAACAATCGTGCAGGATCGTTGCTGGCATCTGCAGCTTCTTTAATCTTCTGAATTTTGTTCCTAGTCTATTATGGCTCAAGTTCAAGTTTTACTGGCTCCACTCAGCTGTGAGTTGAGTGTCCCTGGTGGGGGACCCAATGTGGCTTTGTGGAGCTCTCCAAAAGCACAAATTGCAAGGTTCCAGATAATTCACAGATGTCTAAGGGTGGCTGTTAACCCGATTACTCAAAGGCGGCATTGCGGTCCCTGAAGCAGATGAGGCCATTTCAGCTTCCAGGGAGAGCATACAATGTCATTCTTCTCCTGAGGTTAGCCTCACAGCACTCTCAATCCTTGCTTCCAGAGCTCTTTCCCTAGGGCAGCGGGCCAGCGGGTACGTGGGAGAGGGATAGGGGACTGAGCCTGAAGAGCTGGATTCCTTAGGGCAGTTATAAGTGGTTACGAGAAGTAAATACGGTATGAACCCAATACAGGTGGGCTTAGAGAAGGAGCTGGAAGACATGCTCCTGGGTGTTAACGAGCAGTGGTGTCTGTAGAAGGGAGTGCGCACATCCTCCAGTGCTCCTGTTACCTATCTTCATTTTTAGTTTTTCTGTCATGAACATGCACTGTTTTGCTAATAAGAAAAAAGACAATTATAAAAAAATCCTATCACTGGATATTTAGATAATTCTGACTTTTGATGAATGTAAACAGTGCAGAGCAGGAATAATTGGCTGAAAATGAATTTAAAATTATAAAGCACACAAAAAAGTAGACCCCATCTCTAAATTCTGAAAAACTAACAAGTTATTTGAAGATGTTTGAGCGGGCTCTAGTACCGCTGCAGTGTTGGGCAGTGTGGTCCCTACTCAAAAAGCAACGACTAGGCCTAAGAGTTTTCAACCTAGTCATCTTTTCAACAGTGGTTCATCAGGTTGGCCAAAGTACCACGTCTAGAAACGTACACACTTTCCTTTTTATATAACTTTGGCACCGGTCACCTGCATAGGGGTAGGAAGTAAAGACAAGAATTTCGTCCCATTTTTACCTCTGAGTTTGTGGGCGGAAATGAGGCTGAGAGACCTAGGCTGACAAGGTCATGTGTCCACAGAAAGCACTTGACCTTGGTCAGCAAGCCAGAAGCAAGTTGAGATGCAGGTTGCTACTTCAGTGTTGAGAACGTCAACTTCAGTTATTCAAATGGCTTTTCTTATTACATATCTTTTAAGTTACAGCTCACTATTGTCCCTTATAAAAAAGAAAAGTGGGAAGTGTCTTTTGTCTGCCAATCCCAGCTATCCCCAGAGATGCTGTTGTCTAACCAACACTTTTGGTGGCCTTAAGACCCATGTCCAGCTGTACCCTCTCTCTCTACCTTGGCCTGGAATAATCCGGGCTTCCATCTTCTCTGTGGGACTTCAGAGCTGTCAAGCTCTACTGGGACAAAAGGAAATTAGCACCACCACAGAGATGTGGTCTCCAACTCAGCCAACACTTTGCCAGTTCTTTTGTTTACACCTGGCCAGACACTAATCTCATTCCCCATCGTGGCTGTCCCTTGCTTGTCCATCTGACTCTCCTCAAATCATCCACCTACCACTGTCTCTTAGACCTCCAGTGACCTTAACTTCTGCCTCCCTAGGAGAGTGAAGCACGTGACGTTTTCAGTTCCTCTCTTCCTTGCTTCTAAGAGGATTTACGTGACATTTCCAAGACCAGCCTTCCTCTTAGGATCTCTCTCCCACTCTCTCTGGCCTCTTCCAGGATCCAGTTCAATAAATTATCCTTTCTTTGATTCTCTAATCCTTCCCTTGTGTTTGCTTCCTTTTCTTCACACTACAATTCTTTTTCACTCTAGAAAATCTTACCTTTATCTTCTCTTCCTGGCAGATCCCACCCTTCCCTGTATAAACAAGCTTCTTGAAGTTAGCGTACATTTTTTAAAAGATTTTATTTCTTTATTTTTAAAGAAAAGGAAAGAGAGGGAGAAAGAGAGGGAGAGAAGCATCAATATGAGAGAGGAACATCAACTGGTTGCCTCTCCTACCACCTCCACTGGGAACCGAACCCGCCACCAGGCATGTGCACTGACCAGGAATCAAACCAGTGACATTTTGCTTTGCAGGACAACACCCAACCAACTGAGCCACACTGGTCAGGGCAGCCCGCATCTTGTGGGCTCCATTTCTTCAGCTTCTTTTACTCTCCACCCAGTCTGGATTCCACCCCTATCATTCTGTTTTTTTCTTCTATAAAGACTGCCCTTGCTAAGGTCACTAGTGGCCTTTTAATTGTCAAATTATTAAATGAATCTTTTCACCTAAACTGACCTATCTTTGTGATATGTGATCAGTTTCTGTAACTCCTCCCTAAAACTCTTGTGATTCCATTGGCATGTCCTGATTCTTTCCAACTGCCACCTCTGACCTCTCTATCTGATCAATTCTTAAATATTCGTGTGCCCCCCAATTTTGTTCTTGACCCTGCCTTGGCTTCCTTCCATGATCTCTTTAGTGAGAAGGGGTTTGGGCTGTGACCAGTAGCTGCCCAGCAGAGAACTGCAGAACTGGAAACCATGGGGTGTCTTTGATCTGCAACACAGCACATAGCCATGACCCAGAGGAGCACATTTCTAAGAGTGGAAATGTGGGCATTGGTCCCTTGGAGGACTGGATGCACGTGAGCCCTGTATGTGATTCACATTCACCTGTAGAAGGCCATCCCTTTCCCTGCTCTGGGACTCAGCCAGCTTGGAGGACACAGAGCTGTGCCTCATAAAGGCTGTGTGCCCACAGGGCTGCTCCATATTGTATTCCGGAGTCTTCCACGTTGACACATGTGGCTCTAATTCATTGGTCTTCATTGTTCTGTAGCATTCCACTACATGGATAATCTACCACATCCACTCTCCTGATGAGCATTAAGACTGCTCCCAGGTTTTTGATCTTCCCTACAACGTTACTGTAACACTCTCATACTTGTCTCCTTGTGAACACGTGCAGAACTTGTGTAGGGTGTGCATCTTGAACTTTACTAGTGAATGTCAGGTGGTCTCCCAAGGTTGTACCAGTGTACACTCCCACCAGTGTGCATCATAGTCCCCAACATTTTAAACCAAAGCTAAAGACAAAAGCCTTACCTGCCTCAGTCCAGCGAGTCATATCCATTCCTTTGTTCCTAGCCAGGTGGCCACCGGCTGTTGGTGCACCCCACATGGCTGTGTGGATATTGTATCAGACCCTGGGGCCAGTGTTCCAGCCCCGCCTGGGTCCTCAGTGTGGTTCTGCAGTCCTCCTGCTTAAGGCAAGGCCTGCTGGGAGAAGTCTGCATGCTGCACATTGAGGCTATTTCCAACTTTCCCAGGATTGGAGCTTTCTCTTATAAGTGACTGCTGCCAGAGCCAGCTACATTGTTTGTGGGAAGTGGAGCCCCTTGTTGAAAAAGCAGAAAATAGCTGTTCCATTTTTTCCACAGTTTCTCTCTCAACCTGTAACAGAATTTGAAGTTCATTATTTAATATTAATGTTACACTTCCTCGGGCACAAGGGTTACTCACAGCTTGGGTGCAACCCCTCACAGTGCCTGGGGCCCAGCCTGTGACATGCACACAGACCCAACCTTGACCTTCTCTGGGCCTGACCCCACACCCCTGCCAACAGGGTTTGGCTACTGGGCAGGCAACAGAGAGCCTGTCCCAGGGAGGCATGACCATGAGTAAATTGAGGCACATGCGCTGTTGTCCCATCAGACTTCTCTTAAAAAACAGGAACTCAGAGGTAAAATTATTAAGGACTCTGAGATAGCGACCGTCGAGCACTAAATCCGGAGTGCAGGGCCCTGTGCAATTGCACTGGCCGTTGGCCTGTGAAGCCAGCCCGGTACGCCACACCCCTTGGACCCAAGTACCCAACATTCCATTGCTTCCCGTATTCTGGAGGACCCAGTGTGGGTGTGTTAAGTTTTATTGGCGCAGGATTCATGGCTTCGTCGAAAAGATCCCAAATTCTCAACTTCGTGTGTGTTTAGAGTTTGCGTTCCTGCCTTTGTCCCTCGATGGCTTTAGCCACTTAACCTAATTCTTCTCTTGGTCCTTTGTTTTTGTAGTGTGACCATATCTTTGTTCACTGTGGTTGAAGTCGTGTCACTGAGGCGTCAAGTACCAAAATAACGTTCATAGCTGTTCTATGGAGAAGTATGGAGACAAGCCAGCTGCAGCTCCGTTTGACTAAACCAATGTGTGGCTTCTTGTCTAATCTAGTGAAATGCCAAATCAGCGTGTTCATCACTAGCAAAAGTAAGGGAATTTTGACTAACAAAACTACACTCCAACCAAAATAATAATAATAAGGCACAATAAGAAATAGTGCAGAAGCTAGTTTCGAAATGTTTCTGAACAAACCTGAATTCGTTTTAAATAATTTCCTCAACAAATATTGAGAATAGAAAAATTAATTTCATATTCTGTTCCATATGAATAGAAGGCACTCCCAAAGTGAATTGAAATGGATTTGGGTCAGAATGGAACATTTGAAAAGACTTCTGGGATTTCCCAAAACTGAGTAGCTGAAGGACTTTGTAGGAGAGACACTGCTTATGTGAGGGTGTTAATATTCCCGCAGTTTTAAAATAAATATTTGTCCCTCAAAAGGCATTTCTAAAAATAAATTGGGTTTCAGTTTTGTTTCTCCTCCTTCTCCTTCTTCTTTAAAATTATTTGGGCTAATACAGTTTTTTGATACTTATCCACTGAAACTTTCCAAAATAGTGGGTTCTGTTAGTGGTAGGGTTTGCTAGAAGAAAAAAAGAAAGTAGATTGCAAAGGAAGCAACAGGGAAAACACATTTTTCTGTTTATTCCTAATGTAGCCATGCATTTTTTTACAGCCAGTCAATAACTGTTTCACCCAAAGCCTGGGGGTCAGACTCTGAATTGTCTTATGATCAACCGAGAACAACAGAGCAGTTTCTTGCCTTGCCTAGAGATGAGGTAATGGTGTGGTTAGCAGGAAAGTGAGGGAAGAAGTTACCTTCATGAGGTGTTTATTATACTTGTTTAACACATATCCTTATTTAATTCTCATTTGATGGGAGGAAACTGAGGCACAGAGCAGGACAGTCACTTGGCCAAGGTCACAGAGTGGAGAAGCTGCAGAAGCTGTCAGCTTGAACCACTCTGTCCTCTCAAGAGCAGCAGCGAGTCTGGTGGTGCCCAGCCCTCTGCTCTGGGGGAGGAGGCTGAATGTCTCTGAGGGCACACGTGCCTTCTTCGCCTGGTTCTCCTTTCTCTGTTCTCTTTTCAGCGGACCTTGGTCCCTCAGGGCCACGTGGAGAGAATCCCCTGCTTCCAGAGGTAGGCCCCTGCGTGCTGGCCGAGCCATCCACGAGCCTCAGATATTTAGAGGAAGTTCAGTTTTTCTTATGGGAAAATAAATGGCCCAGACAAGTCTTTACCCAGAGCTCAGCCCAGGCAGAGTGAGCCAGGAGCCATGCTTGGTGGGCGAGGCTCCCCTGTACAGCCTGACACAGGGCAGGGAGTGTTTTGCAGATCAGGAATCTGAGGCCAGGAGAGAAGTGCCCTGCTCTGGATCCCACAGCAGATTGTGGCGGAACCCGGCTCAGTGCTGGGCTTGTTGCTGCCTTGGCGCTGGTCAGCACGGCCCATGCAGTTGCAGGTGGTTGTAGATGTAGGGCTGGTGGTTATTGGCATCTCAGCGTCATTCTCGTTTATTAGGAGCCTTGGAGCCACATTCTTCTTGGGAGATGATTATATGTTTCCAAAACCGAATTAATCTTTGATGTCTTGAGAGCCTGGGACCTTGAGTTGTTCAGTGTGCCTCATGTCTCATCCCAACTCTGCTCCACTTTTCAGATGATGAACAGATGGGAGCAGTTAACCTGGAATTCCTCAGGACAAGATTTACTATCTCTTTGTGGGCTGTAGGAGCTGAGAAGGCTTTCTGAAGTGCCGTACCCACAGAGTGCCGTGCCCTGGGGAGAGTCCGGCTTGGGCTGCAAGGTGAGTGAGCTAGCATTCTCTCCAGAGCACCCAGCAGGCTGCTTCTCTGCCCCCTTCACCTGCCCCAGCGAGGAGCAGTCTTGGTCACTGTAGCTTCCTTCCCCTTTGGCCAGTCCCATCTGCCTGGCTTGCTTTGCCCTGACCCTTCAGGGGCCAGCAGTAGTTCTGAGATGCTACAGACAAGAGCACAGTGAGCCCAGGTGAGAAAGATGCCTGAGTTGACAACTGTCCCCAGCCACTTGCTGAGTTCCCTATAGTCTCTCAGATTCCTGGCCTCAGACCTTGCTTAGCAGCCCACAAGACCTCTCAGCTCAGCTCTGGGATCTCCAGGAGACTTCCAAACTTCACTCATGATGACTGCCTCTTCAACCCTGTCTCTCAAATCTTGAACTAAACCTGCCTCCAGCTCATGTCTGCCCAGATGTCCTTGATCCTCTCCCAATTCAGCTCTTCAGTGGCTCCTGGTTTCTTACTGAAGTTCCCTGCACTTTGCCATACCTCCTTGTACTGCCTGAACCATCACCCATCATGTGGAATCAGGGGAAGCCCTGTGGGACATGACCAGCTAACCTGATACTTGGGGAAGTGGGTGTGGAGTAGGGACAGAGTTGGGTCAGGCAGAAGCTGAAATAGCCAGAGGATAGGGAGGGCAGCTGGACATGCAGCTACCCAGGAGGTGAGCCCAGAAGTCCAACTCTGATGTGGAGTCCACAGGGTGAGCTCAGACTGGACACAGGGGACACAGCCAAGGAGGCCAAAGCCTGGGAGAAGCGGCTTGGAGGGAAGTGGGGAGTGAAAAGACAAGACTGGAGCCAGCTGCAGCGACTGCGGGTCTCTGTCTCTCAGGCTCTCACTTCTCTCAGCTGGGAACCTGAGGGAGACACAGCTGTGGGTCTGCAGTCTGACCTGAGTATGCCCCTTGTGCTGTGACACACAGTGATGCCCCAGCTTTGACTGTCACCTCTATGCCAGCTTCTGGGCTGCTGCTCAGGCCCACCTTCTGAACCCCTCTGCTCACTTGTGCGCTCCTCCTTTCCCCCACAAGCCCAGACTTTTCTCCCAGCCCACGCCGCTTGACCTCTGGCCCCAGGCTGGGGCTGGAGTTGCCCTGCTGAGACCAAGAGCAGCACCTCAGCCCCCAGTTGAGAGGCCCTGCTGTAGCCTGCGACTGTCTTCAGACCCTCTTGGTGCTCAGTCTGACACCACCTTTCACTGAACCTGGCTAGGACACATACACACACATGCATGTACAGTCACCTACATGTTTGCTTTTGGCTGACATGTCAGCTGCTTTCTGGAATTCTACCTGGGTTGTTTCTGGCACCCAGTCTGGTCAGCCAAGTTCTTGGTTCATGACCTCTAAGGGCTAATGTTGCAGGACTGAGGCTATGAAAAATGTGCAGGCAGGGCCTAGTCCACCTTGTTTACCACTGGATCCTTGCTACTAGCACATAGTAGGTACCCGATAAATATGTGAGCAGGGGCCTGGCTTTCTGATAGGGAGGTGGGTGGTCTCAGGGTCAGGGCCCTGATGACCCTCCTCCCATGCTGCTTAGATGTGCACCTCTGAGCAGCACACATTCAACACCAGGTGTGTCCGAGGCACAGGCAGGTCTGAGATCTCAGAGCCCTGCGTCCTTCTCCATCCGACTCTGCAGCTGGCGTTAGCACCCTCCTTGTTCATGCCCTCGTCTTCCCATGTGCCAGTGGGGACAAGAACTCTCCCGGAAAGACCATGTTCTGTTAAAGCACCAGTGCTTCGGGGAGATGTGTCTGTGCCAGCGTGAGCCTGGTGCAGGTACTTGGTGCGAAGAGAGGTCACTCAGTTTTTTGGCACTCGTTTGCCAGCATGGCCATTCTGGGCATGTGATGTCAATTAAAATTTATCAGGAGGATTTGCTGGGTTAGCTAGCCAGGTGGTGAGTTGGCACCAGTGTCTCCTGGTTGAGAGACTTAGAAAACAGGCCTTTTCCACCAAATGGGAGACTGAGCTCAGTCAGGGGTGTCTGGGAGGATGGGGGGGGGTGCTCCCATGTTCCAAGCCTATAGAGACACTGGGCCAAGGGGGGAACATAGATGCTAGCCAGAGCCAGAGAGCACAGCAGGGTCACAGAGGTCAACAGGGCACTGGTCGTGTCCTAGAGAGGAAGCTCAGTCTCTGCGATGCACACACCCTTCTCCCCCCCCCCCACCCCCCCGCCCCACTGCAGCCTGGCCCTTCTCAAAGTCAAGGTGAACTTCCTGAGAAAATGAAGCTGTAGAAGAGCCCAGAGAAGAGGACAGCTCTCACTAACACAGTCGCTCTGCTTCTCGGGCATCCATGAAAATCTGCCTGTGGACAGTTTTCTGCAAACCACATTATTTGGCAGATGTCCATGAGATAGTGTGTGATTTAAATGAACACTCAGGACACCTCTTTGTCAGGTGACTAATTCCTTTGTCATTGTGGTATTGGGATATAATAAGAAGTAGGTATTTGGTCTTTGTCCCCAGTTCCTGGCTGTTCCAAAACTCTTACGTTGTCCTGAGCGATAAAGGTGAGAGGAGTGATACCTGAGTTTACGCTGATAAGAGGACTTTTGGAGGATAGAGGGACCACCCGTGTGTGATTAAACGGTTGGAACTTTCAGTCCCTCCCACCCTACGTCTAGGGAGCGGAGAAGGGCTGGGCATTGAGTTTACGCCAATGGTTTAATCAATGTAAAGGACCTTCCATAGAATCCTAAATAAAGGGGTTTAGAGAGTTTTAACCACTGAGGTGCTGGGAGGGTGGTACAGCCAGGTGGGAATGGAATCCCTGTGCCCTTGCCCCATGCCCGGCTATATGCATCTCTTCCATTTGGCTGATCCTGCCTTGTAGCCTTTATAATAAACAGGTAACAGTAAGTAAAGTGTTTCCCTGCATTTTGTGAGCCATACGGAAAACTATGGAACCTGAAGAGAGGGGTGTTGGGAACCCCAATTTGTAGCCAATTCAGACAGAAGTGTGGGTAATGGGGGACCCACACTTGTGATTGATGTCTAAAGAGAAGCGATCTTGCGGGACTGAGCCCTTAGCCTGCAGGGCCTGTGCTAACTCCGGGCAGTGTCAGAATTGCTTAGCATGAGGGGAAAACCCCATACATCTGGTGTGAGAAGTGCTGTGAGTAGAGGAAACAGTTTTTGCTTTCACCATGTAAATAGTAACCCCAACACATTTGTCCACTGTATGGCTGAATTTTTGAATCAAGCTTTAGTAAGGTTAGTGGGTGGACAAAAATCCATCGTGGGTGACGTTGCATCACAGACGTCGGCAGAACTGACAAAGGGTGGACAGTTGCATTCTTAGCTGAGCCCATACTTCGGTTTACACAAACATATGGGAACCACCACCCCTGAAGGCCCCTTATGGAGTCTTAATGCAGTAAAAATTAACTCCTTTATGCAGAGTTGAGTGTTTGGCCCTCTGAAAGTCAGAACCTGCTGATGTGAAGGTTTGCCGGATTGGCTTTCAGAAGGGAGACAACTATGAACTTGGCTTAGCAAGATCATCAGCCTCTGACTGCCTCAGCCAGGATGACAGTTTGAACACAGAGCCAGAGACTTTAATCAGGTCAGTGTGGTAAGGGCTGGAATCTGGGTTCAGCCAACTGTTGCATGCACACCTTGCACACAGCGCTGGCTGGCTGGCTGGCTCCAGAATCTCATGACTCACTGTAGGTTATGTCACGACCGTCTTGTCCGACAGCTCTGACCTGAAGGGCAAGCCCTGGTGGCTCAGCACCTCCAGGAGCCAGGCCTGGCCCAGTGTCTCCCCTCTGCCATATCCAGTTCTGCGGCGATGTTGGGAGTATTCCCAGAGCAAGTCGCTGCTCATTCCACAGTCACGGTAGGAATGAGAGTGGTTCACGTACTGCACAGTTGGGTGGACGCCTCCAGGGTTTGGGTGTGGTCACCAGTGGTCCCTGTGATAGCCCCGTTCAACTGAAAAAACAGACAAAGGATTTGAAGAGACACTTCACCAAAGAAAACTTATGGGTGGCCAGTAAACACATGAAAAGATTTAAGTTGGGTTGTTTATATTAATATTCCACACATTATATATAAATATTTGTAAAGTACATACAACAAAAAGGCTTGTGTTTCAAATATATATTCAAATATATTGCAGCCCCCCTTGGAACTTTGTGGCAACTATTTCTATAGTGAAGTGGCACAAGACAACAATGATGTTAAAATACCAAAGAGGAGACTAAAGTGTACATTTGCTTGTTAAGAAATACATATATAATGTGCACACCGTCACGGGCAGCTTAGCAGTGGGGACGCACTCTGAGCGGTGTGTCGTTAGGCGGTTTCCTCGTGTGAACGCCGCAGAGCGCATTTACGCAAGCCGGGCTGGTCTAGCCCAGCACGCACCTCGGCTGCGTGGTGCGGCCTGCTGCTGCCAGGCTGCGAGCCTGTTCTGCGTGCTGCTGCACAGAGCAACACGAGATCAAATCGATCACCGGAGAAAACGATCTAATCAAGAGATGTGGTGAACAGGAGATATATGAGGCTGCTGCTGGCGTAACACGCATTCTGTTTGACCACAAAAGTTTTTTGATAAGTAGAAAGATTACATTCTAAAATAATGATGAAAAGTATAGTGTAGTAAGGACAGGGTGGGGCAAGGGTAGGTTTACATTTGTTCATGTAGAAAATAATGCAACAATTAATGAATAATAATACAAAAATAAACTCTGTGTTTCACGCACTTGCAACTGTAAACCTACTTTTACGCCATGCTGTATACAAACCAGTAACACTGTGGTTTTATTGTACATCGTTGTTTGTGCTGTCCTTTTATATGAGTAGTAACGCAGTAGGTTTGTTTACAGCAGCGTCACCGTGAACCCCGGAGCACCGCGTTGCACTGTGACGTTATGACAGCTGCTGTGTCACCAGGCGACAGCAGTTTTTCAGCTCCATTATCATCTGATGGGACCACCATCGTTCATACCCTCAGTCCGTCGTTAACCAAAACCTCACTATGTGGCACGTGACTGTGTGTGTGTGCTTTTCGGTGAACATACAGTCTGCAAACATTTTCTCCCAGTCTGTAGCTTGTCTTTTTTGTTTTTGTAGTAGTGTATTTTGAAGGACAAAAGTTTAAAATGTTGATGACGATGGTAAGGTCAACATATTGATTTTTGTCTTTTAGAGCTTGTGCTTTTTTGTGTACTGTTTAGGAAATCTTTGCCAAATCCAAGACCACAAAGAGTTTCTCCTCTTCTAGGCATTTTATAGTTTTAGTTCCATTCAGATCCATTTTAGTTTTTGTATACAGAGTGAGGTAAGGGCCTAGTTCAGCCATTTTTTCTTTTCAAGATTCCCGGTCCTGTGGGTTAGTGTTCTGTTCTCTCCCCACCACAGTTCCATCTCCACTTCGTCATGAAACTACCACCCTGTTCCAGTCACTGATGTCTCCTAAGCTATTCAGCCTCTGACCTCCTGCTGCACACTCAAGCGCTTAGTGGGGACAGAGGACTCCCCCAGGCCTCTTTGAATGCCCTGGAGCTCCATCTGGCATTGATCATGGAGGCAAAGACCAGACAGCATCCTTCTGTGGCCATTTCATTCTTGATGGCTATTTAGTTCTAGTGACAATTTGTCTTCCCAGACATCCGTCTCCTTCAGTGACAAAGGGTCTGGACTTCCCCACTGGGAGAGCTAACCAGACCCTTTGAATTCAAAGAGCAGCTGGAATCTCAATTAGCCTGACATTCCATTGGCACTTGCAGAAACCCAAGTGTGTGGAAGGCAGGCTGCCTTCCTGAGTGGGGCAGGGGTTGTTGTCTTCATATCAGGGGTGAGCAAACTGAGGTTTCACAACATTCAGTGACTTGCCCAAATCACTCAACTGGCTGATCACAGAATGTCTTCACCCCTGGGTTCGGAAGGGACTCAGGCTCAGACCTTCTACTCCCACACCAGCAGTTCCCATCCTGTAAATGGTACAAGTTGCATGTGGAATTTTCCTGTCAACAAGACAAACTGCAGTCCCCGCATTCTTTTATGGTTTCAAAGAAAAGCAGCTTCAATGGATTAAGGGTTTTAAAGGGCATATTTGTAAGGTCTTGGGTGCAAGTCCAAGAACTAGGTTTGAGAGAGGTTGGTTTTCCCTTTTTCAAATGAATCTAGGCTTTATTTTTTTTCCTTCTGCCTTTTTTTAGAAGTGCTGCTGTAGGATTCAGGGGTCAGCTTATAGCACTAAGTCTGTGGAGGAAAGAGAGTAGGTGGTCTGATGTGTTCATCAGGCCCTCTAAGATGCCTCACTGTCCCCATCAAGGCCCAAGTTTCTCAGCCTGGTATTCTCTGCCTGGCCCGTTTTCAACCTGGGCCTCTTTCCCTGGCCCTTTCATCAACCTTCTGTCCACCTAGCCAGGCTGGTTGCCTCAGAAACACCCACACCCTTTACCTGATGCAAACCCGTCCCCTTTCCTCAGTTCTGGGAACATAATTGCCCCTGCACCCATGCCCCGCACCCCAAAGTAGCTTGGGTCCCAGGTTCTCTTAGCTAGATGGGCTCCTACTCTGGCATCCTCAGGCCTGGCTGCACTCACATGTATGTACTAAGACTGTCTTTGAGGCTCAGTCTTGCAAAACCTCTTCCTCTATGGCCTGAAACTGGTAATTAGACCAAATCCCATTTTCCTCTGCATAGCTTTCCCATGTATCTTATCTCCACCCCTCCACTGTAAGGTCCTAGGCACATACAGGTCTGATCCTTCCTCATTCCATCAAATCTCCTCAGCACCTGGCATCACGCATGCTGCACCAATCTGTATGAATCACTTCGATTTGATTTGCCTGGGTCTAATTCTTGGTGGGAAGATGGGAGGTTTGCCAGCTGCTGTTTATAGTTTTCCTATGAATTCTGGAAAGGAAACAGGCAATGGCAGCAGAGAGATGCGTACTGCTCTCCCAGCTGAAGGCTTGAGGTTAATAGAAGCTGGTGCTCATCTCTGAAAGCGAGAGAAATGAGGGTCCACAGCAGAGAAGTCCTGAGCTCAGAACCAGCCCTTCTACCACTCAGGAATGCCCCTACTCACAGAAGCTTCACACACAGAGAGGACATGGGGTTGGGATAATTACAAAGCATGTGCACGAATGGTCCACGTGCCAGGCTCTAAGAGAGTGTGCCCTGTCCTCCAAGCTGTGCTACCTGGGAAAGGATCTGCCTGTACCATAAAGGGTACTTCTAAGGGGCTAAAGGATGAACCAGGATAGTCTTGGCTCTCAGGAAACTCACCGTCTGACAGGGCAGGTGATGCATGAACACATTTAAGCATGTTGATGCCAGTCCTTGACAACCACTAAAGGCAGGGTCTCTTTAGGGTGAGACTTCCAGGAGGGTAGGAACTGAAGAAGGAAACTTCAGGAGGAGGGCTCTGTGTTAAGCAAAGGCAAGGAGTTAGGATCAATGCCGGGCATGCTCAGACAACAGAACAGAGAGTGTTGCTTGAGTACAGGCTGAGACCAGAGCTTGGGACCAGTCTGTACAAATCCTTGAGAGCCAAGAGACAAAGCAGAATGGCGGTTGCCAGGGACTTGGGGGAGGGGGAAGGGGAAGGGGAGTTAATTAATGGGTATAGAGTTTCAGCTTGGTAAGATGAGAAGAATTTTGGACATGGAGGTTTTGGTGGTGATTGCACGACAATGTGATTGCTCTTAGTACCACTGAACTGGACACTTAAAACTGTTTCAGATGGTAAATTTTATATTATGTGTACATTTTAAAAAAATCACTGAAAGCTGCCCTGGTTGGTGTGGCTCAGTGGACTGAGTGTCAGCCTGAGAACCAAAGGGTCACTGGTTCAATTCCTGGTCAGGGCACATGCCTGGGTTGCGGGCCAGGTCCCTGGTAAGGAGCACACGAGAGGCAACCACACATTGATATTTCTCTCCCTCTCTTTTTCCCTCCCTTCCCCTCTCTCTGAAGATACATAAATAGGAATCTTTTTTTAAAAAAAGTACTTCTTAAAAAAATTATTGAAAGCCAGCTTAAAGCAGACGTGGGTTTATTGCTTCATAGTTGGGCAACCGTGGGCAAATTAGTTCATTTCTCAAAGCCTCAGTTTCCTCATCTTTAAAGCTGGGTGAAGGTTAAAACCAACTCATGGCGTTGCTGCGAGGGGTAAATGGAGGCATTGCTGTGGTGTGCACAGTATTAGCCTGCATACAGAAAGGGCTCCACACGGGATCGTAGTTGATGCCATATGCGATCTCTTACTCCAGGGAGCCCAGCATTGATGGGGCGAGGATCATCGGAAGGGGTGGGATGTGAAGCCCGATAGTGCCCAGAGGTGCGCAGTAGGCAAGTGGTGCTGGGGCCGTGTCATAAGGCAGTAGGGGTGCTCTGGGAATGGAGGATTGCTTTCCAAAGCCATGTGGAGCCAGGAGCGAGACCCAGCTTCACATCGCACACACACAACAGTCCATCTTGAATCCACTGTCCTATTTTATGATTTCTATTTTTCCATTTCTCATATTTTTTGTGTTTATTTCTCTTTTGGATTGATTATTTTTTATTATTGTCCTTTTCCTCTTCTACTAATTGGAAGTTACATACTTTGTTTCTTTTTTCTCCCCTTTTAGTGGTTACCCTAGAAATTACCACATACATACTTATCAAAGTCTCAAGTTAGTCAATTACTCTGCCTTCCTCTTCCCTAATGCAAAATCTTAAAGCATCGTAATTCTGTTTAACCCCTTTAATTCTGTTTTGTCTTGTTGTAACCACACAGCACCTTATAATGATTACTATATTATATAGCCAGTGTTTATTTAGCTTTAGCCCCATGTCTGCTACTCCCCCCTCCCCCTTTATGCCTTCTTGCTTCACAGATCTCCCATCTGGGGTCACTTTCTTTTTGCCTAACATGGAGCCTTTACAATATCCTTTAATGAAAGTTCTCTGGTTACATATTTTCTCAGCCTTTGTTTGTCAGAAAATGTGTTTGTTTTGTGCTCATTCAATGGAGGATGTTTTCATTGGATAAAGAATTCTGGGTTGTCAGCCCCCTCCACTCCCAGCTTCTATTGTTGCCATTGATAAGTCAGCTATTAGTCTAAAGTACACTGACATTTTCTTTGGTTCTCTCTCTCTCTCTCTCTCTCTATATATATATATATATATATATGTGTGTGTGTGTGTGTGTGTGTGTGTGTGTGTGTGTATTTCCTATTTAAAAAAAAATACTGCTTGGAATTCCTTGGGATTATTAAAATCGATGAATGCTGTCTCTAACCAATTCTGGAAAATTCTCAGCCAATATCTCTTGAAGTATTGCCTCTCTCCATTCTGTCTCTCCTCTCCTCCTAGAACTCCTAATAATCATAGGCCACGCTTTCCCATGCCTCTTCACCCTTATTCCATGTTTTCTATCTTGTGATCTCTCTGTGCTGGTTTCTGTTGCTTATTTTCTAATCCATCTGGCAGTTCACAAATTGTCTCTTTAGTTAAGTCTCATCTTCTACATTTAAAATTTCAGTTGTGAGCCCTGGCTGGTGTGGACTGAGTGCCAGCCTGTGAACACAGAGGTCATGGGTTTGATTCCCAGTCAGGGCACAGGCCTGAGATGCAGGCCAGGTCCCCACCTGGGGGCGTGCGAGAGGCAGTCGATTGATGTTTCTCTCCCTCTTTCTCCCTCCCTTTCCCCTTCTCTAAAGATAAATAAAATCTTTTTTTAAAAAAAATTCATTTGTAATATTTTTTACTTCTGGGAGTTTCATTTACTTCTTTCTCAAATCTGACAGGTCAATCTTTATAGTTTTCTATTTCCCGAAAATATTTTCAAGCTTTCTTATTTCATTAAACAGAGTCAGCATGGTTGTTTTAAAATCTGCGCTCAGTAACTCCTGTATCTGAAGTTGTCGTAGATCTGCGTCTACCGTCTGTGGTCTCTGCTGGTTCTTATTCATTGTTGCCTTGTGTGCTTGGTTATTTTTGGCTTGTGTACCGCCCAGTATACTTACATGCTTAGTGGCAGGTATTGTTGAGGCCTAGGATGAAGGTGCTTTCCCCCTGAGAGGATTTTCACATCCTTCTGCCTAGTGCCTCAGGGTATTAGCGGTCCAGGAACATTTTGAACTAAATTCATGCATTGGTTTTGGAACCACTCGAATGATAGCAACATGCTGCTACACTGTGTAAAGACTGGCCTGCGGTTACGACTTCTCAAGAGCAGGCCCACTTCCTTTCTTTTCCATTCCCCTGGGGGTGAGGCCTTTTAAGGTGCTAGCTTAATCTAGGAGGGTCTCCTAGTACATTCTCCATGTGGGACAGACCCTGAATTTTGACATCTATCCACATTACCCCTCAAGGCCATTAAAACTGATATTCAGATATACCTATATCAAATACCCACAGAGTCAAAAGGATTTCAGTGTTCCTTACTTCTCTTGGTTCTTGTCTCTCCTTAATTTTGACCTTATTCTTTTCTCTCTTGCCAGTTCACTGATGCTTTCAGAGGTGTTTTTCATATTTCATTCAGTATTTTTTTTTTTTTTCAGCAGATCTTCTCATACTGTGTAACCTTAAATAAGTCCCTTTCCTTCTCTTGGGCTCAGACTCATCCACTCCATAGGGTGACTGGGAGATTTAAATGAGAAAATAAAGGGCGTATAGCATAGTGTTTTGCACGCAGTGTGCTTGGCACACTAAGGCCCCGGGGGCTAATGCCCAAAGTTTCCCATCTTCCTTCAACCCCTGAGGCACCAATTAATGTTTGATGTCACAGCTGGAAGTCTGCAGCCAACCAAGCTGGGCTGGGGGCCAGTGACAGGGGAGGCACCTGACCATCTGCTGCAATGCTGGGGAGCATGAAGGACCCCTGGGGGCAGGTGGTTTGGGTGACTTGGCCTGTGGGCTGAGCCTCTGGGAAAAACACTCCCCTTGGGTTTAGAAGTCCACTGAGTGAATATCTACCCAGAGAAGCCTCTCCCTGGGGCCAGGAGGCCAGGAGCACCCCACTCCACCCTGGGGAGCTATAACCAGGGAGTCCCCTGGGGCTGTGCAGGCACCTCCCAGAGTCAATTCTGACCCCTCCGCCCTCTCCACGACAGTCCTCCCACCTGACTACCCCTGCCAGCCCTGGTCGCCACAGCCGTCCCTGATACCAGAGTGTTTTAATGTGTTTCCAAACTCATAGACACTGCTTTCTGTGGGTAGCATTTTCTCTCCCAATGAGAGTTACTGAAACTCAAAGGATCCTGTTCCCTAAGCCTCATTTGGTGTTAGTTGGGGAATTTCCTGTCCTTCCCTGAGCTCAACTTCAGTCATTTCTGTCCCCACGGCCCTTACGTCAGTTCCCTGAGAGGTGAGGTCTGGCCAGGCAGTCTGAACACATCCACTCTGATGGTGTGCTTTGCAGGGTCCCAGCCCGGAGAGACCTAGATTTCAGAGTCAGGTGGGGTGGGGGCCAGGTTGGAAATCATTGCTTTGACAATAGAGTAGCCCAGGTCTAGAAGAACGAAAAGTCCTATGATCCTAAATCATTATTATTATAGAAAAAAGCTACCTTCTTATCAAATGTAGCAGTTTTTGCCATTTTACCTGTATACATGCATAAAATAGACATCCTTTTAAACAAATTCGTCCAGCTGAAAGAAAAAAAAGGTGGGCTTCTTAACCAAATGAAAAATGTGATTCAAATGCAGATAAACTATATCAATTAAGGGGCACTAATCCCTGGGCTTCTGCTGTTTGTACTCTTTGGAGAACACAACAATTCTCAGAAGGTTAAACTATGTCCTAATTATCCAGTGGGGAATCAGTGTGTCTTTTGGAGGAAAATATTACTAAGGGCTTTTAGTAAGAACTGTCTCTCAGAAATCCCTACTGAGCAGAAGGAGAAGTAGGCCTGCCCCAGACTCAGGCACACATTCTTGAATCAAGAGGCAAGCATCACTGCATTTGCGTGGCAGGAGGAAAGGGTGGGGAGGGGAGGATTTCACTGAAATCCTCCCTGATAAGACGTTTTTCTGAGATTTGTTTATATTGTTTCCTTGGCCTGGTCTGCCCTTCACCCTTTATCTGTCTGGCAAACCTCTCTTTATTACGCAGAATATTCAAGCAGCCCCTCCCCACTAAGCCAGCCCTGACCCTGACATACCCAAAGGAAAGACCAACTTACCCAACTTTGCTGAAGAGAGATACGAATGAGAACAACATAAAACAAAGTGCTGTTTTCATCTTCCTCTGGGTACCCCTATTGTGGAACATTCTTTGATCCATTCACAGAGCTCTCTGAATTGTGTTAGCCTCTCGATGCCCATAACGGTTGTGAAGGCATCGCCCCTACTCACCATGTCCTGAGGGAGCCTTGTTGGGCCGGACTGTGCAATCTGTTGGGGTCAGTGCGTGTCCGAGTGCTAACTGCAAGCCTCCATCTAGGAGGGTATCCATCTGTCTTCCTGGAGGCATGCAGTGGAGAGCCCCACATCCAGCAGGTTCCCTAAAAATGTTTGTGAAATGAAAGAACTAATTGCAGACCATTTGCCACAGACAGTGCTGAGGTGCTGAGACTGTCAAGCACGTTCCCTAAACTAGAGTGTGTGGGCTTAAGAATCTCACTTTGAAATGCCAGCTTGAGAAATTTTCAAGCAATTTGACATTAGAGGGCCCATCTCTGAGAGAGGTGCCACAGGGTACCTTTTAGGAGAGACTGACCTTTAATGAGCCCTTTGGTGGGAAACCAGTTACCGAACCAGCTAGGATGGGACCCAAGAACCACCAGCTCACAGCTGGTTCTGCTCAAGGGTAAACAAAAGGAGCAGTCCCTTGGGTGTCACATGGTAATTGAAAAAAGGATTGTATTCATGAGCATCTATGATCAGCTGCCTGTGGCATCAGGAAATAGTTTGACCAGAGTTGGACAAGAGCATTTCTGCCTTGGGCCCCTAGGCCGTGCCTCTGGCTCCCGGCTGTTCTCTTTCCGGAGTGTGCTGCTATGGTGCAGGGACTTTAGGCCCCCAGCACACACATGTGCCTCTAGTTACCAACTTTGAAGCTTATGGGGCACCGATTCTGGGTATTTATCTTCCCATATTTGATCCTGAAGACTGATTTCCCCTGGACGTCCTGTACTTGGCCTCTGCACTCTTCCCCGATTGAGCAGGCAGAATGGGAGCACTCACCTGCCTGCACAGTTGGCTCCCAACACAGAGACAAGCCCATCCTCGGCTGCGGCAGGCAGAACGGGAAGGCCACGGCTGCAGTGGAGTTGGGTTGCCCTGCCCAGTTGCCAGGCCAGAGGCCCACTCAAGACCTCTGCACCCGTGGAAGAGGAGACCAGGACTGCCAGGAGTGCCCAAGGTATCAGGAGCTCATGTGATTCTTTGCGGTACTTCTCTACCTATCACTGTGTCCAGGAATCACAGCGGAGCCTATTGCCCATTCTATCCCTCTTGAGCTGTTAACTGTAGATGGACTCTCTCATGCTGTTTTCCACAAGACCTGGGGAATGCAGACAAGCAAAAAGATTTTAGAACTTCCTAATGAACCCCAGGACTCAGATTTTGGCTCCTCCCCTCCCAGAGGGGAGGCAGAGCCAGTCCTCCTCTGTCAAGGCTCCACATGTTTTCCTGAAACGGGGAGGAAGGAGGCGCACCCCACCCAACCCCCCACCTCCCGGAAGCGCTGACTGAACCCTGCCTGATCTGTGCAGTCTTCCCTCTTCCCAGGGAAGCAACCTGCCTCTCCTTGGAGTCAGTCTGTGCCTTCTGCCCTTCCCAGCTCTTCCCATAGCTTAACTCCTGTTCTTCTGAACCTCTTATACTCCACCTCACACTGACCTCCCCACCCCCAACTTCTTGGGCACAAGGAATTCACTAGGTAAAGCTTCATGGATTCCCATGTTCCCAGCACTGGTGAAACAAGAATGAACATAATACTGTCTCTCGCCTTAAGGAGCATACAGTCTGCTGGGATAGGCAGATGCTAACTGTAAGTTGTGCATCTGAACTGTGGAGCACAAAGGAAGGGGCTGTTCACAGAGATTCATCAGGACTGGGAAGGCTTCCCCAGAGAGGGCACAGCTGAGCAGGGCCTTGATGATGGAGTAGGAGTTCTCTGCTTGGGTGATGCAGGAGACGGCCACACTGGTGGAGGGGACAGCATGAACAACTCATAAAGGAGTGAAATGGCATGGCACGTTCAGGGACCCATAACTGATTGGTTGCCATGAAAGATAGAAATGAGAGAAGAGGCTGGAGAGGGTGGTCAGGCTTCTGGAAAGGACTGAGTAGTGCCTGTATCCTGAGGTAATAGAAGAAGACTGAGGGGAGATTCCCTTCCTCTTCCTCCTCATCTTCCTCTTCCTTCTTCTAAAAGAGCTTTACTAAGGTATAACTGATATATATATATATATATATATATATATATATGAAAGTGTAAAGTGTACAATCTGATGAGTTTTACCGTACGTATATACCTATGCAACCATCACACTATCCAGAGAATGAACACATTTATTACCCCCAAAAGTTCCTTATGTCTCTTTGTCATCTTCCCCTCCCAGCCCCACTGTCTCCAAGCAACCACCATCTGCTGCTCTCTGTCACTACAGATTAGATTGTATTTTATGAATTTTATATAAATGAATCAGTCAGTATTTACTATTTGTGAGTGTTCTTATCACTCAGCGTATTTACTCTGAGATTCATCCATGTTGTTGCATATATTAATAGTTAATTCATTTCATTGCTAAGTAGTACAATATTTCATTGCATGTATTATACCATAATTTCATTGTCTCTCCACCTGTTGATGGGCATTTGGACAGCATCTAGTTTGGGGCTGCCACAGGTAAGCTGCAGGAGTAGCTGCATGCAAGTGTTTGTGTAGATTCACACTTTTATTTCTCTTGGGTAAATATCTAGGAATGGAATGGCTGGGTTGTATGATAGATGCATGTTTTAACTTTTGAAGAAACTGCCAAACTCTTTTCCAAGTAGTTGTTCCATTTCCCATTCCCTTCAACAACATATGAATTTTTCACATGCACTTCCTTGATGGGCTGCAAACTGTAGAGTGAATCTTCAGAACTGCATCTCCATTGGATTCTCCCAGGTGGTAGAAAATCCCAGGTGGATTTTCCCAGGTGGGACTGCAGCTGAAGCCCGAGACATGCCCAGTACAAGGGGCCCGATACGAGGAGGGATAGGGATCCTCATAGCCTTTCCTAAAGATAGTGTCAGACTTGCCATCATCGGGGGAGGCGTGTTGGTCTTTGATACTGCCCCAGAGGCTGAAGGAACTGAACAAGAGTTGAGGAGGTTAATGAACTAAGGCACTTGCTCAGCACTTGAGAAAATCCTGCTGGACCTGAAGAGGCCACAGTCCAACAGATTATAACCCAGTTTACCCAGAAACTAATTTTTTCATAAATTATCTTGGCTGGTGTCAGGGCCCCAACCAGTTATGGGAGTGGCCCTTGTCCCTGGCGCAGAGCCCTGTTCGAGGAAGGTGGCCCTCTGGCCAGACTGCTCCTGGAAAAGCCATAGAATGGAAAGATCCAGAGCCCTTGGGACCTCCTAGTAAAGGCTGCTGACCTAGGCCCGTTTCCCACAGGCAGGAGCTGTGGAGCAGCATCCAGGACTAGAAGGCAAAGCCAAAGTCTATGTCTGTCTGGCCACTGCTGGAGACTGGCCTTTCTGGATCCTGATGTCTGTGGAGTGTGAGTCCTCCCAGAGTTTGGAGTATGTTGTTTGTTCATTCATTCATTCATTCATTCAGTCAGTCAGTCATCAACATTCATCAGCGCCTCTTTGGAACCAGAGGTGATTCAGGCAGGTTGGAGTCAGGTTGCAAAACCCTCCAAGTTCTTCCAAGGGATTTGGTTGGTATTTATGGGAGGGGCATGAATGGTGATTAGATCATGATTGTGTTTTAGAAAGGGACCTGGCAGCCAACATGGAGGATGGATTTGAGAATGGACAGACCATGGACAGGGAGGTCTTCAGGAAGAAGCGAGGGAGGATCTGAGCAGGTGGCAGAAGTGGAAGAACAAGGGAGACACAAGATATGGGGGTGAAGAACAGAGAAGTCAGTACCGTCACACAGCAGCCATTTCTTTCCTTGCATGGCTTCAGTGACACTGCTCTCTCCCAGTTCACTCCAAACACTGAATGCATAAATAATAAATAAATGGAGAGATGGTTGGAGGGATAGAGGGATGGCAATTTGGCTCAGGAGTGAGCCAAGGCATGCATCTCCCCACCCGCCCATCCATCTCCTTCTGCCTGAGCAGCCACCCTTCACTGAGGTGAAGGTGGGGACCACAGATGTCCTCCCAGTATAGCAGGATGTCCCTGACTCACGTCTGGCAGCTCTCAGCATGGGCTGACTCCTGGAGGCTTAGTCAGTCACCTGTAAAACAAGCGTACAGCTATCTCTTCTTGCTGGAATTCCTAAGGCAGTGAAGGATTCCCTGGGGCCATAACTTTGAACTTCTAGGAAGCAAAGGCCTGGGTTTCCCATGGAGACCCCATCCTTAGGGGAAGGAGAGGAGGGGAGAAAAGACTAGAGCCAGGTGGGGAGGTCTCAGCTTGATGCCTGCTAAGGAGCTGGGTCTCAGCTGTGATCGCTGAGCATTGATGTCACATTGACCTTTTTCTGGTTACGCACAGTGACAACAGCATCATACAGGCACGTTTCGGTCATTTAGACTGACCTGAAGGCTCCCTCCACAGGTGACCTCAGAATGGCAGCCACCATAACCAGAGTTCACCTTCAAAATAGTGTTTGGGTGCAGGGGACAAGGGAGGAGAGATGAGAGGGGCTGTGGGCAGGGGCTGCTGAATTGGTGTGTGTGGAAGAGAGGGTACTGGCACACCATGCAGGAAAAGCCTGGAGTCCAGGCTTCCAATCCCCCAATCCCCTGTGCCGCCTCCACTGGGCAGCCACAGGAGAGAATCACTTCACTTCTCTGAGCTGATCTGGGCCCTGATCGCAGTGGCTGCAAGTTCTGCTTTAATCTGGGCCTCGTGCAGACAGAGGGCTGGACTGGGTCTGAGAAGGCAGAACAAAGACGTTCTTTCACTCTTGCTTCTCCTGCTCAGGCTGCAACTTGTTACCAGTTGATGCCTAGCTTTTATAGCCAGCGAGTCTTAATGTTTCAGAGCTGGGAGGGAACAGAGACATCCACTCAACCCTCCATTTGATGTGAGGTGAAATGGAGAGAGAGGAAAAGCAGCAAGGCCCTGGCCAGAAATGGCCAAGCTTGGCCATGTGGGCTTCAAGGGCTCCCAGGTATCTCTCAGTGCTTGGCATTCTGGGCTGCAGTATGAGGGGCACCCAGTGACTGCTGACTCAAAACCACCTTGGCCATGTTCCCTGCTCAGTGGCACCACAGTGGGCCCCTCCTGCCCTTGTCCTTTGAACCACTGAGAGAAGAGCGTTTGCCTAGTCAGACCTAGTGGGTGAGGGTGGCTTTCCTGTCCACCAGGCTGTCGCAGTGGTGGCAGCAGCGGGAGTGGAGAGAGTAGTGCAGACACAAACAATTTGTTGCCTCACCTTTGGGTGAGAAACCCAAGGTCAGGGTGGGGGCAAGAGAGGCCCATTGCCAAGAGACAAGGCTTGTGATAAGCAAGGCGGTACCTGGCACATGGAGCAGGAGCCTGGCTTTGTTATCGTCAGTCCAGGGCATTCCCCTAAGTTTCAGGGTAAAGGCCAGAGCAGGCCCTGAATGGTGGTGCCAGCCTGAGAAACCCCAGGAAGGAGGCCTAGAGATAGTGTTTGACCCCAGCCCAGACAGTACAGGCAGCAGCTCAGGAGCTTTGGAGCAGAGGGTGCCCTATAAACCTCAACAGCTCTACCAGGAAACCCACCTGGGGTGACTGCAATTGTGCCTCAGGTGAGCGAGGAGGAATGCAGAAGAACTGGGTAGGGCCTGCATCCAGGGAGGGAGGCTGTGACCTTTGTGCTGTGTTTGTTCAAGGAATACTCCCCCAGGACTCCAGGAGCCACAGATATAGGGTGCACAGTCCAGGGTGACATGGCCCTACCCTAAGCTTCCTCTGGGCTTTTCTCTGTGTCCTTCATGCCCCACCTGCTCAGAGGAGAAGACATGCCCTTGGCTGCTTGCTGAATGAGTGATGGGAGGAGAGGAACAAGTGACCAGACAGCTGGTCCCCCAGCCCCCTGGGCTCCCACCTATCAGCATGGGAAGGAGGGTGGCCTGGGCTCCTGTATGTCTGGGTGAGGGGATGGTGGAGGAAAATGAGCCACTGATCTTGGCCTGCTTGATGGCCACCAAGCACCTCTGGAGTCAAACACCGAGTCCTTCTGACATGGGAAGACCCTGCTTCCACCCTCCCCTCTAATGTCTGAACATCCAGCGGTGTCTGAACTGCTGCCCTTTGCCTACCCCTTTCTTCCTCTCCCAAACCTTCCCTAACCCCCAGCCCAGCTCAGTTCCTTCACTTCCTACAGGAAGTCTTCCCTGATGCACCAACACTTGCAGACCTTTTCTTTGTCAGCTACTGTCTCTGTACCAGCCTTTGGCAGGATGGGAGCTGGTGTAGGAGGCAGCCAGAGAAGGAAGATAGGAGGAGAGTAAGGCCCCAGCCAGCATATCTACAGTTGGGTAGGGGCCTGGAGTAGAGGCTGGAGGCCCCCAGGACTCCCAAGAATCAAGCCTAAGGCAGTGTTCACATCTCTGGAATCTGTGCCAGCAGTGGCGGGGCACAGGGTTAGATGAACAATGAGCCAGGGCCCTGGTGGTGGCACCAGGGTAGTGTTCCACCAGAGGAACACGCTGGGGGCTGTGGTCAGTGGAAGAGAGAGGAAAATGGAGAAAGGGCCAGATACCTGAGTCTGGGCAACTCTGAATGGTAAGGTGAAGGCTGAGCCCCCCACCCCCCCCCACCCCGCAGCCTCCCGCGGGAATGTAGTCAGTAGAAGCAAGGCAGGGGGCAGGTGACAGGATCTGGCCAGGAGTCATTGCAGGGCCCATTCTGAGTGCAGAAGCAGACAACCCCATCTGTGGGGCTCTACCCATTAAATGGGGCAGAACCTTTTTGCTAACAGGTCTGAAGCGGCGCTCGTAGGAGACAAGGGTGGAATCTGTGACATGGGCAGCTCCGACCCATCCTTCACTCCCATTCCTGGCACCATAAACTCCTCTGCACCCAAGGTGCAACCACTGTGGGTGGCTAGAGGTATTCTTAGTACCAACTGTCACAGCCTGGCCCAAGTCACCACCCAGCCAGCCAGACGTTCTGAGACAGCAGACACCCACTCATTTTGAGCAAAGTGGGGCTCCTGCACAGCCCTGAGTCTACCTCCTGCCCCTGCATGGGCCTCGAGGTGGCCTGGGTGCTCCCAGCACTCCAGGTGAGCCAGTCACGTGCCACAGGGTTGAATGGCAACAAATCACATCAATTCAACATCATTAGTCATTAGGGAAATGCAGATTAAAGCCACAAGGAGATATCACCACATGCCTATTAGAATGGGCAAAAGAAAAAAAACTGACAATACCAGGTGCTGATCAGGATTTGAAGCAACTGAAACTCTTAGACAAGACTGGAGGGAATGCAAAATGGCACGGCCACTTTGGAAAACAGTTTGGCATCATCTTCTAATACACTTACTCTGTGACCCAGAAATTACATTCCTAGGTATTTACTCAAGAGGAATGAACTTAGGTTCACACAAAAACCTGTATGCAATGATTTATATCAGCCTTTTATTCACAATCGCCCCCAAATAGAGGCGATCCAAATGCCCTTCCACTGGCAAATGGGTAAACAAACTGTGGTACATCCATACAGTGAGGTACCGCCCAGTAATAAAGTCGAATCAGCTATTGGTAAGAGCAACAATAGGGATTGTCTCAAATGTGTTATGCTAAGTGAGAGAAGCCAGACTTCAAAGGGTCCATATTGTTGATTTCATTTACATTTTTGAAAAAGCAAAACCATAGGGACAGAAAACAGATGAGGGGTTTCTAGGGTTTAGTAGTGGAGGGTAGGAATTGACTACAAAGAGGCACAAGGGAACCTTTTGGGGTGATAGGACCATTTTATAGACTGGCTGTAGTGGTGATTACATGACTACACATTCACCAAAACTCATGAACTTTATACTGCAAAAAGAGGATTTACTGTGTGCATATAATTCTTCATTAAACTTGACTTAAAAAAAACATTAATCACAGCCACTGTTTCTGAGCACCTCCTAGGCACTGTGCCAGGGACCTCGTGTTTTCCCATCCATCTGCTCACATGATCACTCGTTCAGCAAGCAATCCCTGATGCCTCCCCCAGCTGTAGCACCATGTCCCGTTAATGGCCCTAGTACCTGCAAGCCACAAGGCTCCCCGCATTGTATATACTGAACATGGTATAGAAACCTGCAGGAAGATGTGGCCAGAGCCCAACCCTTCATGGGGGCATGAAGGTGAGCCTGAAGGTTCTCTGTGGGTGCACTTCCAGGGAAAGAACTTCCTAGATTTGTCAGCCTATCAAGGGAGTTTGCAATCCAGAAAAAGAGACTGACATGATGGAACAACGAATGATACCCTCTCTCCCTCTCTAAGATACTGGCCCTGCCCCGATGGTCAGGCCAGCCCCTCCCAGCTCTGAGAGCAGAGCCGGGGCTCGAGTTCGGGGCTCTGGGCTCATTTATGCGTTCAGTTTTCTCAGCTGTGTGGCTGGTCCTCTGCTTGGAAGCCTGTTCATGTTTGCCCAGCTCCAACTGGGCAGCCAGGGGTGACCCCGGCTTCTCTGGTGAGAATCTGAGTGTGGGAACCCCTGGATAAACCCTCCTGGATAAACCTGGAGGGGTGCACATGCACAAGAACACCATAAATGAGGAAAAAATAGCAAACCAGAGTATGTGTACCCACATGGGTCCTTCTAGGACTTCTGGCATAGATGGACACGCTATGCCTCCTCTCACAACCAAGATTAAGGACAACAAAAATATTGAACCAAAAAAAAAAAGAAAAAAGAAAAAAGAAAACCCAACCAGGACAGAGAGAAAATTGAATTGTGCGGGAGTCCAACAACAATGATTCACCCAGACCAGTAAGAGGGGCAGAGTCAGCAGCCCGAGGAGTCTGAGGCCGGCGGAGTTGGATCATGCCAGGATAAGCCAGTGGTGGCCCCAGGTGTGCAATCACTCCAGACGTGCAGGCAGTGGCATTGCCGAATGCAAGGAGGCCAGGCGGGACGCACAAGGTGGCAGACCACAGACACACATTCTCAAACAGATAAACCAGGCAAAAATGGGCAGCAGGACAGACTGCGCGACACAGGGCAGCAGGACAGACTGCACGACGCAGGGCCCCAGTGCCAGGAAGTTTCACCCATTGAAAATACTTGTAGGGGCTGAGGTGCCGGGAGGGAGTCCCAGCTTCACAGGTTCATTGGGGTGACCCACGGGGTTCTGGAGCATGCACAGGCCCACCCACATGGAAATCAGCACCAGAAGGGCCCAATTTGATAGAGGAAAGAGGCTGAAGGGACTGGAATCTGCGAGACAGCGTGGAGCAAGTGCCATTGTTCCCTCTCAGATCCCGCCCCCACATCCACCATCACAACTCAGCAACTGGGCTGCCTCGCCCTGGTGAACGCCTAAGGCTCCACCCCTCACTATGTAACAGCCACGACCAGACAAAAACAAAACAAAACAAACAAACAAAAAAAAAAAACCAAGGATGGCTCAGAAGGAAGAACAGACCGGGGCCCTGGAGCTAATTCATCTGAGCCACCAGGAGGTGGTCAACCTATCAGTTGCAGAGCTCGTAGCACTGGTAGCCAACCTATCAGAAGTACAGTTCAAAGCTCTGGTGATTAGGAAGCTCACAGAATTGGTTGATTTTGGTCACAAATTAGAGGAACAAATGGAGGCTACAATAAGTGAAATGAAGGAAAATGTAGAGGGAACCAATACTGATGGGAAGAAAACTGGGACTCAGATCAATGGAGTGGACCAGAAGGAAGAAAGAAACAACCAAACAGAAAAGAATGAAGAAACAAGAATTCAAGAAAATGAGGAGAGGCTTAGGAACCTCCAGGACATCTTTAAACGTCCCAACATCTGAATTATAGGGGTACCAGAAGGGGAAGAGGAAGAGCAACAAGTGGAAAACTTATTTGAACAAATAATAAAGGAGAACTTCCCCAATCTGGCAAAGGAAATAGACTTCCAGGAAGTCTAGGAAGCTCAGAGAGTCCCAAAGAAGTTGGACCCAAGGAGGAATACACCAAGGCACATCATAATTACATTACCTGAGATTAAAATGAAGGAGAGAATTCTAGAAGCAGCAAAGGATAAGGGGACAGTCACCTACAAAGGAGTTCCCATCAGACTGTCAGCGGATTTCTCAAGAGACCTTCCAGGCAAGAAGGGGCTGGAAAGAAGGATTCCAAGTCATGAAAGTCAAGGACCTACATCCAAGATTGCTCTATCCAGCAAAGCTGTCATTTTGAATGGAAGGGAAGATAAAGTGCTTCTCAAATAAGGTCAAGTTAAAGGAGTTCATCATCACCAAGCCCTTATTATATGAAATGTTAAAGGGGCTTACCAAAAAAAAGAAGATAAAAAATAAGACAGCAAAAAGGCAGCAAACTCACAGATAGTAACAACCACACCAAAGCAAACTAAGCAAACAGACCAGGAGCAGGAACACAGAAATGGAGATCACATGGAGGGTTAGCAACAGGGGAGTGGGAGGAGGAGAGAGGGAGAGAGAAAAGGTACAAAGAACAAGGAGCATTGATGGTGAGTAGAAAATAGGGGGAGGGCAAGAATAGTGTGGGAAAAGTAGAAGCTAAAGAACTTACGACACATGGGCATGAACTAAAGGGGGGAATGTGGGTGCAAGGGAGTGTGCAGGGTGGAGGGGAATTGTGGGGGAGAAATGGGACAAATGTAATAGCATAATCAATAAAATATAATTTAAAAAAAGAAACCAAAGGGAAATAGGAATGAATGAATAAATAAATAAATAAATAAATAAATACAACCCAAAATAGGGAATTCTATAGAGACAGAAAGTAGATAGATCAGTGGTTGCCTAGGACTAGGGAGGATGTTGGGAAAATTGGCGGTCATGGCCAAGCTATACGGGGTGTCTTTCTGCGGTGATGAAAATGTTCTGAAATTGATTGGGGTCATGGATGCAGAGCTCTGTGAATACACTAGATGCCATTGAAGTGAATGCTTTCAATGGGTGAAGTATATGGTGTGGAACTTATATTTCAATAATGCCGTTTAAAAAAAGGCTGTGGAGTGGGAAATCCTTTCCATGTTGGCTACTCTAATAGAAGCCACAGTCTGTCTCGTCTGAACCTGGCTCTGACGTACTTGTCACAGAGTCATCAGGAGCCTCAAGGATTCTCTGCCCTGCCACCTTGTGACACGGGAGGGAGCCCTGCCAGCCTGTCTCCCAGGGGTGGAGCCATTGCCATTTCCACAGGCTCTGGGAAGGAAGCAGAGCTGTAGCCTCTGCAGAATGAGGTTAATGAGAATCTGCTCCAGGCTCCAGGGGTTTTGAGCCTTAATTAATACTTTCAGGGCCCTCAGTGATTGTGAAATCAGAGGTTCTGTAAATCTGCACAGCAGTAGCCTTATTAGTACCAGCGTATTACGCAGGAGAAAGAAGTCAGCCTCCTGATCACTGACTTAGGTCCCTGGAGAGGCTGGTCCCAGGAGCTCAGACTGTGCTGCTGCTGTCTCGCAGGACCCCTTGTTTTGCTTTCTGGGGCCACGCCCAGGGTCTGAGTGGTCTGGATCAGACTGGAGCTGCAGGGCAAAAGCCACTCTGAGCACCTAGGCCAGGCTTCTGATAGACAGTCGACCTTCACTTTGGGGGTCTATGCAGAGCAACCAGGCAGACCCCCCCACACAGAAGTCTTGGTGATTGTCCCTCTAGGCTTAAAGAAGGTGGAGCAATTCCTTTTCTATAAATCTCAGGACTCTAGTGAGAGCACCAGCCACCTCCCAGGCGGCCATCGTTTTTGTGTTTGCTATGCCTCCTAAGTTTGAGCACCACCAGGTTCAGTGGTGCCCCGACTAATGACCGACTCTGTCCTCAACCCAGGGCAGCCTGGGGGCCTAGAACCATCCATTTTGCCTTAGCTCTAGGGACATGGAGGTAGAGAGAGGCACATGCCAGGAGATAGGGTCTGCGGCCCTGGGTGTTCTCAGCTCTAGGGCTGATGACTCTTGAACTTAGGGACTCTGAGGCCCATGAACTTGAATATCTGCAGTCCAGGGAGCTTATTTTAATCTTGGTGGCCCTCCATATCCTCAACCCAGGGGACCCATAGCCTCTAGTGCCTACTGAGCCCCTAGTGCCTGTGACTCTGGGCCAGCTTCTGGTCTGTGGACCTCTCTAACTGACTGCTTTGATGGGTATCTTTTCAGACATGGCACCACCTTCCCCGCACACTGAATCCTATTTCTGGGGGCTAATCCCAGCTTTCCACATTTCCCTTAGGTGTGTTACCTTGTAATGCATACAAGTTGTCATTCCTGCCAGGTAGATCTGAGGATTGTGAACATCGTCTTCCATGTCAGCTGCCCCTCCCTTCCCCTCTCCCTCCTGGTTTCCTGACATCCTCAAACTTTGCCAGAATATTATCGATCTCTTTCCTTATCCAGGGCCTGTCAAACCAGATAGGGCTGAAGCCAGAGCCCAATGGCCTCCTGCCAGATACCCCATCAGGGCTGACATAGATCTCTTCCCTAGACTTCTCAGGGAAGTAGTGTAATGTCATGGTTAGACCTACAGGCACTGGAGACAGCTTCCTGGATTCGAACCCTGTCTCTACCTCTTACCTCCTGTGTGACCCTGGGCAAGTTGCTTAACCTTTCTGTGCATCATCTATAAAATAAGGGCAATCATAATACTATTGCACAAAGTTGTTACGAGGATTAAATGGAATCATTTGTGGGAAGTGCTAGGCCTGGCATACAGTAAATACCAGAGTAAGGTCAGCTATCAATGGTACCAAACCAGCTCTTTCTGAATCTCCTTGACCATCCATTGTCCATGGCTAAGAATGTGTCCTGAGAGGGCAGACATGCATCTTGCCCAAGCTAAGGTGGCCCCTGCCCATAATTTCCCCCCAGACCAACCCCTGGCCTCCCCCCACAGCAAGAAAATGCCGCCCACAACAGATGGATGCTGAAACTCCCTCCCCAAAAGTTAGTGTAGCATGCCCAGTAAGCAGCCCCCAGCCCGGCTGACTACCCCATGCCACACCCAGCTGATTCCCAGGGCCCAAGGCAGCACAGTGAGGCTGCTTAATGAGAAGGTACAGGCCTCTGCCTAATGAGACCGTCTTAAGAGCAGTTTGGGGAGGCTGGCTTTCTTCTATTTATAGTTAAACTTCTCTGCCATTATGACCCATCTCTAATTTGGGATCTCTTTTATTATGTTTTCTTTATGTTCTCTTCATGTGGATGAGTGGAAAAATAAATGAAAGGGAAAATGGCAGTGTGGTGGTGAGGAAAAACTGCCCGCAGGGAGTGGCAGGCTTTGTGTTTACTGTCTTAGTGGCATGTCTGGGGTGTCCTGAGGGGCATCAGAACAAGACCTGGCCTTTCCCAGGTGTGGTCATGTGTTGTTCATGGGGCAGGCACCCCATTCCGACTGTGGAAACAGACTAGAGTTTGAATCCTGGCTTTGCCATTTGTGCCCTGGCTGCCCTTGGGGACGTCCTGCCTCCCCAGGCCTTACATGGTGGGCTGCAATGCACAGCTCCCTTGGAGATGACAAAGGACAGCTGAGCAGCAAGAGCAGAAGAGGCTGAGGCCCAGCTCTGGGCTGCCCGAGGTTCCCAAGATCTCATGCCTTTTGGAGGCCAGGGAACCATGCCCCTCCCCACTTTGGCATCAACTAGTGCCCTGGGTGGTGCAGGAGCCTGGTGAGACCAGGCTGAGATGCAGTCCTGTCTGGAATGGGGACTATCTCGCAGCCACCCCACGGAGAGGCAGGAGTTAACACGGTCACAGTGGGCCACCCAGTTGCAGCCACAGTTCTCTCTGTGCGTGAGTCCATTTTAGGAGGGTGGCTGGGAACTTCTCACTGTGGAGCAAGGCCTGACTTATTTTAAGCTGGGTGGAACAAAGGGCTTCGTGTCTGTGTGGTCTGTGGTCTGTGCACACGGTGAGGCTGCGGTGGGTGGGCCCAGCTTTTGGCCCTCATCCGAACTCATAAGGACTAGCTTGCCTGCAGGGGTGCCCATTCTCCACCCCCAAGGTCTGGCTTGACTCCCATCAGGCCAACTGGACAGGGCAGGCCCATCCATAGGCCCCCTCCTGAGGCACTTGGGAAAAGCAGGCAGATGCTAGGGGTTCTCAGGGTAGCCAAAGTCGTGTCTAGAGGCAGTGTCTGGGTCAAGGTCACTCATCCCTATAGGGTTAAAAGAGTTAAACATGAAACACTTAGAATCACGACTGATACTTTGAAGTAACTCTGTGACCCAGCCCTGCCCCTTTGTCAGATAACAGGACAGCCCATCACCTGTGATGGCCCCCACCCCACAATTGGCAGGGAATGAGGGATCCCCACCTCAAGGCTGGCAGTGAGTCCAGGGCAGGTTGCCAGCAGCTGTGGCTCCACCTGGTTAGGGTTTGGGCACATGCAGGATTCAAGACCCCCTCTCTGTCCTACTTCTCAGCCCACTTTCCTTTGCTCATAAAGGGGCCTCGGCAAATTCTTGGTTTTCCCCATGACCCTTGCCTTTAGGGTTCAAGTCAGTGCATATACCATGTCTCGAACCCTACCATGTTGGTCAGAACCCTGAGTGACCCTCTGGCACTTCGGTGTTTCCTCTCCATGGTTCCAGTAAGGGTGTGCCTGGCCACCCATGGAGACACACCTGGTGCCCTCTAATGAGGTGCTGCCCAGCTGTCAGCAGGTTTGTCTGTCAACAGACCCAGTGCTGAGCAACCCAGTGCCCTGGCCCCAGGACAGATTTGGATTCCACTTCTCGCTGCCTCACCACCCAGATGTGTGGCCTCTAGCGCGTCACTGGGCTTTTCCGAGACAGTCTCCTCACTGGCCGTGCGAGGGTAAAGATTCCGACCTCTAGGGTCATTTGAGGATTGGGTGGGAGAACAAATGGGCAGACCCAGTCTGGGGGGCTGGCATGCAGTAGGCAGGTGCTCATCTCCTCCCACGAGGCCTCAGTGACTCACTGGGGTAGCAAGGGGCCCTAGGACAAATATAGCATGGCCTGCCAGTTTCACTTCCTTAATTTCTCACCAGTCCACCCCCTCCTTGTCTTACCCACCACCTTGGCCCTTTTTCAGGCCTCTTGAGACCTTGCTGATCCCTCCAGTCAGTTCTCCACACTCAGAATGAACTTTAGAACACATGAATCAGAGCATGGCACCCCCTGCCTATATCTATGGCTCCCCCCACCCCGGTCCTTGGGGTAAAGTTCAGATTGACCCAACCCATTAGACCAATGTGATCCATCCCTGCCTGCTACTTGCTCATCACCAGTCCCACAGCTACCCCCGGCATGTTCTGTGTGAGAGCTGCACAGAGCGGCTTGCTCCCTGGATGCGCCTTGCACTCTGGACCCCCAGCTTTCCTGTTTATGGAATGGACTGGATTTGGCCTCTGTACACCCCTTCTCCCTCCTACTCTCACCTCCACCTATTGGAAAAACTCTCAAACAGGATCCCAATCTTTTCAGCCACCATCACATAATCAAGTATCTATCCTGTTTAAACCTTGCCCTACTCAACATAAAGCCTGCAGTCGGGACAGGAGCTTGCAGTGTGCCTGTCTTTTCTCTCTTGCTGCAGCTCATCCTCCATTTGCTACCTGCTATGTTGACCATCTCTCTGGGGATGGACTAAAGTTGGGGAACCAGATGGAGAGAGAAGCACGAGGCCCAAGAAGAGCTTTCTTGATGGTGGGACAGAGATCTGGCATCCTGGCATTCTACATGGCAGATGTGTAACTTGTGGATCTTTCTAAACTGGGCTCTTTCATGGGTTCTTTAGAGATCCTGTTCATCCCCTCTGCACTAGGAACTTCCAAATACAATTCTCTGTCATGGGGTCCATCTCCTCGGGTTGCTGGTTGTGACCCACCACAGCCTCTTTCTGTCATTGCCCCCTAGCCTGGAAGGAAGTTCTCTTGGGCAGGATCCCTTTGTGGTGGCCCCAGGCCAACTCCCCTGCTGTTGGGAGTTTGAAAGTAAGTGTGAAGCCCACGCTCTGTGGGCACCTGTAAGCCACTAAGCAAAGCTTGGATGTTAGCATTCTAAGAATGTGGGATACCCCTGGAGGGTTTGAAGCAGGGGAATGACGTGATAGGTGTCTACTGCAAGAGTCCAGGCAAAAGATGATGGTGGGTTTTTCTAAAATGAGAGTTATGGAGGACAGGACCTGGCTGGACTGAAGATAGAGCTGATGGACATGCTGCTGGTTTGGATGTGAGGGGCAATGAAAGGAGGAGTCTAGTTTTGGGCTTCAGTATCACGAGGTGAATGGAGGTGCCAATCACAGAGAAGAAGTCTGAGGCAGAGTAGGTTGAAGGCGTCAGAAATCAAGGGTTTAGGACTTCTGGCCAAGATGGAGGTGTAGGTGGACACACTGTGCCTCCTCTCACAATCAAAATTAAAGACAACAAAAATTTAGAACCAAAAAAACAACCAGAACAGATAGAAAAATTGAATTGTATGGAAGTCCAACAACAATTCACCCAGACTGGTAAGAGGGGCAGAGTCGGCAGCCAGCGGAGAGGGATCACGGCAGGAAAAAGCAGTGGCTAGTGGTCTCAGATGTGCAGGCAGTGGTTGTCACACCCCAGGCACACAGGAGGCAGTTACAGGGCACGGGGAGGCAATGAGCAGACCATGGTCACACATTCGCGTGCAGATAAACCAGGTGAAAACAGGCAGCAAGACAGATTGCGCAACCCAGGGCCCCAGCACCAGGAAATAAAGCCTAAAAGCACTGATTGAAAATACTTGCGGGGGTTGAAGTGCCCGGAAAGACTCCCAGCCTCACAGAGGGGACTGAAATCCTAGAGAGAGAGCGGAGCAAGCGCCATTGTTCCCTCTCTGACCCCACCCCCACATAAGTGTCACAACTCTGAGACTGGGTTGCCCCACCCTGTTGAAGACCTAAGGCTCCGCTCCTCATGTAACAGGCGCGACCAGACCCCCCCCCCAAATAAAAGAAAAAAAAAATGGCTCAAAGGAAGGAACAAATCAAACCACTGCAGCCAATACTTTTAAGTGACCAAGAGATAGCCACCCTATCAGATGCACAGTTCAAAGCACTGGTGATCAGGATGCTCACAGAATTGATTGATTTTGGTCTCAAATTTGATGAACAAATGAAGGTTACAATAAGTGAAATGAAGAAAAACACACAGGGAACCAACAGTGATGGGAGGAAAACTGGGACTCAAATCAATGGAGTGGACCAGAAGGAAGAAAGAAATAAACAAACAGAAAAGAATGAAGAAACAAGGATTCAAAAAAGTGAGGAGAGGCTTAGGAGCCTCCAGGACATCTTTAAACATCCCAACATCCGAATTATAGGGGTACCAGAAGGGGAAGAGGAAGAGCAACAAGTGGAAAACTTATTTGAACAAATAATAAGGGAGAACTTCCCCAATCTGGCAAAGGAAATAGACTTCCAGGAAGTCCAGGAAGCTCAGAGAGTCCCAAAGAAGTTGGACCCAAGGAGGAATACACCAAGGCACATCATAATTACATTACCCGAGATTAAAATGAAGGAGAGAATTCTAGAAGCAGCAAAGGATAAGGGGACAGTCACCTACAAAGGAGTTCCCATCAGACTGTCAGCTGATTTCTCAAAAGAGACCTTCCAGGCAAGAAGAGGCTGGAAAGACGTATTCCAAGTCGTGAAAGTCAAGGACCTACATCCAAGATTGCTCTATCCAGCAAAGCTGTCATTTAGAATGGAAGGGCAGATAAAGTGCTTCTCAGATAAGGTCAAGTTAAAGGAGTTCATCATCACCAAGCCCTTATTATATGAAATGTTAAAGGGACTTATCTAAGAGAAAGAAGATAAAAAAATATGAAGAGTAAAAGGATAGCAAACTCACAGTTATTAACAACCACATCTAAAACAAAAGCAAACTAAGCAAACAGCTAGGACAGGAACAGAACCACAGAAATGGAGATCACATGATGAAGGTTAGCAACAGGGGAGTAGGAGAAGGAAAGAGGGTGAAAATGTACAGAGAATAAGTAGCATAGATGGTAGAGAGAAAATAGACAGGGGGAGGGCAAGAATAGTGTGGGAAATGTAGAAGCTAAAGAACTTATGACACATGGACATGAACTAAAGAGGGGGATGTGGGTGGGAGGCGGTGTGCATGATGGAGGGGAATGAAGCAGGGGAAATGGGAGAACTGTAATAACATAATCAATAAAATATATTTAAAAAAAGAAATCAAGGGTTTAGTCTTGGTCACGCAACATCTGAGATGCCTGTCTGATACCAAGGGGAGCTATCCAGGAGGCAAAGTTTTCATCTGCCCATATGGTCCCTTGTACAGATGAGAGAAGGGCAGGTAACCTTTCCTTGAAGTGAACGTAGCCTCCTACCAGGGTACATGGCTTGGTGAGCAGAGCCCAGCCAGACCTCAGCCCCGTGAATCCCTTTGGCCATGCACCCTTGTGCAGCGAACAAACTAAGCAGCACTGCACGGCAGCCCTGGATATGCAAGTCTGGAGCTCAGGGGGGTATCCTATAGCTTATAGGATATTGGTTTGGATGCTGTGTGGAATGGTGACTCTCCCACCCCCAGCCAAAGTGGGGAGGAAGGACTGGAACGCACCTAGGTGGGCTGAGAGCCCTTCCTTTCCAGGGCCAGAGCTTTCCTTCTCTTCCTGCAGGGGAAGCCCTCCTGCTTCCCTGCAGGGCTGTGGGCCCCTCAGCCTTGTCTTCTCTAGGTCCATCCTGGGGAGCAGCACAAAGGCAGGGAGTGAGGAAGTCTTGTTCTCTTTCTCTCCTTTCACTTTCCACCCTTCCCACGGGGATGTTAATCCCTGTCACCACACTAATGGCCATAGTGTTCCCAGAGTGGTCAGGCAGCCAGGGTAAGCGCCAAGCCGGGGGGAGGGACCTTGAGATCTGACAAGAGCGCCCCTGGCAACCTGACAGGGGAGAAATGGGAGTAGTCTTCCAGGACATGGAGGCCACAATGGCTGAGGAAGCAAGCAACCAAGTGTTTGACAGAGGTGTGGTTGGCGTCAGACTGCCCCGATTCAAAGCCCAGGGTCAGCTCTTACCGGCTGGGTGGCCTTGGCAAATCCATTAGCAGCCTTAAGCCTCAGTTCCCCCTGTAAAATGGGGCTATAATAGTATCCACCTCATAAAACTATGGTAAGAAAGGAACAAGTTCTTTTGCATAAAGCAAATGGTGTAGTACTTCAAATTGTAAGCACCCATCCAGTCAAATATATGCTTATATGGTACATTTTAGAAAAGCCCTTCCCAGTGGCATCCCAAAGCTCCCTGTTAGCTGCTGAGCAAAGCAGGCAGGAGGGGAAGTGGCCTTGCTGAGCTAGTAAACCTCAGAAGCTTCTTCCTGCCTCCCCAAACTGGGGTCCTCAAGGAGTCACATCCCCAGAGCCATGTGGAGGTCAGGCTTGAGTCATGGCAGCTAAACAAGGGACTCTCCATTTCTCAAATACTTCCAGGAAAGGCAATTTTACAATTCCTCTGGACCTGGTCCAGCACTGCACAGCCCCCTGCCCCCGTACGTTTTCCTGGTTGTGCCCCAGCCTTATCGTTAAACACTTTTCTATCTTCAGAGTAAGAGGGAAGTGAGCTCGGAGTGGAGGCTTTTGTTCTGCCACCCCAGACCTTCTCTTCAGCCACTGTGGGGTCCTGGACCCCTCTAAAAGTCTGGTGAGTGAGTGCCTTTAGACTCTTCTTCCAGAAAAAAAATCACCCAAATACATACACCCAACTGCCAAATTTTGCAAGATTTCTCATCTTTTAGGAAAGGTGTCTAAATTGATGGTTAAGCTGACGAGGTTTGGAGCTGAGTTTCCCAAGTTTCAATGCTGATTCTTTTTACTGACCGTGAGACCTCAAACAAATTATGTAACATCTATAACCTCAGTTCCTCTTATCATTGAAATGAAAGCAGCAATAGCGGCTTCTTCAGAAAGTTTTGAAAGATTAAATGTACAGTGGCCAACTTGTCCCTGTTTGGTACTTCCCCTTGTTCACTCTGAACATCCTGCTTCCAGGGAAGCCCCTCGGAAGCTGATGAACTAGGACTGCTGGTCCCCCTAGTAAATGACATGATGCCCAGGAAGCAATTAGCCAAGTACAGGCAGTTCATCCAGGTTCCGTGGCTGTTAGCTAACACTACTGGTCTTTTCCTTAATTAATCGATCTAAGAGGAATGTTCCCCTAGGGATCAGGAGCCTGGGACTCGGTTTACCACTCAGTCCCCCATCCTGCTCTAATGGCTTCCTGGGCAACCCTCCAGCATCCCTGGGCCTCAGTTTGTTCACCACATCCAATAAGGAAGATGAACTTGAGAGTCACTGGGGATTTTTCCTATAAAGCTTATGAGATTTCTCCAGGGGTACCCTCCCAGTACCCGATAAGGCAGCTCCAGTGCAGATGGCACCAGCTATGCATTTGCTACTTGACATGTCGACGAGCAAAGCCCACATGTGCTCCAGCAACACCGTCTGCCCAGGCTGAAGTCTGGATTGGAAATCTCATTTGCACCTCAATAGTGGTATTTTACCTACAGCTAGGACTTATTTGGCTCATAAGAAATCTTGACTGACCTAGATGTGAGAGGAAAATGACAAGATTACTGATGTCCTTTTGTTTTCATGAGGTTAGGAGTTGGCCCCAGGAAGGAGTGTGCCATCAAGAAATGGAGATTGTTCCCAGGAAAGCCTTTTCCTTGAAGAGATGGGAAGGGGTAGGTGGAATCTAGTTTCAAACTCTCTTTGTAGGGCCCACCTCAACATGCAGATTTAAGCCAAGCCACATGTATCAGCAGGAAATAACTGGGACTCACCTTATGTTTTGGGTGTGCAAGTCCTTGAGGACGTGGGTCCTAGGTCACCCACTTCCCCTACCTGTGTGCCCTAGCACTGGACACACAGAGGCGCTCAATAATAAGTATGTTTACCTTGTTGTTCTCAGGCACTTCACTGTTTAGGCCTCTGTAGATCTTATTGAGTTGCCTGCACCAGGCTTGGTTGACAAAGAAGTCTGTTTTATTTTAGCTCTAAAAAGGGGGTAATGCCCAGGGCAGAGCTCCCCAGATTTTGGAACATGGAATCCTGTCAGATTATTTGATGAGTGTCTGGTTGGGCCCTAGGGATGAGGGGCAGTTAGGTAACTATCCTGGAAAGGATCAATCTTGGGGCCAGAAATGAAGCTAGCCTTTATACAGGTAGAGAGAGAGACTTCTGGACTGAGAGGCCTCTGGATTCTGAGATGTGAAGATAGCAAATGGGAAGATGGTTGAGATGTGATCAACCATCCCAGTTTGCCTGGGACTATCCTGGTTTTAACACTGAAAGTCCTACATCCCAGGGAGCTCCGCAGTCCCAGGCCAAGTGGGACAGTTGGTTGCCGTATGTGGAGACGTCTGGGTGATCCAGCGTGGGAACCAAATGCCCACATGGAGGCAGGAACGAGCAAGAGAGCAAATTATAGAGGCTCCACTGGGCAGCTGCTATTGGCTGGGAGGGGCTGATGGCAACACCAACAAGGCTGAACCCAGCGGAGGCCACAGCAGCATCCAAAGGCAAGCCATTTCTGAGAGACATAACTTTTAGAAGACCTGATATCTGGCTACAAACTTTGTCGGGACTGATCTCTTGACTCCAAGAAGAGATAATCTCTTCCTGAAGCCAGACTGCGGCTTCACGGGTGGCCAGGGAAGCCAGCAGCGCTTAACCAAGTAGCCATCTAAGGGTCACTGGCAGCAGAGGCAGCCTCGTAGCCAAAGAAGCTAGTGTGTGTGTCTGGAACACAGGGGAGGCACTGGGAGCTTCTCAGATGTTGCTGGGGAGTTCACTTGAACGGGGTACTAAACCCAGGCAGATGCTGGTGGGATCTCTGGCATGAGGCATGAGAAATGTCATCCTAGCTTTGCTCTGGGCTGGTGTGGTAGACTGAATAACAGCCTTCCCCTTCCAGCCAAGAGATCCAGAAGCTATCAATGTTAGCTTTTGTGGCAAAGGGGAGTTTGTAGATGGGACTAAACTAAGGATCTTGAGATGGAGAAATTATCCTGAATTATCGGGGGAGGGAGTCCTAAATGTAGTCACAGTATAAGGTTGAAGAAAGAAACTGGAAAGATGATGTAATGACAGAAGCAGAGGTTGAAATGATGTACTTTGAAGGTGGAGGAAGGGGCCACAAGCCAAGGAATACAGGTGACCTCCAGAATCTGAAAAGGCAGGGATTCTTCCCTCAGACCCTCCAAAAGGAACCAGCCCTGTCAATACCTTGACTTTAACCCATTGAAACTGATCTTCGACCTCTGACCTCCAGAACCATATGGGAATAGATCTGTTTTAGCCACCATGTTTGTGGTGATTCTTTACTGCAGCAATGCAAAATGAATACTGCTGGTGAGTCACAGTATGGTCCCTTTTCAATTCAGACATTTCTCTTCCCGGTGATGCCTCCGCGTTAGCGAGCTGAGAAAAGTGGGCGAGAACATGGAGACCCTTTCAGTGTGACTGTCCTGAAGGTTAAGCTGCCCAGTGTCTCAGACTTGGCACCTAGAACAGAACTTGAAACGTATTACGCACCCAACAAACATTTGCAAAGTGAGTGACTACATTTCAGCCTGGTGATCAAATCAGAGTAGCTTGGGAGGGAGAAGCATGCCCTCTAGGGGGTCACTGACATGGATTCCCACTAAAGACCATGGGTCCCGACCCTAAGAGTACCCCTCTTCAGGTGACCCAGCTATTTCCAGACCCAAGAGGCTCAGGGGGTCTCACTGGACAAGTCACCTGGGAAGGGCTGCTAAGTAGTTTCAACAAAAACATCGGACACACTAAAAAATTTGTTGACTAAGACACTTCACACCATGTAAGAAGATTATTAATGAAGTCCCCCTTGTCTATCATACTTTACATGGTGCTGTGGCTCTAATTCATTTAATTCGTCTTTCTGTTTCTGGGAAAACAGAAGCTGACCTTAGAAGGCTGCAGGATCCATTCTTGCTGCTACAGCTCCTGACCTGGGCATCCACTGGCTCATAGATTGTCCTTGACATTAAACACACATCCACTCTGTAATTGTCCACAGAGATTAAGGCAGGTTTCAAATTGGAGCAACAGATTATTTTACTGAAGAAAAAAATGTATTCCTTTTCCTAAGAGTTCTCAAGGGAGCTGAACATTGTATCCAAGGTATCAACTTCTTCATTAAGAAAATTGGGAAGGTAAGCCTTAACATCCCTCTAAGCCTTAGCATCTAAGGTGAAAACATGCAGGTTTGAATTGATTTGTCATCATTTGTATGTTTATAAAAGGAAAGAGTCCGGCAGACCTAACTTAGGCACTCGCTCTGGCTGTTGAAAGAGAGAGGCCTGAAGTGATGCAGGGTGTGTGGGGCGGGGCTTCTCCCACCTCTGGTGATGGAGTTCCCACTGGTTTTGTCCCGGCTTTGTTGTGACCTGTGTCCACCAAGTTGTACTCAGTACAGGGTATGGACTAGCTGTGCTTTGTCCACTTGTTGTCCACTCCGCAGGGTCCACAGCTGGGCCTGGCATAAGGTAATGTTCCACAAATGCTTCCAGAGCTTCACTGAATTATCCCCGCAGCTGGGGTAGTGGAATACTTTATACTTTACATGACAGGCACACACAGTTCTGTTGGTGAAGCCTCCCCCTCCTCCTGACCATCTTGGAAGTGAGTCCTGTGGCCGAGAGCATGCACCACCCTGGCCCTGGTCCCTAGCCTGCCGGCTCCATTGATCCCAGGGATCGCTCTGCCTGTCAACTTACCCAGAAGCCCAGAGTCACCTGCCCCACCCCAGCAAATGGGAAGCTGGCTTTTCTGTTTCTCCTTCCCTTTGATCCCTTCCTTTCTCCCATACTGATGGAGCACCTAACCTAGCTGGCTAGCCAGTGTTCTAGGCGCTGGGGACACAAGACAGGCAAGGACCCAGCTTGGAAAGCCCTTTGTTGAGGTGCACACAGAAAAAGGTGGAACTTTACTTCTCAGAGAGAGAAGGGAGGGAACTTGATTACCAGTTACCCAGAGAAGCGGACATTCGCTATTTCATGTCTTCTAGTACCCATTCCCTCTTCCATCGGTACTGCCTTCCACATTTCATTTGGGCGTCCACCCTTCCCTCATGCAGCCTGTGGACTTCCCACCCTCCCCCAGCTGCAGGGCGGGCCGTGACAAAGTGAAGCCAGTCAGCACATCCCATTTACCTGGCCACGGCAATTGGCTAAGGGGTGGACATCAGACCCAATCTAGGTCAATCAGACTATAGGGACTTTTGGTGAACCCCTGAGGAAACGTTTTCTTGATCATCTGGAGAAAAACCCGCTGACTCTTCCGGATGGTCAGAGTGTGACCACGGTTTGGAATGGCTTTGACCTCTTTGTGGCCCTGACTGTGGCTATGCTGGGGGTGAAGCCCTTAGCCAGAGGCAGGCTGGCCTGAGAGAATCCCAGAGTGGTGAAGCCAGGCCCCTGCCTGAACCTTGGCTGGAGCCTCAGCTGGAGCCTCAGCCACCTCTGCACTCTGAGGTTACATGAGCCAATCCAATCCCTTTGTGTTTGTGCTAGTTTGGGTTGGGTTTTCTGTAACCTGCAGATTAGACCATACCGTTAGGGAAAAGCCCCCAAAGTCTAGCTTCAAGATCAACTCTGAAGAACTGACCTGTGTAGCCTTCTTCAAATTCACAAGAGCTTTAATAGGAGAAACTTACACACACAGACCAGGTGGCTGTTGCCAGTTGTGCCCAGTGGGAAAGGTCCACACCCCTCCCAGGACAGGGTCTCCTTTTTTTTTATTTCTAATTTAATAGACAGAGGGGAATGGAGGGGAGAAAAAGAGGAGAGAAACATCAGTGTGTGGTTGCCTCTTGCATGCCCCCTACTGGGGACCTGGCCTGAAAAACAGGATATGCCCTGTGTGGGACTCAAACCAGCAACCCTGTGGTTTGCAGGCTGGCGCTCAGTCCACTGAACCCCACAAGCCAGGGCCAGTGTCTCTTTTTTATAGGGGGCTAATAAAACCATATGGTGGGTAGTCAGTAGACCACCAGAAAGAACAATGCACTCCTAAATTAACAGATAACAGCAGGCAGTTACCACATTCTGTACATTCATTAACCTCCTTCCCTGAGGCATGACATTTATCTCTGGGTGGCAGGTTCTCTGGGTAGTCAGCCAAGCCTGAGGCTGCAGAGAGTTAAACAATTACAGAGGGCTAAACAGAGTCCAGCGTTTCCCAGATGCCTTGCTGCTGGAACCATAGTGCATCTCTAAGTGAGTTCCCCTACAATACTAGCCGATTTCACTTACTACAGAGGATTTCAAATCAGGGTGCAAGGTCTAGACTGACGCAGCCTGGACTCAGCAGAAGGAGGACCAGTTGTCCCACAGAGCCTTGCACTCCCAGTCCAAGAGAAGTGGGAAGGTGACCACAGTGTGGACAGAGGAGCTTAGGGGCAGCAAGCTTGAGGAGGGGAGGGCTGGTGCCCAGGTCCCTTGCCCCCAGCCTCAGCTGGCAGCTCCTTTAATTTAACTCTAACTCCACCTGACTGGCAGATTCAGAGCGAGGTCCACTTAAAGATATCAGAGCGGTTGCCACTTCAAAGCGGGAAAGATGTGTGTAGGTGGATGGAGAGGGGGTGGGTAATTATTCAGGGAAAATAGTCTTGATATTTTTCTGGCAATGTGCATGGAGCAGAGGGAGCAGCAGGAGAGACGACAAGAGGGTGTCGCCTCTCCTCAATAGAGGGTGTGCATTGTGCCTGTCCAAAGAGGCACAGAGATAGAGGGTGGGGTGCTTGGCATGCTTGTCCGGCCACAGCACTCTTTTCCAGGGAGCATCCGACACTCCATGGGATACCCCTGGACCTGGGACTTCATCCATGGGTGACGACAGGATTTGTTGGGAACAACTGAGCCCTCCTTTTGTGTGTGCCTGTTTGGACAACACGTGGGCTCTTCCTCATGACCAGTGGGGTTGAAAGCCATTTGCATGTCACGTCTGGACTTGCCATGCTCTGGGGAAGGGGAAGTCTTGCCTGGCCGGGGGTGGGGGGGGGGCTGCAGTGTGCTAGGGAGAGCTGAGAGCTCTGCAGCCATCTCTTTGCCCCTTTAGGGATCTGCCGCCGATCCCATGCACCCTGCATGCCCTGAGTGGCCGAGGGACACCACTGAATTTTGAGAAGCAGCTCTGAGGTTGTGAAAGTCGGAGGCCGATAATTATCCAGCTATGAATAAACGGATCATTTCTTAGGGTTATCTGTGTAATTATGAATATTTGAGGATATTAAACTCCCAGGTTACACATGGAGGGTATTATTTGAGCGATGGTTGGCTGCAGAGCTGGAAATGCAAACTTCTTTTCATTTCTCCCTCCTGGAGCACTTAGAATATTTTATGGGATTCAAAAGAAAAGAAGTTTCCGTTGAGAAAGAAAAAAAAAAAAACACAAAAAACCCTGGAAGCAAAGTCAGTAGCTAATACTTCTAAATAGCTCTAAATCAAAAAAGAGGAATGTGACCACTTTACTTAATTGTGGTGGGTTTGTAATGCATTTTCTCTATGGGTTAGGAAAGCAATTACCATCAAACAACCTACTTGTGCCTCCATTCTGATAGAATGTTCCCTCTAATGGGGCCGACATGCCAAGCAGTGAGCCTTTTAAAGCACTTAATGCTTCCACAAGCATTCTCACGTGTGTGGCTCCTCCGCGAGCACCGAGAGCCCCGCCTGACTCGCTCTCTGAGGACCTGTCACGGCACAGGGCATTCTTAACAGGAGATGGGTCCTTGGAAGCAGCAGCCCAGTGAGGTCTCTACTGCCCTTGGGGCCTGTCCAGCCTTCCATCCTCATACCCTTGGTCACCCCATCCTGTCCTTCCATCCTCTGAAGTCCCCCTCCCCCCCTGCAATCCTCCTCCCTCGTAAAACAGGCCATCTTCCATCGACACACGTGCAGCCTCTCCTTCCATCTCCTGCTTTGAATCTGTCCCCTCCCACCACAGCTTCTCTCTAGCCGCTGGGGTTGCCGCTCGTTCCCCAGACCCTGATCCAATGCCCCCGAGATCATGGCTCCTCTGCCTTTGAACACACCCTCTCAGCCTCTGAGGCTCCTGCATTCTGTCCTTCCCAGGCCTTGCTCTGGGCCCTGGCTCCCCGTTTCTCACCTCAAAGATCTTCATCTTGGGAAACATTTACAGGGTGTGAATGACCCATCCCACCATTCCAGGTCATAAGCTTCCTTAATGCCCACTCCAGTTCCTGCCATTTCCAGACCTGACCCTGTAGTCTTGGCCACCTCGATCAAAACTGAGCACCCTGTATCTTCCTCACCCTCTGCCCCGTGGAGCCCACAGACCCGAGGATTTTGTGCCCCTTCATATCGGGCCGCGATGCTGTGGCCATCCCTCTGTCTCCCTTCCATCTTGGGCCTGAGTCCCATCGTCTCCATCCCTCTCCCTGGGGTGCCCCTTCCTAGATGGGAAACTGCTGCCTGGTGAGGTTACTAGCCAGCTGCAGCAGGAATCCCGACCTGCGGCTTCCCTCTCCCCCTACCTGACCTGGGCTTCTGTCCCCAGTTCCTAGGGTCACAGCGAAACGCTGGTGAAGACCTGTTAATGCGCAAAGTTCTTCCAAGTACAATAACCAGGACTTGTTCTCCATCGACCCCCTGCGAATTGTGGGCAGCCGGCAGGGGGCGTCCTCCGAGACTCTCCAGTTAGCAGACTGGCTTACTTCCGCAAGGTCACCGTGGGCGCGGCGGGCAGTGGCACCATCCAACATCGGTTCTGAAGCTCCAGGTGGAAGGAAGCAGGGACCCAAGCGAGAGGCTGCAGTCCTTAGACTTGTCCAGCCACCCTCACCGGACCCCTCACCATCCTTGAATGAGGAATAGGGATAGGATCGGGACAAATGGGACAAATTGGACAAATGGGACAAACGCAGGTGGACCCGGGTCCAGGCTCCGGTCGGAGTTCTCAGTCCCGAAGCCCACAGGCCGCCTCGTCCTGGCAGCGCGGGCCCCGAGCGCCCCCTGGAGGCTGTGCGGGCTGTGTTCGCGCAGCACAGGAGCTCCCGTCAACTTCCTGCCCATCGACTAGAAAAATAACCCCTATAAAAATGGGCAAAGGATAGGTACAGACATTTGAAATGAAATACAAATGCCAATGAAACATAAAGTTGATGTTTACATGAGCAGGATCTGTTGCAAGCCTATCGACTTTAAATCTCTTGACAATGCTATTTAGGGGGGAGCAAAGCATTGCCATTCTACCCATGCGTTAACTGAGGCACAGGAGGCTAAGGACTTGCTCAAGCCCACACAGTAATGGCAGAGGAATGGCCTGACTCACCGCACTAGACTGATTCTCTACATATGAAAAACGTACACTCTGGCTAAATACCAAAGTACATATTAAAATAATTCATTCAATAATTTACTCCACAAGTATTTATCAGATGCTACTGTGAGCCAGGTCCTATTCCAGGTGCAAGGGAACAAATACTGATACACAAAGCTTACATTTCAGTGGAGAGAGACAGACAATAGACATATAATCATATTCTATGACAGGTGGTATAAGGGCAGTTGAAGGTGTCATTTGAGCAGGGACCTAAAGAACAAGGGATGGAGCCTTGTGGTTATCCGTGGGAAGAGCATTCCAGGCAAAGGGCAAAGTCCCTGAGGCCAGTACAGGAGGTGGTGGGCTCTTGTCCGGCTACTAACGATCCTTTGCCTGTGCCTAGAGCCATGCCAAGTATTCAGGAAGGACTGACTTGCCTGCTAACCATTAAGTGGTGATAACACTTGCCTTTGCCCTGGGCATTCACTCACTTCCCTGCAACTTGCCCCAGGTGACAACTGTTCCCATGAGTCTCAGGAGAGGATGGGATGATCTGGGGAAGTGGAAAGGAAAGCCCCATTGATATTTGGGTTAGGATAACTGATCCAGATTCCTGGCCTTTGGGCTGAGACAGCAGCAAAATTCAGCCATATCAAATGCAATGGGAGATGTTTCATTATTGGGGAAACCATTGTAAAGCTACATCCTAGTCTCTGACAGGGCAGCCTGTGCAGATGCCAGAGGGAATTCTGGGTGAGTGCATTTGCAGTCACTGATGGGGCCTGGGGATCCTGGGGGTCCGGGTCTCCATGGTCTCTGCATGGCTAGATCTTGAAGGCACCTAGAATTCATAGTGAACTTCCCTTCAGTGATTTCCCTGACTGCTGACCTGGGGTCAGAGAGCCAGGTCATGACTGTGGTCTGCGCAGCCTCCTTTCCACTGGAGACAGAAGCCCAGAGTGAGGACAGAAGGATACCAGGTAGCCCGAGAGCAGGCGAACCCAATCCTTTCCCAGTGCCTACCACCTTCCTGCTGTAACCAGAAAGCCATTGCCTTCTCCCGTTGTTTTGATCTCATCGCATCCGTTTGAAATCGGATGAATCACCCTCTAAAACCTGCTTATGCTTCGTGGTAAACTGCCCTTTTGTTCAGTACTAAAAAACTTTTATTGATTCTTGTGTCCTCTGGGGCTCTTCTGAGTCCTGCTTGGACCCCCTTAAGAAGGGGTGAACTTGTTTTCAAGATGAGCAGAAACTGGGACAGCACCTGGAACAGGAGGCAGCTGGGAGTCAGGGCCACTCTGGGGGCAGCTGGTTTCTCCCTCTCTCGCCAAGTCACAGGGTCTGTCTCCCCACTTGCTCTCTTCTTTGTTCCCCCTTCACTCTGAGCTTCCTTTCCCACTCTCCTACCTTCTGTTTCCTGACAACTTCTGCCTCCTCATGTCTGAACATACTGCTGATCTAACATCTCCTGACCCTCCCTTTCCTCCTTTCATTGTCCACACATGATGCTAACTGCCTCATTGCTGCAGATTTTCATTCATGTCTCCAACCCAGCTCATCTCTTCTGTGCCAGGGCCCATCCTATATCTCTGGATTGGCTGCTCTGGGCCATGGCCCCCTTGTGGTCCAATCAGCAGGAACAAGAATGGAGGGCTCTAAGGTGCCTGTACAAAAGGATGTCCCTTCCCCTGGGGCCCTGGGTGATGCAGGTACGACTATTAGACTATCTGCTACCATCCCAGATTTTTTTTTTTTCCTGTTTCCTTTTCTGGAGTTTCATTTGTTGACCTTTAATATTGTAGCCTAGGGCTCTTTTAAGGATCCTTAAAAATTCCTCATGCACCCAGCCTGATTCACTGTAGAGGCTCCTACCCAGATGCCTGGCAGGGGGAGAGACATTCGTGTTAACCAAACAGCCATTTCCTCCTCCACCTTTAGTTTCCCCTTTCATCAAAAAAGGGAGGGGCAACCATGTTTAATAAATACCATCCATTAGATTAGATCAATGGTCTCTGAATATTGCTTTCCTTCTGGAAACAGCATCTCTCCTGCCTTCACAGAACATATAGTCAAGAGGAAATTGAATAAAGTCCTTTAATCAGCCACAGTAGTATTTGAATCATTTAATTTAGGATCTGACAACCACAAATTACTTTCTTTTTAGGCCAATTTTAGCCGACCAGGAGAGCTGGCCTAGTTGGACTCATGTTTAATAAATCACCCTCTTGCTTGATGGTGGAAAGTTTGGGAGAGATTTTGCTGGGGCTTTTCAAACATAATCAAAACCAATCTCCCTTCACCCAGCTCCAGGGCTGGAGAGTAAACACTTGGGCTGGAGGGAGTCGGAGATGTGAGGCAGAGAGCTGTCACCTCCACAGCCTATGCTTTTTACTCCTGGCTCCAAGTCCTCATGGCCAGGAAAACAAGTCAGATCAAATTAGATGCCAGACACATGCTGCTGATTGTAGCTGCCCCTCTGCTGCCTTGGACTTTTCAACACCTGCTGAAACCCTCTCCCTGGAAAAATGAAAGAGGAGTTTCTGATTCAAAATAACACCCACTAGACATTACCGATACAGCCTCTTCCAGACTTTGGTTAAATCACCTGTGAGGTCCCAGTGAAGGGTAATGCAAGACATGCCCCTTGAGAACCAGTTCGATGCCAGCCTGCCCATTTTCTCCATCTACTCCAAAGAAACAAAATGGCAGAAAGGAGGCCTGCGGGACAAGGGCCCATGGCCTTCTTTGGGGCATGTTGCCTTCTTAGAGGTATAATACCTATAAATAAGTGGCATTCAGAAAGGTAGAATCTGGTGTTGGCTAGTGCATACAGGGAACTGTAAATTTTCATGAAAGCCAGTTATTTAGTTTCTTTCTTAGAGATGTGGTGATGTGAGAATAGAACCGCCAACAGCCAAGGCTATAGGGGGCGCATGTTCCTGCAGGGACCCAGGAAATCCTGGGATGGAGTTTAATGTGAGAGCCCTCCAAGCCTCCTGGGAACTGTCTAGTCTCAGGTAGCATCTCTCTGGTACTGGGCCTGGGCCTCCTCCTCAGTCTCCTGGCTCTGGGCAACCCCGCTTTATGCAAATGGGCACTTGGGTCTTGCTGCCTGCAAAAGTTGAACTCCCACAAACACGGCTGTGGATTCATCTAGTCGTGACACTGGACCTAGCAGTTCAAAAGCCGCTGTAATCCAAGGAAGCTGCCTGCCAGCCCATTTGTGACAGTCTGCTGGGAGCAGAGTGCCTCATGCCTGATGTATATTTTGTCCTTGTCAAAGTCCCCTAGGACTTTGGCATTTGGGGGGTTGCCTGCGCCCCCACCCCAGCCCAAATTAAACCTGACTCTACCATTTTCTCCTGTGTGTCCTCCAGCCCCTTTGTCATTTTCTGATCCTTAAAAGTGGACAGGGATGGCAACAGCTCTTCCCTTCTAGGACTGCTGTGAACATCAAGTGACATCTGAGTTTGAGACCAAACTATTCAGGAAATAATAAAGATCATAGATCTTTTTGACCTAAATGCAACTAGAGATCATAAAAAATGTAGATGAGTGTAGGCTGGAGATATGATCTTGTTCTAGAAATATGAGTGTGTTTTGAATTGACACAAGAATGAAGTACAACTCATTAAAGAAAAAAATGAAATAAGGTAATTTATGTGTAGCCTAATGACTCATAGAGTAGAACTATAAAACAATTTGTCTTTGTCTCCCTTTGTCCTTTAAATGTATACTGTGGAGCTAATTTTTTTCTTGCCTCTGGATGAAATTTAAGCTAAGTCCCCCATGTAACCCCTTCTTTACCCTTTGGCCTGGCACTGACTTTTGGCTTTCTTTCTCCAGGAGACTTTCTCTTTTTTTTTTTTTTTGCAGTTTTTTTAAATATTGTTTTTTAATTATATTTTATTGATTATGCTATTACAGTTGTCCCATTTCTCCCCTATCATTCCCCTCAACCCTGCACACCCCCTCCCACCCACATTCCCCGCTTTAGTTCATGTCCATGTGTCATAAGTTCTTTAGCTTCTACATTTCCCACACTATTCTTGCCCTCCCCCTGTCTATTTTCTACCCACTATCTATGCTACTTATTCTCTGTACCTTTTTCCCCTCTCTCCTCCTCCCACTCCCCTGTTGCTAACCCTCCATGTGATCTCCATTTCTGTGTTTCTGTTCCTGTTCTAGCTGTTTGCTTACTTTGCTTTTGTTTTAGGTGTGGTTGTTAATATCTGTGAGTTTGCTGTCTTTTTACTGCCCTATTTTTTATCTTCTTTTTCTTAGATAAGTCCCTTTAACATTTCATTTAATAAGGGCTTGGTGATGATGAACTCCTTTAACTTGACTTTATCTGAGAAGCACTTTATCGTCCCTTCCATTCAAAATGACAGCTTTGCTGGATAGAGCAATCTTGGATGTAGGTCCTTGACTTTCATGACTTGGAATCCTTCTTTCCAGCCCCTTCTTGCCTGGAAGGTCTCTTGAGAAATCCACTGACAGTCTGATGGGAACTCCTTTGTAGGTGACTGTCCCCTTATCCCTTGCTGCTTCTAGAATTCTCTCCTTCATTTTAATCTCGGGTAATGTAATTATGATGTGCCTTGGTGTATTCCTCCTTGGGTCCAACTTCTTTGGGACTCTCTGAGCTTCCTGGACTTCCTGGAAGTCTATTTCCTTTGCCAGATTGGGGAAGTTCTCCTTTATTATTTGTTCAAATAAGTTTTCCACTTGTTGCTCTTCCTCTTCCCCTTCTGGTACCCCTATAATTTGGATGTTGGGATGTTTCAAGATGTCCTGGAGGTTCCTAAGCCTCTCCTCACGTTTTTGAATCCTTGTTTCTTCATTCTTTTCTGTTTGGTTGTTTCTTTCTTCCTTCTGGTCCACTCCATTGATCTGAGTCCCAGTTTTCCTCCCATCACTATTGGTTCCCTGTGCGTTTTTCTTCATTTCATTTATTGTAGCCTTCATTTGTTCATCTAATTTGCAACCAAAATCAACCAATTCTGTGAGCTTCCTAATCACCAGTGTTTTGAACTGTGCATCTGATAGGTTAGCTACCAGTGCTTTGAGCTGTTCATCTGATAGGTTGGCCAACTCTTGGTCACTTAGATGAATTAGCTCTGGGGCTTTGATCTGTTCTCCCGTTTGAGCCATTTTTGGTTTTGGGGTTTTTTTTGTTTGTTTGTTTGTTTTGGGGGGATCTAGTCACAGCTGTTACGTACTGAGGGGTGGAGCCTTAGGTGTTTACCAGGGCGGGGCAACCCAGTTGCTGAGTTGTGATGCTGGATGTGGGGGTGGGGTCCAAGAGGGTACAATGGCGCTTGCTCCGCACTCTCTCGGATTCCAGTCCCTTCCACTGCTTTCCCCAAGCAAATTGGGCCCTTCTGGTGCTGACCTCTGCATGAGTGGGCCTGTGCATGCTCCAGGACCCCGTGGGTCTCCCCAACGAACTCTCCTGTGAGACTGGGACTCCCTCCCAGCACCTCAACCCCCACAAGTGTTTTCAATTGGTGCCTCCAGACTTCACTTCCTGGTGCTGGGGCCCTGCATCGCACAGTATGTCTTGTTGCCCGTTTTTGCCTGGTTTATCTGCGTGCGAATGTATGTTTGCAGTCAGCTGCCTTGTGCGCCCCGCTTGGTCTGCTCGTTGCCTCCTCGCGTTTGGCAACCACCGCCTTCGTGCCTGGGACCACCAGCAACCGCCTTCTCCCACCGTGACCCCTCTCTGCTGGCTGCTGACTCCACCCCTCTTACCAGTCTGGGTGAATTGTTGTCAGACTTCCGTACAATTCAATTTTCTATCTGTTCTAGTTTGGGGGGTTTTTTGGTTCTATATTTTTGTCATCCTTAATCTTGGTTGTGAGAGGAGGCACAGTGTGTCCACCTAGGCCTCCATCTTGGCCGGAAGTCTCCAGAAGACTTTCTTCATCAGGCAGTAAAAAATGACTCCACCCTGGCTCTCTCTCACATCAGCGGCCACCTCTCATCCACCAGAAAGATCTGCTCATCCTTTGCTCTCATGATCTCTGGATGGGTAAGTAAGTCCCAACACGGCTACTTTCCTAGCTGCCTGGCAAACACCATTTACTCTTCTGTCTCCTGCCATTGAGATTCCTCTGGGGTGAGTCAACCCAGTTCACTGTACCCCTGAAGCTCCAGAGGACATTTATTGTGCTTTTTGAGTGTCTTACAGAAGCCCTTTTCCCCAAGCTTGAGGTGAGGAGCAAGTATCCTTCAACATCACCCTGGAGACAGAGAGTCACAGCTCCAAGTCCCCAAATATGCCAATGAGTTCAGCCCGCTGCAGATGGCCAATACGTGGTAGCCATCCTGGGCTTCTGATCCCACCTCCCACTGCCCCTGTCCTGAGAACTTCCAAGCCCTACAAGGCAGTCCCTAGGTGACACAGTTGTTGAGAGCCAAACTGGGATTCTACTCCAGGCCAAAATGTGCCTTTCTAGTCTTTGTGAACTCTCTCCAGGGAGAAGAATTATTTCCACCCCTGCATTATCAGGATAGGTGGGCAGGTGAGAGGGAGAAAGGTGTCCCAGCTAGCCACCGAAACATGAGGGATGTAGCAGTGCCCTAAGCAGGCACCAAACAACCCCCACATTGGCTGCCCTGCCAATGTATTTTGTCCTGTTAAGGACTTTACTCAGGGAACTCATTGAAAGAAGAATTATACAATCCTTTGCTCGCTGTGACTAAAGGGGTTTCAAGAAGTGCCAAACTGGAGGCAGAATGAAAACCATGACCCAGGAAACAAAGCAGGAGAAGGCTGAAGAGAGGACGACAATGGATGTAGGGGGAGGAAGGACCTGAGTCCGAGTTTCATTAGGGAGAAATCTAGGGTGCAAAGGTCAGGCCAGCAGCCCCGGGGGTGGGGTCTCTGTCCTGTTCTCAGAGTGGCTCGGGAGGAAACAGATGGTCTAGAAGGCCAGGCAGTACCCTAGGAACATCCACACTGGCAAGGCCTATCTCTGTTGATTACATGACAGCAGATAAATTTAACTAAATGTGAGTAATGAGAACACAAAGGGGAAGTGAAAAGAAAGAGAATATTTTAGCAACATAAGGAAATGAGAAGTAAATGACTTTGCAATGAAATGTCAAACTTCTGTACCTGGAGGTGTAATGTGGTCATTGCGGGCTCAGGGAAGCGGGGGAGTCTGTGGTTATTTCAAGCAGATTTTAATTCACTTTAATTTAATAACATATGGCCAAATTCTTTTGGGACAGTGTTAGGGGACAGAGATGGGAATCAGAAGGTGCCAGCCCTGTTAACTTGGGTGTTTCTTGTTTGTTTTACAAGGAGAAGCTGTAGTTACATCCATCCATCCATCCATCCATTTAGGGAGAGAATGTTAAAGCCTGAGGATTAAGAAAACAAAAGACACAGCCCTGCCTGTGTCTGCACCCAGGAGATCCTGGTCAGTTGGGGAGACAGTCAGGTGAATAGAAAGGTACAACGTGGGGCCCATTCTGGAGCTAGCACTTGGTGCTCAGAAATTTGCGGAATGAAAATGCCCAGTTGAAAGGGTGGTTCTGAGAAGGCACCAGAAGGGAATGAACGTCAAGCTGGGTTTTGAAGGATGAACAGCAGTTCACTATGCAGGTAACTAAGTCAAAAGCAGTCCAGGTAGAAGGGACCGCATGTGACACGATACCATGGATCACACGCAGCAAAGGGGTGCTGGTTACAATCATGAGGCTAGAGGAGATTGCGCGGGGAGAGGGGATGAGATGAGAAAAGGAAAGGGCCAGGAAAGAGATGCAGGATCCGTGGGCCGCCGATGAGAAATAACACCTTCAGGAAGGCAGACTTTGAAGACAAGACCTTAGCCCAGGTAAAGCTTAACATCACTGAAATCTCTACTCCAGCCCAAATGCCTATTCATCCTTGGAGCTGCAATTCAGCATCACTTTCCCCAAGGAGCCACTCTTTCTGGCTGAGGCTGTCGTGGGTCCCTCTTCCCCATGCATGTCCCCCGAACATCCTATGCCATTGACTTGTCACTGGGCACCTCTACCTCCACGGTTAGCTTGTCTGTAGGCTTACCTGTCTCCCACCTGAGACTGCCTTGTCCAGCTCCAGCGATGCCCCCACACCACTGCCACACTTGTGCCTCCCTGGATTGGGTCCAGGCTGTCCTGCTGTGGGATCCCATCTCAAGGCTGGACAAGGTCCCTGTAGAGAAGTGGCTCCAGAAGCTGAAGTCTGAATCTAGGGCTGCTAGGGGGAGTCTGGACCAGGGAAGGGTGTTTTAGTTTACAACAAGAGAATTTTTTGACCTTTAAAGGGACTACAGAAGTGCCCAGGGTAAGACCCTTCTTAAGTCCCCAGGAGCCTGGCTGGAGGGGGTAGGGTGGTTAGGGCTATTGTGTCTAGGCGACAAAGCCAGAGAAGCCTGTCTTCAGGGTAGAGAAGCCAGAATGGTTGAAGAAACGAGGCAGGGAGCGGACCCGCTGAAGCCAAGGCTTAGCACAGGGTCTAGCAGTAGAGGGGACAGTTCACAAGCCACCACCTCCCTGGACAGAGCTGCCCGGAGGAACACACCCCTCAAGGAAAAAGACAGAGCTGCAGGTGCCCAGAATGTCCGCTAGGGGGCAACAGAGACTAAGCCAGCTGAAGTGTCGCCATGGTAACCGTGGAGCCTGAAGCTGTGTTTTTCCTACAACAAGGCAGGGTAGGTGCTGAGAAGCCCTCAGCCGTGGCGTCCCTGATGCTGGCAGGTCAGTGGCCATCAGTTCCCAGCAAAGGCCCAGGCAGGGACACAGGACCCAGCTGATTTTCACCTTCATGTTTTCTCACTGCTGCTCAGGTCACACCTTTGCTGGTTGAGTCAGACATAGCAGTTGTGGGGAAAAACACAAAATAGGATTTTGGATCAGCCAAAACAGATGCTTCCTTTTACAGACGAAATAGAAGCCCAAAGAAGAGACACTCACTGGAGACCACAAAACAGCAGTCCTAGAAATACAGCTGAAGAGAAAATGGAAAAGAAAGGAAGAAAATCATGCAAATGACCAAAGACCAGGTGTCTTACAATGCGTTCCATTTTTTTTAAATAACACTTTTGAATTTAAATTGTTTTAAACCCCAGCTTTCACCTAATAACTTCTTTTAAAACCCATAATTCCACAATGTAACTTGAGTCTCCTTCAGCTGATCACATGCATCTTTTTCTTCTCATACCATTTTCTTCTTATACAAGCATTGTCTTTTTCCCTCTCTGGACTTCTATTCCTTCCATCAAATGAAGAAGCTGGCTTAGCTGATCTCAAAGCCCATTACTCTTTATAATAAAGCATAGCCTTCATTCCATAAACTCAGCCCGGTTAACTGTGTACCCAGTTACCGGGCCTGGGGACAGGAGACCCCTGGATATACTGGGTATACAAGTGGGTAAGGTACTCTTGGACCTAGAACCCACTTGGCAGTCATATATCTCTGTAACTGGGCCCCTGGCTGGCTCAGGTTAATGGCAACCTAGCCCAGTTCCCTTGGGTTCATGTATCTGGTTGCAATGTTTGAGAACATTAGTCATGAACAAAAATTACATTGATGAGACTATTTGCAAGTTAATTAACTTGCAAGTTTATTTAAAACCTCAAATACATTAAGAAATAGCCTCTAGACACTCATCATTAAAGCGATAATGGGGGGGGAACTTGAGGGCAAACATAGTTAATTCAAGAAATATGCTGTGAGAATAATCTTATTTAATTTCTAGTCTCTCACTCTTTCTTTATACTCCTTCCTTGCCTTGTCCTTGGCTTATTTTGTCCACTTTCTTGTCTTGAAGCAGAATCCTGTGTTTGGCAGCAAAAGCCCTCAGATGCCATTTTTATCTTAGCAGACATGATGGGATGAATCTCTCCATGCGACCAAGTTCCAGGGTCACTGAACACCCCTGTCTCAGGAGGCACAGAGTTATCTGAGGCAAAAGCCTTCTTTGAGTAGATATTTTTCATAACTCCATGTGAGGAGAGCCTGGGATCGAACAGACCAGGTCACTGGGTCAGGGCAGAGATGGGATGCTAGGGTGTTCCTGGGGTGCATCCCAACCATTGACAAACAAGGAGACTTGATAAACAAGGGGACAAGTGACTGGCCTGAGGAAGGCCTGTCTGGAAAAGCTGGGTGGCTGAATCAGAAGTCAAAGCAAAGTCTCCCGTCCCCTGGCCCTTGTTACTTGCAGGGACTACATTGCCCCTGAGGTGTCACCACTGGCTTCAGTCTGAGTCATCACACCTGGGACAGAGCAAAAGTCTGATTCTCTTCAGTCTGGCCAAGGGTGGCACACCACCACCGGGGAGATTTTGTTATGCGGCAGAGAACGGCAGAGGCTCAGAAAGCTTGGGCTACTTGCATTGGTCAGTGAACTTTTGTTGAATCGTAAAACATTCTCTGGGGCTTGTGAATGATTCCAGCACTTTACTTGAGGGTGGGCTAGCAGGGGCAGTAAGGATTAGAAAACTAACCAAGATCAAACCTTATCAGATGTCACCCTGGGGTGTCTGAGATAAGGTCCCAGGTGTTCACAGCTCAATGTGTGGGCCTAGGGAACTGAGTATTCTTCTTTTTTCCTTATGTACCTTTTATCCCCCTATATCTGAGTAAAGAACTTTCATTAGATTGAACTAGTGACAAACCGGTACATCCATACAATAGAATAGTACTCAGCGATAAAAAGGAATCAACTATTTATACACATGGTGACTTGGATGGACTTCAAGGGCATTATTCTGAGTTTTATAAAAAAGCCAGTCTCAAAAGTTCACATACTGTGTGATTCCATTTATATAACATGCTAGAAATAACAAAAGTATAGAGATGGGGACCAGACCAGTGGTAGCGATGCGTGAGAGAAGGGTATTGCTATGACACCAAGGGAGTTCCTTTGTGGTGAGAGGAGTTTTGTATCTTGAGTCATGTGAATCTATACATGTGATAAAGTGTCGTAGAATTATACACAGGGGCATTTTTAAAAAGCATGTGCAAAAGAGGGAAAATCCAAGTAAGGTATGTAGGCTAGTTAACTATTGTGCCAATACCGATTTCCCGGTAAAGTACCACTACAGGGGAAGCTGGTTGATGGGCACATGGGACCTTTCTGTACTGCTTTTTCACCTTCTTGTGAAAAAGAAGTGAGTCTATAATGAACTCAAGATAAACTGTACAAGGGAGCTGGCTTTATTCTGTTGTGAACATTTTGAGTTTGGAAGTGGTTAGCGTAATGTGAATATTATCTAGGACTGTGATTGCAAGAGTCAGAGGAGCCATTTTAAACTTGCATAAGACTAAAAGGAGGAAATTATCCCTGCATGTGACAAAACTATGAAACAGCAGGGCTAGGGCTGCACACAGGGGCCGCTAAGGCAGGGCTGACACAGACAGGGCTCTCTCTCTTCTTTTCTCTCTGATCCCCTTTCTCCGACCCCCCTACCCTATCTCCTATCCCTTCTCCCAGTCCCTGTAGCTCCTCCCTCCCTCTCTCCCAGACTGCAGTCTGGGCTCCTGTCCGTGTGTTGGCCTCAAACTCGCACAGCCATGCTGCAATCCAGTAGCTGGATTTCCTTCTACCAGTAGCTGCAGGAAACACCCAGGGGAACATAGTGCCCTGATTTGGGTTGTGTGGGGAGCAGTGGTTGGTCACTTCTATGAAGATAGAAAGAGAGAAGACCTTCCCCCAAAGAAAGGCAGGTGCTGTTACTAAAACATAAGGGTAAGGATATTGGGTAGGCAAAAAAGTGTGCCTATTACAACATAGAAAATGTGTAAATGTATATGTTAATGAATGAAAAATTAAACCCTGAATCTACTGGAAATAAGGAAACCATTTGGTGGTACAGTTTACAGTGCCAGTTCGGCGGCCCGCATGCAAGGTGTTGGTCCTCAGATCCAGGTCAGTGTCGCCGGCCAGGCTCTGGCCTGCAGACTAATGGGGTGGGTGATCTACAGGGGCCTTGAAGAGTCCTGTAGAAAAACTGTGCTGAGCATATGGGGTCAGAGGCAGGGTGTAAGGGCCTGCTGGAGGGCCGTTCAGGTCAGGATCCCCAGGGGCTCAGCTGCAACATGGGGAGGTAGCAACATGCACAGAGGTCAATAGCATGCCTCAGAGAGAGGCCACTTGAATCCAGGACCTGACACTTGGTAGTTGAGTGACCTTGACAAGTTTCTTAAGTTCTCTGCATCTGTTTCCCCGTATGTTTATACCTGAAAGTTTGCTAAATTCAGCTGATGTAAGTGCCTAGCCTGGTCCTGTCAGATAGAAACTGCCAAATTAAAGCTTGCATTGCTGTTATGCGTATACAATAGCAGAAAATTATAGCGACGGCATGTGGCACTCAAGCCCAGCGCTCTGCGGCCTCACGCCCTGGAAGCTCCGAATTGACGTAGGTCTTGTTTGATTGAGCAAGGGGACCCGGGTGCTGAGCCTCCATTCCCCTGCGTCCGACTTGAAGCTCCACCTCAGATCTCCGAAGCAGAGGGCTGAAGCTGCACAGCCCCGCTCAGCGCCCCAGTCCTGTTCTCCCAGCCCAAATGTGCGCGGAAGACAGAGGACCCGGGTTCCAGAAATTGCTGGCTCCTAGTATTGGATCTGGGCAGGCTACCTTCGCCGGGTCCCATCTCTTACGAGTTTTCGTGGAAACAAGGTGGAACATTTTTATAAACGTTTTTAAGTGACTGGAACTTGGATATAGTCTTGTGTTATGCGGGAGGTCCCAGCCAGAAGGCCGGACCAATGAGGGCCCAGTGAGGTCAAATCCACGCGGATGTTAAAGATAGGGTAGGTGACATGTAAGGCATTTGGCATTAACCACGGATACCTTTGCCTCTGCCCTAGCTGAGTGCCGCATCATCTGCTCCTCAAGCAGAGGGGTGGCCTCCTGCCCACCCCTCTGGTGTTTGAAGAGGTTTTGGGGCACCACACTGACACCTGGAGGCCCCCCCACCGATCTCCCTGGCCCTTCCGGGTTGCCTTGAGCCTTGACTGAACCTGCGAAGTGGTCTTTTAAGATGCACAACTCTGAGCCTGGAGCTGCCTCCAGAGCAGTTGTCACGGAGAGCGCAGCCTGCGGCGAGGAGATTGGTTGGTCACCCCACTGTCTGAGCCTTCCGGCGGGACTCTAATGGTGAACTCAGCGAACTCCGACCCCTGACCTTCAGAGGCAGACCCCCGCAGTATAGAGCCGCGCTTGCCTGCGAGGAGCCTACCGCTCGCTTCTAAGTGCTCCCGGCCCTCCAGTCCAGAGCAAGGACCTGGAACGGAAAGAAGGGGTCTGAGCCTGGGATCCGGGAGCAGCCATCGAGAGCCTCGCGTGGCAGCTCTCAGACTCCACGAGGACCATCCCCCGATTCCACAGGGGGCTTGGCTTCCTCCCCAGGGCCCAGTAACAAGTGGGGCTTCCAACGCGGCCATCAGTAGACAGGCAGCTGTGGCATCGGCACCTTCTGGTGCACCCGGACCTCGGGGCCCCTGGCTTGGGGACCTAGGGGCAGGTCTGGTTCGGGGCTGTGAGGAGGCGCTGGTGAATCTCCCCAAATGTGTGCATCGGTATGTGATTCCCTGTAAGCAGAAATCCGAGCCAACAGCCCCTGAGCGCTATGAATGGAGGGGCTTTGCCCTCTAAAATCTCCACTTGGTCCCCTCTCTCATAACAACTCCAGGTTTTATAAATGTTCCCCGAAATGGGCAATTGGAAATGTTTTATGATTACGTAAAAAGTGAATTAAAGTATCTTTGCACCATTTGTTAGCGTACTGCTCTCGAGTGCTACGCCAAACACTAGTGCACGTTCACATCCAGCCCACGTCTGGTCACACTCCTGTCTCTCCAGATCCTTTCTGAGCCCTGGGCCTTGTGATGAGTGACATCTCCATACACACCTCCGTCTTCCGAAGGCAGTCTTTCTATCCAACCCCCCCCCCTCCACCACACACACACATTAAAGATACTCTGTGGTATTTTTCACTTTCACTATGAAGGGCCTCAGGATATGTTTCTTCTTAGTTATCTGAGGAGGGAATGTTGGTACTCCAGATCTTGTAAGTTTGCGTCTTCCATCAGTTCTGGAAACTCTCAGCCTTTACCTTTTCAAATACAACCTCAGTCTCCTCCTTCTCTTCTTCTAGAACTCAACTAGATATATTATTATAGCTCTCTTTTTTTTTTTCATTTTCATTTCTTTGGCCTTTTGCTGATAAATTTGTCAGATCTAGGGTTCTCTGATTTTTCTTCCCAGCTATGTCTAATCTGTTACCTGTGTGTGAAGTTTTTAATTTAACTTACTATAGTTTTCATTTGTAAAAGTTCTATTTGTTTCTTGTTAAATTCTGTTTCATAATATTTTTAATATTTATTTTTTTAATTTATTGATTTAAAAATATATTTTATTGATTATGCTATTATAGTTGTCCCATCCCCCCCTTATTCCCCTGTGCCCTGCACACCCCTCCCACCCTCATTCCCACCGCCCCTTAGTTCATGTCCATGGGTCATACATGTAAGTTCTTTGGCTTCTCCATTTCCTATACTATTCTTAACCTCCCCCTGTCTATTTTCTACCTACCGTTTATGCTACTTATTCTCTGTACCTTTTCCACCTTTCTGTCCCTTCCCCTCCCCTGCCGATAACCCTCCATGTGATCTCCATTTCTGTGATTCTGTTCCTGTTCTAGTGGTTTGCTTAGTTTGTTTTTGTTTTTGTTTTGAAGGCTCAGTTGTTGATAGTTGTGAGTTTGTTGTCATTTTACTTTTCATAATTTTTATCTTCTTTTTCTTAGATAAATCCCTTTAACATTGCATATAATAAGGGCTTGGAATGATGAACTCCTTTAACTTGATTTTATCTGGGAAGCACTTTATCTACCCTTCCATTCTAAATTATTGCTTTGTTAGGTAGAGTAATCTTGGATGTAGGTACTTGCCTTTCATGACTTCCAATACTTCTTTCCAGTCCCTTCTTGCCTGAAAGTCTTCTTTTGAAAAATCAGCTGATAGTCCTTTGTAGGTAACTGTCTCCTTTTCTCTTGCTGCTTTTAAGATTCTCTCCTTATCTTTAATCTTGGGTGATGTAATTATGATGTGCCTTAGTATGTGCTTCCTTGGGTCCAACTTCTTTGGGACTCTCCGATCTTCCTAGACTTCCTAGAAGTCTATTTCCTTTGCCAGATTGGGAAGTTCTCCTTCATTGTGTTTTCATGTAAGTTTTCCATTTCTTACTCTTCCTCTTATCCATCCTTCTGGCACCCCTACGATTCAGATGTTGGATCATTTAAAGTTGTCCTGGAGGTTCCTAAGCCTCCCTCATTTTTTTTTTTTTTTTTTAATTCTTGTTTCTTCATTCTGTTTGGTTGAATGTTTATTTCTTTTGGTTGTGCAAGGAGGCACAGTGTGTCTACCTACACCTCCATCTTGGATGGAAGTCTAACTTATTGATTTTTTTTTTAGAGAGAGAGAGAGAGAGAGAAAGACATTGATTTGTTGTTCCACTTATTTATTCATTCATTGGTTGATTTTTGTATGTGCCCTAACCAGGGATCAAACCCACAACTTTGGTGTATCAGGATGATGCTCTAAACAACTGAGCTACCCAGCCAGGGCTGTTTTATATTTTTAGACTCTTGCTTTCTACTCATATGCTCAACTCCTACTTGAGTTTATTAGAGTAACTTTTGAAACATATTAGGCCAATTGTAAATTTTTGTCTGAGAACTCCCTATATCTGAGGTTGTTATGAATCTGATTATGCCATTTTTTCCTACTGTCTGTCATTCATGGGTCCTTGTTTTCTGTGTTTTGTAATTCCAGACTGTGAGCTCATATTTCTTGGGATCATATGTGGGGAAGCCTGGGCTGAAGGCCAGTTTCTCCAGGCAGGATTTATGTTTGCTTCTGCCAGATTCCTGGAAGCACTGTTAGCCTGGGACCAATATATAATCTAAATTCTCAGCTTGCAGCTTTTTAGAGGACCTGGGGACTGTGAATTCAGGCTACAAATCTACAGAAGGACCAGCTTGTAGTTACAAATTCTCGCAGATGTTTTCTGCCTCTTCCACTCAATGCCAAGTTTTGAAACAGGCAATTTACCTGTGTTTACCCTGGGAGTCCCAATTCATATTGGGGTATGTGTGTGTGTGGATGGTACTTGAGTTTCATCACCTGGTACCTGTGCCTACAGAACCATGAAAAACAAAGCCCTTGAGCAAATGACTTTCAGGTGAAAACTAGTTTTCAGTGTCCTAGCTACCTCTATAAGTTATCACTTTTACTTCATTTTTGGCCTCTGTGCATTCCTTATGAATTTTCCAGCTCACCAGTGCATTTTTTTTTATCCTGGCCTGAGGACATTGGGTACCCAGCTGGGGATTGAACCCACAAGCTGGATATGTGCCCTGACCAGAAATCAAACCCATGACCTTTTGGTCTATGGGATGGCGCTCCAACTAACTGAGCCACACTAGCCAAGTCACCAATGCATTTTAAAAGATTTTTAAAATATTGTATCCACCATCAAAAAATTATCCACACTGGCAGAAATGGAAGTGTATTTGTGATTTCCTTAGAGGAAACCTACCAAAACCCAGCTTGGAAAATCTGGCTTCACTTCCACCTCCCCCAGTTAGTTCCACAGCCTCTTAATGTTCTGAGATGCCCCACCCTGCCCTGGGGACCAAAGGGTTTAAGCCCACTTATTTTCCAGTTTATCACTTACTACACAAACAATAGAAACTCAAGCTGCTCTCCTAACACTCAGCCTGTTTTCTAATTCCCCTTAACATTGCTTGGGGAAGTGTTTGGGTAGTTCAAACCCTCCCCCCTCTGTGTGCTGTCAATGTTTGAGTGGTTTTCTTTCTCACATTCATCTTGGGGGTGAGTAGTAGAACATCATATTGCCCACTAGGTGGAGGCCTTCCTGTTCTGAGGAATTCTTCCTTTCCGATCCTAATCTCTTTATAGGGGTACGGGTGTGGCATTGAGGTAATGGTTAATAATAGCAGCAGGGTGCCTCTGTTTGTAAGATCTAAGGGTATCTAATACCAAATGTTTTGCCTCTCTTTAGAATGCAGAATAATTTAATCTCAGCGGAGGGTCCTGGTTATCAATTCTGGGACTACAGGAAAAGTTTCTCTTATCCCCTCATAGAGCAGTAAGTGGCCATGGCTGCTGCTAGCTAATCCAGTGGCTCCCTTCACACTCCCAGTCCACACCCCTTATCACAGCCTCCAGAACCTTGCTCCATCACACCATCCCAGCCCACCTGCTCCTGCCTCTACTCCACTCACTCTCCTGCAGCCACATTAGACATCTCTTTCTAAAACACATCAAGCTTATTTCCAACCTGGGGTTTCTGCACCCTCAGTGCGTTCACCTGGAATTCTTTTCTCTCATGTTCCTACAGTTGCCTTAGTCTCTAGGTCTCAGCTACTAAGTCACTCAGAGAAACCTCCTTAAACCACTCGTTCATACTTACAAATTATGCTTTCTGCTTGTTCCAGAGCATTCTATTTATGCAGCAGTGGTAGAAAGCATTATTTTTTTTAAAAAAACATCTATCCTCTTGATAAAGCAATGTAACAAAAAGGAACACTAAGTTGCAATCATTTCCTACCATGTGAGTATGTGATACTCTAATGTTAAGTCTAAGTCTAAGAAATGAAGGCTGATTATTTGTATAAAACAGTTATATAAATCTGATAGTTGTACCTGGCTTTCACCTATCTTGGGGTTGAAATTTTCCATTATTTATAACTCGTCCCAAGCACAAAATCCTGAGCAAGGAAATACCAATGAATGAAATAACATGGTAGTAGCACCGTTTGCTTTCTCATATTGTTTTGTCCACAGATTTATCTGGAGGTTCTTTTTTTCTCTCTCCTGTAATATCATTAAGCATCTCATCAAGTGTCTTACTTGTAGTAAGTAGGTGTGATCTGGTGAGTCAGTGTTCAAACCAGTGTTCGGTAAGATGGCAAAGAAATAAAAAGTATTTTGTGTTGAAACTGCAATGTTGTCCCACTTCCTTCACTGTCGTTCCCATAGCTGAAATCTGTCCCTACACTTTTTTGCTAACCTGTTTACGTTTTTATTGTCGCTCTCGTCTACACGTGTGCAAGCCGCTCCTCCAAAGCAGGGTCTTTTCTGTCCTATATACTTTTGAATCCTTCCACTAGCAACGTGCCCCTGGCACAAGAGGAGGCTCCCAGTGACTTATTGTAAGAAGTGGACCTAAGAGTACCCAAGCCTCGCTCCAACTCGCTGGTCCCTCACAGCACACTCCACTGCTGCGTCCGAAAAGATGCGCGGTGTCCTCCCGGGGGCCTCTGAGAATCCACGCGCGGAGGTCTCTGGGTAGTGTAGTCCGTGCGCTCGCTGGGAACCGGGGTCGCGGGAGCAAGGCTCCACGTGCGCAGGCGCACTTCCGGCTCTGCTCCGCCGCTGCGGCCATTGTCCAGCCCTGGTGCGGCCCGCTGTGGGCCGCACCTCCACACGTTGCAATTGGAGAGGACTGAGCCTGCAGCAGGAGCGGGAAGAGGCGTTCCAAACCTTGGGTGGGCCTGAGATCCCAAACCTGGAAACTCTAAGAGGCAGTGATTCCGAGTACGCGGGGCCTAACACCACCTCCATCCTGCCGCGCCCACCATCCAGCTGGGACCAGGGGGATTGGGCGTGGCTAGAGGAGGGTAGCCTGGACGCGGTGAGCCTTTAATTTGGAAGAGGGGGGAAGGGCAGGCCTGCGCGGGGCTGAGACAGTTCTTCACCCCTCTCCCAGGAGATGTATCTGAGGGGCGGAGGCAGGCCCGGTGGGGTCGGTGGCTGCAGCCGGTTGAGTGGGTCCTCTCTTCTCTCCCCAGCCCCTGTCTGGGAAGCAGGCCCGGACGAAGCAGGAATGGCCCCAAGGCCTCCGACAGCCCAGGTGAGCAGCAAGGACCTTTCTACTCCTGATGTCCCATCCAACGAGGCCCCAGGACATGTTTGGAGCATTATACTCATCCTGGAGACTCTCCTTCTTGGCTTGGTCGCCCCCTTGGAGCCTCCCAGCCATGTGAAACTCAAGGTGTCCCCAGCTAGGGGGAGGAAGGGACCAGGGCCATGTGGTCTTCTGGGAGGAGTTGAGAATGGATGTTTTGGAAAGTGTCAAGGTTGAGAATTCTGAGTGCCAAGCCAAGTTCTTTTTTTTTCTAATATATTCTATTGATTATGCTATTACAGTTGTTCAGTTTCTCCCCCATCATTCCCCTCAACCCTGCACACCCTCTCCCATCCACATTCTCCCTCTTTAGTTCATGTCCATGTGTCATACGTTCTTTAGCTTCTACTTTTCCCACACTATTCTTGCCCTCCCCCTGTCTATTTTCTACCCACCATCTACACTACTTATTCTCTGTACCTTTTCCCCCCTCTCTCCTCCTCCCACTCCCCTGTTGCTAACCCTCCATGTGATCTCCATTTCTGTGTTTCTGTTCCTGTTCTAGTCATTTGCTTAGTTTGCTTTTGTTTTAGGTGTGCTGGTTAATATCTGAGTTTGCTGTTTTTTGCTGTCATATTTTTCATCTTCTTTTTCTTAGATAAGTCCCTTTAACATTTCATATAAGGGCTTGGTGATGATGAACTCGTTTAACTTGACCTTATCTGAAAAGTGCTTTATCTTCCCTTCCATTCTAAATAAAAACTTTGCTGGATAGAGCAATCTTGGATGTAGGTCCTTGCCTTTCATGACTTGGAATACTTCTTTCCAGCCCCTTCTTGCCTGCAAGGTTTCTCTTGAGAAATCAGCTGACAGTCTGATGGGAACTCCTTTGTAGGTGACTGTGCCTTTATCCCTTGCTGCTTCTAGAATTCTCTCCTTCATTTTAATCTTGGGTAATGTAATTTTGATGTGCCTCGGTGTGTTCCTCCCTGGGTCCAACTTCTTTGGGACTCTGAGCTTCCTGGACTTCCTGGAAGTCTATTTCCTTTGCCAGATTGGGGAAGTTCTCCCTTATTATTTGTTCAAATAAGTTTCCCACTTGTTGCTCTTCTTCTTCCCCTTCCAGTACCCCTATAATTTGGATGTTGGGATGTTTAAAGATGTCCTGGAGATTCCTAAGCCTCTCCTCATTTTCTTGAATTCTTGTTTCTTCATTCTTTTCTGTTTGGTTGTTTCTTTCTTCCTTCTGGTCCACTCCATTGATCTGAGTCCCAGTTTTCCTCCCATCACTATTGGTTCCCTGTGCGTTTTTCTTCATTTCACTTATTGTAGCCTTCATTTGTTCATCTAATTTGCGACCAAAATCAACCAATTCTGTGAGCATCCTGATCACCAGTGCTTTGAACTGTGCATCTGACAGGTTGGCTATCTCCTGGTCGCTTAGATAAATTGGCTCTGGGGCTTTGATCTGTTCTCCTGTTTGAGCCTTTTTTTTTTTTTTTTTGGTCTGGTCAGGCTGTTATGTAGTGAGGGGCAGAGTCTTGGGTGTTCCCCAGGGCAGAGCAGCCCAGTTGCTGGGTTTTGATGCTCTATGTGGGGGCAGGGTATGAGAGGGAACAATGGCGCTTGCTCCACTCTCTCAGATTCCATTACCTTCCACTGCTTCCCCTTCACCTGGATTATCTGCGTGCGAATGTGGGACCACATGGTCAGCCAGCCACCTTGCACTGTCTCTCTGGATCTGCCTGTTGCCACCCCATGCCTGGGGTCCACTAGCCACCGCCTGTGTGCCTGGGGTCAGCTAGCCGCTTGCTGCCTGCGGCCGGTTCTACCAAACTCCACTTTTTCCTGCTGCAACTCCGCCCCTCTTACCGATCTGGATGAATGGTTGTTGGACTTCTGTACAGTTCAATTTGCTATCAGTTCTACTTGTTTTCTTGTTTCTAAATCTTTGTTGTCCCTAATTTTGGTTATGTGAGGAGGCACAGTGTGTCCACGTACGCTTCCATCTTGGCCAGATGTTTAGGCCAGGTTCTTGAACTCTTGTCAGTAAGGAATGGAGAAGGTAGAGTGACAGGTTAGAAAACTGCGTAGGAGGAAGTGACTGTCAGCAAGTGAAGGAGAGAGGAGCCAAGCTTCTAATCCAGGAAACAGAGATTAAGGGTCCTAAGAATCCTGGTCAGGATTTGTGGAGTAAGAGGCTGGAGATGAGCTGTTTTGGGTAAGGGCGGGTAGGAGGGGGTGGGAACCAAGGAAGACCTGTCACATAGATTTTCACATCTTTTTCTGCTTTAACAAAAGTATAATAGTGCACATCCCCACATGTCCAGTCTTGAGTATAATTAACATGAGGCTGATTTGTGAACCTATTTATTCTTGTGCGGGAGAAGGTATTTTGTAGAAGCATCACAACTCTGAATTTGCCCACTGATTTACATAGAATATATTGGTGAAAATATAACAAGGTCCAGATGGTATTTTAATCCACACTCTCTTTAGAATTAAGGAAAAATCATTCTAATTGCTATGTGTGTGAGACAAAATCAATCTAGATAAAAATACCAATTAGTAATGCCCTTTAAAAGCAGTTTACAGTAAATTAAACACCACATAAAATGATATAAAATGCCTTTATATCTTTTACCTCCTGTTACATGTTTTTGTTTTACAGGAGTAAGCTGAGTAAGGATACTAGTGTAAGACAGTTACCTGGTTTGAGGTGAGCCAGAGCAACTCACTGCCATCAGCACCTTTCTATCTCAATAGGCTGTGAGAATTAGGATAACTTAGCACCTCCTGGGGGTGTTGATCCTTCCGCAGAGGCAGGTTGCCTTTTTGATGGTGAAAGTGGATTTGTGTTCTGAGCAGTGAGCTTCAGGGACTGCTTTCAGCTTTACATTTAAAGTTCTGTTCCCCAAGCACTGTGGTTCACCTACGCTGTTCTCATGGGATGGCCCTATAGTCTACTTGGGTTACCTAACCCAGGCTGAAGGACAGCATAGAACAGTGAACTTATAGCAGGGGCATTTTAGGTAGAAATTTCTCTTTATCATTGGCTCCCTTTCCCTAAGCGTGGCCCTCTAGAATGCAAGAGATGAGTAATTGAGTCTTGTGACTATTTATCCAGAAAGTTAATTACTGGAGGAAGACAGCCTCATGCAGAACTAGAGCACAAGAAGGATGATGTCAAGTGCTGCTGCAGAGGTCCAGCAGCTGCTGTGAGTACCGAGAGGGAGGAGGAAATTCTGCTTGTGGGAAAGTCCGTGGAGGCACCATGTAATAGGAGCAGAGTCTAAATGGGTAAAATTGAAGGGGATGAGGATAGAGCTGATTGGCTGTGTGGGTTGGGGGAGTTGGGAGACAAGAAGGTGAGGGGTGTTTTTGTGAAAACGTCCTGTGTGACAGTGGGTGTGGGTTGTAGGCAGTAGGTAGTTGAGAATAAAAGGGAGTTTGGACTTCTTTCTTTTGGCCTTAATAACCCATTGATTCTTCCTTCATGTATTCATTCAGCAGATAGTCTCTGAAACATGTATTAAAACCCTTTTCTAGGTGGCTGGGATACATTAGCGAACCAAACTGATAAACGTTTCTGCTTTTGTGGAGCTTACATCCTAGAAGGAATAAACAGAAAAATTGTATGATGTCCTAGAAGGTGACAGTACCTCAGAAAAATAATTAAAAGTAGAGAAAGGTAGGGAGGATTGAGTGGGGGACTAGGGAGATTGTGGCGTGAGTGCAGTTTTAAATAGGTGGCTAGGGTGAGCCTTACACTTATTGGTGACACAGGAGCAGACTTGAAGGAAGTCTGGGAAAGAGTTCTCCGGAAACAGCAGGATGCGTGGTATGTTCAGGGAGCAGCAGGGAGCCTCATCTATTGAGCCAATATTTTTGAGCAGGAAGCTAGGAGCTAGTACAGTTTCTTTTTCGTTTTAAAGATTGTTGTGAATAACAAAGCATTGGAGCAGGAGTTTGAAAGTCATAGTTCCTTTGGAGAGGTGTTTGGATGTGTGTGATCTTCCCCCACAGCTTGGCTAACAAATACTGTAGTGGCCTACAGTGGGAGGGGAATGGGAGCTGACATGGTAGGGGGGTTACCCTGAAAATCCTTAGAATCTATAAGATCATTAGTGGCTGTATCTATGTAAATACTATGTATTCTTTTCTAATATGTGTAATAACTGTTTAATTAGGAATAAAAAAAGGTGTTTCAACTTTCTTAAAGTTGAAGCCATAAGAACAGTAAGAAATAGGGAAAGTTTAAAAGAAAACCATGTGGAGACCAGGTTTCTTGGTGTTCTGCCTTGACAGGGAGTAAGTGAAGAGGGACTGGGCCTGGTCTCTGTTGATTCCAGATCCCAAGAGCTCTGTGGTTAGATCATCGGGATGAACAGACCCAGCAAAAGCTGGCTCAGGTCACCTGCAGTCAGACAGCGTGCTCCTGGGTCATCAGGGGAAGCCAAGCCACTTGCTGGACTAGGTCAGGATATTTGCAGTCAGGGAGCTCCCTCTGTCCAGAAGTGCCTTTTCTCAGCCTCTTCATCAGCTGGCTGGGGCTGGTCTTTATGCCTCAGCTCACGCACTCCTTACCCTGGGTGAGGTCAGGTGGCCCTCCTTGTGCCTTCTCATAGCACTTGTGCACACTTGTCACAGGACTGTTCTTACGTCATATGGAGTCATGTGTTTACCCATCTGCCTCTGTACTGGATTTTCAGTTCTTTTATGGCAGCGCCATGTAATCCTTTCATTGCTCGCTCCAAAGGACACGCACGGTGACTGAGTGTCACATGAGCAAACATAACCATTTAGCCCCAAGCAGCACTTTTACACTTTCTGCTCCCTATGTAGTAAAAATTATATTTTTCTAGTTATAGTGACCCTAATTTTTTGGCAAAATAATTGTATGAAACAACATGACTTACAGAACAGTTTTAAGAAATTTTGTCTTTAAGGGAATGTTAAGATGTCAAAACCTATTCTTCTAAGGCCTATTTCAAAAATACGATCTTGCCCCGGCCAATGTGGAGTGTCGTCCCATAAACTGAAAGGTTGCAGGTTCAATTCCTGGTCAGGGCACATGCCTAGGTTGCAGTTTTGGTCCCCAGTCAGAGGCAAGAGGCAACCAATCAGTGTTTCTCACATGGATGTTTCTTCCCCTCCCTTTCTCTCCCTCCATTCCCTTCTCTTTAAGCATGTCCTAGGGTGAGGATAAAAAAAAAATGAGGGGGAAAGAACCCCAAAATATTCTTTTCCTAACTTTTCTATGTCTGGTACTATTTTTATTTTATTAAAATATATCTTATTATAAAGCATATATACAATACACACTTTTTCATACAAGGAAGTCATTTGTTATCTCTTCTTTAGTACTTATGGTTTTTTTGATGAATTTCCTTTTTTTCTACCTATGCATATTTTTCCCTTAAACATTTTTAATTACAATATTTTAAATTTCGTACAGTTTTTATAAGGATTTCTTTATCACTTTCAATGGTTGTATTATATTGGTTGCATGGACTGACCAAAATTTGTTAACCATTCCTCATAAGATATTTAGGTTGTTTCTGAGATTTTTACTGTTATAAATAATACTCAAATAATATCCCGTTGGTTACAGTAAATAATGTTTTGAAAACACAATTTTAAAACATTCCTTACATCTGTATCCTTAAGTAAAATAGCTCTCTGGGAAAGAGATCTTTGACAACTTTTGGTGTCTTGCTTATCCTTAATTTCTAGACTTTTAGGTTGCTTTTTATCTTTTTCTGTTTTAAAACAATTTATCTATAAAATACTTAGTCCAGTATTTTTATAGAGAGGATGATTTGGGAACAGTTTCCTCTGTTTCCTCCTCAGTTATTAAGGTTTCTACTTTTTTGTATCAACCTTGGTAATTTAGAATTAAAAATTATTCATTAAGATTTTTCACATTTCTTAACATACTGCTGCATTTTATAGTTTGCTTATCCCCTTTAAATTCACTTATTTTTTCTTTTTTTACTTGATGTGTCAGAGGTTTCTCTGGTTGGCTAGTGCTTAAGAGGAACCAGCTTTTAGATTTAGCTATTAATGTCATCGTTTTCTGTTTGCCACTTCTTTTTATAATCCAAGAATTTAACTCACTAATCTGTTGTTTTTTAAAAAATCTTCAAAATGACTCCCGTTTTCCTTCAGCAAGAGTTTCCAGAGCTCTGTTGTTGCGGACACCAGCCAGCAGTGTCCGCGTCATTATGGATGAAATCAAACATATACACAGACTACCGAGTCCGTGGAGGAAATAGGACGACAGCAGGGCTTTTCTCTCAAGAGGAGCAAAAGCCACGGCCTCTGCCATGACAGGCCTTTATTCTATATCTCTCCCATTATAAGATGTTTCTCCTTCTCTATCCCCAGGTTACAACAAAGGAGCCAGTGCCCCTCTTTACATCACAGAAGAAGGATATTAGCAAATGAAAAGGCAAAAGTGGTTGATCCGGTTACACTGGTCCCTGCAAGGTACTTGCAGGGTGAGGGAGTTTTAGCAAAGAGCAAGTATCAGAGCAGCCTAGGTATATTGCAAATCTGATAACCCATGAGAGAAGCTGTCTGTGGGCATGGGTCCTGTGCATCACTGAGTGGGAGCTGGGCCCATGCCACGTAGAAGGGTTTGCAACATCTGTTCACTCAGACATTTTTGGAGTGCCTGCTCCGTGCCAGGCAGTGGTTCTTAACCAGGGTCACATTTCAGACCCAGTCAAGGAAAGGGACCTGCACCCCTTGGGGTGACAGCAAGGCTTCCATGAGGAACTTCAGTGAGAGGGTACGCATATATGACTGAGCTCAGTACCTGGCCTGTGGTGAGTGTGTAATGTACCATATGCTAGCCGAAGCTTTGAAAAGTTGTTTGAGGTGCTTACAGCTTTTTTTGAATTTGTCCTATAGGTTTTATAGTTTTTACTGGAAGACTCCCCTAACCCTCAGGCACAAAAAAAGGTTGTTTGGCAAGGCCTTCCATGCATGGGCAAGTTTTTTAAAATTGCCCATGTGATTGTGGACAATATCAATATGCTTGGTTCTGGAGATACTAAAAGGAAAAGGAGTTTTATAAATTGTTGAGGGAGAAAATCACAAGTAAACAGCCCGTTCTGAAATGGAAATATGGACCAAGTACTGAAGCGGGTGGGGAAGGATGAAGGAACTGGAAAGCCTCAGAAGGGAAGGGACATTGCACTGGTTCTGGAAGGATGACTCGGAATTTCTCCTGTAGAGCTAGTCAGAACAGTATGTACAAGGCCAGGAGACACAAAGCAGAGTGATGTCATCAGGGCAGAGATTCCACATGGCGGAAGCATGTGGTGTATGGCCGGAGGCAAAGTTTGGGAGACAGGTGACTTGGTAGCCTGGAGAGAACGGCCTGAGGCGGAGGAGGTGTAGAACAGTGCTGTCTGCAACAGATAGAAGCTGCCAGTGTAATTGTACATTTTCGAGTGGCCATAATGTAGAAAGATAGAGGTGAAATGCATTTTTGTAATATATTATTTGACCCAATATAGCTAAAATATTATCATTTCTTTGTGAATCAATATTTTTAAGTTATTAATGAGGTTTTTTACTTTTGGGGGGGGGGGTACATACTAAGTCTTTGAGATCCAGTGTGTATTTTTATACTTACGCACATCGGACTTGAACTAGCCACATTCCAAGGCTCAGTAGCCACATGTGGCTAGTGGTTTACCGTATTAGACAGCACAAATCTATAAAGTTATTGCCTGGCTTAATGGCATTTTCGGCATGGGAGAATTTGAGCTAGTTTGAAAGATGAAGAATAGGGACTGAGTGTAGGAGACATTTTTGAGGCTCTTGGTGATTCCAGGGCATAAAAGAAAAATGTACAGTCCAGACTTCCAGTTGGAATGCTGTCCAGGGTGTCCAACCTGTGGCCCGCGGGTTGCATGCAGCCCAGGATGCCTGTGAATGTGGCCCAACACTAAGTCATAAGTTTACTTAAAACATTATGAGACATTTTTGTGATTACGTGTTGCAATGTATTTAATGTGTGGCCCAAGACAACTCTTCTTCCTCCAGTGTGGTGCAGAGGCACCAAAAGGCTGGACACCCCTGCATGGTGATGCCGTTAGCCTAATGGGGCATTTGTGTATGTGTATAAAGGCTAATAGTAATTTTCTCCTTTCTGTACTCAGTTGTTAGGTATGCTGTTGACTCAACAGCTTACCAAACTGTTATTGGTCTGGTGTCAGAGAGCACCGAGAACTTGAGTGGAAACACCATACCATATGCCAGTAAAGTTAATGTGTTCTTACTGGGCACACTAATGTAGTCTTGGAGTGGTAGTATTTATAAATTAGATTATTTTTACATATTAGTTGCTATTCTCTGGTTTTCAGTTTTGTAAAGTTTCAAAGTTACAGTTTCCTGAGTTAGAGTTTGAGCTGATTTCTGCTCTAGGATTGGTATATGTTGGAGTTGAAAGCCTGTTTATATTAGCATGTTATCCTTCTAAGAAGTGCCCTTTCCACCCCTCAGCTCTTAAAACTTTTTTTTTAAAGATTTTATTTATTTACTTTTAGGGGGAGGAAAAGGGAGGGAGAAAGAGAGGGAGGGAAACATCAATATGTGAGAGATACATTTATCAGTTGGCTCTCACACGCCCCCAGCTGGGGACCCTGCCCGAAACCCAGACATGTTCCCTGACTGGGAATCCAACCGGTGACCTTTCAGTTCATAAGCCAGCACTCATCCCATTGAGCCACACCAGCCAGGGCAAAAACTCTTCTTTATTTCAGAGAACCCACGTTGTAGATGAGAAAAGTGGATCTCTTAGAAGTCTGCAGTTTACCAAGGATATTACACACTTAGGGGCCCATGAAATTGAGCTTTGTCAGCTTAGTATATCCCGTTTCCTGTTCTTGGCTTTGGGCTTTACTTTCAGCCAGGGTCCTTTTATGTCAGCATGAGGAAGGGAAGCATTTGATACTTGTTATTATTTTTTTACTTTTTAATTGAATTTATTGGGGTGACATTAATACAATTACATAGTTTCAGGTGTACAGTTCTATAATAAATCATCTGCATGTTGTATTAAAAGGTGTTGATGAAGTCTTGTTATATCTGGAAGAAGGGTGAGTGGTATCTACAAGGTGTTTTAGGTCATTTTATTAGTCTGAGGTCTGACCTGCAGTGTTGAGAATGCCCTAAAGTTGCTCTAACTCAGAGTGGCCAACTCACATGGTGGATCTCAGAGTATATTTTTACCTACTTAATCTTTAAAACTCTTGATTGTTTTTTATGTACCAAAATGATTGTGGAGATTTGAAGGTGCCTGAGACAAGGTCTTGACCCTCTAGGAGCAGAGTGAATATTAAGTAACAGACACCATGTCACGTGTGTTATGAGCTGTACTGGAGAGGGGCCCAGGGAGGGGAGCCATGGGCAGGGGGGTGGGTAGAAAGGGCTCTTAGACCAGACCTGGGGATAGGAATGAACCCCCAAAGGGAGAATGCATGTTAGTTAGGCAGAGGAAGGCCAGCCTAGCGTTTTGAAGCAGTCCTTGCAGAGACAAAAGAGATCCTTTGATTTCAAGGAGCTCTAACTCTTCTGCACACTGAGTTATGGTGTGGAGGGGAGAAGCCAGAGAGAGCTGAGGCTGCGGAAGTAAGGTGGAGGCTAGTTAATGAAGGGCTCTGAAACTCACACTAAGGAATTTAATTTTGAATCTTCAGAAACGTATTTATTCAATGTTTGTGGAGCACCCACTGTGTGCCAGGCCTGTTCTCTAGGCGGTGGAGATTCCACCATAAAGAAAATAAAATTCCTGCTCTCCTGGAGTTGACATTCTGCTCTGGGATACAGACTGTAAACAGAAGTATGATGTGTCGTGGTGAGGACAGTGGAAAAGGAAAACAAGAGTGGCAGTCCATGGCGGGGCTGCTGTTTCATGGAGGGAAGTCAAGGGAGGTTGCTCTGATGACGTGACATTTGAACAAAAAGCTGAAGGAAGTGAGTGGGGAGCCGCATGCATATCTGCAGGGAGAGGTTTCCATGTAGAGGGACAGTCAGAGCACAGACCCCAAAGCAGAAGCCCATGTAGCGTGTCCGGGAACTGTAGGGAGGACGGGGTGAGTGAAGTGGACAGGGCAGTACGTCAGGGGTGAGGTTCAAGATGAAGGCAGGGCGGCGGTGGGGGGCCAGATTGGGAAGGCCCATATGGGCCACTGTAAAGATTTGGCTTTTAATTGGGCTGAATTGAGATGCCATCAGAGGCTTTAAGCAAAAAAGTGACTTGATCTGACATGTTTTAGTAAGATTACTTTAGTTGTTTTATGTCAAAACAGACTTGGAAGGAAGACCTGAGTGGAAGAGGAGGGAGGCAAATTAGGAGGTTTCGGCGATTGTCCAGGTAAGAGATGGTGGCGCCGATGGGTGAGGTGGTTCTGCACGCTTGTGGCTCCTCACTTTACTGTGCATGGTCTCGTTCCGTGCTCTAATAAATAACATGCTTTAAAATAAACTGAAAGCTGTTCAAGGACTGTGGTATTTTTCATTGGCACTTTTATTCTGCCTCAGTGCATATGGTAAAGTCAGACACCTTGTAAATATCTAGTGTCATCTTAATTGGCCCTACCCTTGGTCAGAAAAATCTGCTGCATTTCAACCCTTCCCTGTCCTGTGGGGACACAGCTACAGGGATATGATCATACGGAGGGGCCAACGTTGTCTCCGAATGCAGTCCTGCATCTCACTCAGTAGATGGGCCCACTCCTATTTCTCTAAAATTCAGGTCTCAGCTGTCTCCTTAAGGCTCAGTTCAGTTAGGAAACACATGTGTAGTGTGAGTCAGGCACTTGCTGGACACTAGTGTTTTAGAGTTCAAAAACAAATGTATAGTTGCCCTCATTAATGCTCACTGTCTAACTAGGAAAACAATCGTTACATAGATTATTAGGTCTATTTGAGTAGTTGTGGGCATGCCAAGTGGCTTAAAGCACATAATACAGGGATTAACTCTCCTTTGGGGGATCAGAAGCCTACACTAAAAATCTGCTAACCAACATCTGAAGTATGAAAGGTGTGAAATGGAATTAGCAAGGGAAAGAAAGACTGGTAGGAGGGTGGGGAGGGACCGGTACTTCCCAGGAAACTGAAAGGTCCAGTTCAGCTCTACCCAACCACATGGGGAGGTCATGGGCTAAGGCAGAAACCTCCAAATAACCTTCCCTCACTGCTTCAGCAAACTCGTGTCTCTGCTTTCAACATCTTTTTGTACTGTCTTTGTCATACTTTATTGTATCCTTCTTGAGATAGAAATCTAACCAGGACCAAAGGAGAAATTTCAAATAGGACATGGTGACAAGCTAACAAGTAAGCAACCTCAGATAATGGTTAGAAGTACAAGTATCCTTTTTATCTGAATCCATCTGGTTCCTGAGTTTAGGTGACAGGAATTTGGACAGTGAGAGAACTGTGTCAGGAGGGAAATGAAACATGGTAATGCAATGGAGAGTAAATTAGAGGATGGTGCTAAGATAGCTTTTCTGAGGAAGTGATGCTAGAGCTAAGAACTAAATAACCAGTAGTAACTAGTTACCAACCTTGTAGAGATTGTAGGGGGAGAGGGAGTAACAAGCATAAAGGCCTCGGGTGGGAACAAGCTTGATGTGTTCAGGGATCAACAAGATCAGCGTGGCTGGAGCCCAGTGAGTGATGGGGGTTTGGCTCTTGCTCTCAGTACCCTGGTGCTGTTGGTTTGGGGTGATGGGTGAGCTATGATACACCTGTACTGTGGAGTGCTATGAAGTAGTCCAAAGGAATAAAGTGAAGTTATATGAACTACTATGGGAAGATCTCCAACATACATGGCTAAATGTAAAAATAAGTTGTGGAACAATGTTTATGGTATTTCACAAAACGAGACACAGTGTATGTAATAAACATGGAAAAGGAACTCTCAAGTGTATGCACCAAATTTACCAGAGGTTATTTCTAGGGAATAAATTAGGGCTGGTGATGGGCGTGAAGGAGGGCTGCCACTTTTTATTTGCACTATATTTGGATTTTGAAACAAAGGAAGTGCACAGGCAGGGAGGAATTGGTGATTGTATAAAAAGGCTTGGCTTTGAAGGGAAAGAAAAACTAGGGATTGCAGGACATACTGCTCCTCATGACTTTCCGACCTGAATATTAGATTATGCAATTAGGTAAACAACCAGTATATTTAACCCAACATTGCCACCTTAGGATTTTAAATGTGTGATCATCATTTGTAAAGTCCCCACAGCGTATTACCAGTATTACCACAGGAATGTTTGTGGGGTTGATCCTACTTGAGCAGCAATGTGATCCTACAGGAATCCGTGACATTCCAGGATGTGGCTGTGGACTTCACCCAGGAAGAATGGCACCACGTGGCCCCTGCTCAGAGGCGCTTGTACAGGGACGTGATGCTGGAGAACTACAGCAACCTGGTTTCTCTTGGTAAGGACCACATCTCGGTGTATTGCCTAGTGGTGGGCCTTTCCTTTTTCAGTTGCTAAGGTTGTGGAGCTTGGATGACTGAGAGCAGGGTGTGGGTGTTCGGGGTCGGAGCTTACTCATCTCTTTGGGACCTGGCCTTATTTTGGGACCTGGGTTTCTGAGCCTGCTCTTTTGGTAAAAGATCTTTCTTTCACAGAACTGGAAACAGATCATTTGATTTCATGACTCCTCAAGTGCACCTTTTCTTTTCCTTCAGAGTTCCTGAGGATCAAGGACTAGTACTGACTTATAGGAGGGTTCTTGGATCACTTGCACAAACAACCAAATCTTGTGTTTTTACCCGTGAGCAGGATATCAACTTTCCAAGCCAGAGGTGATCTTCAAATTGGAGCAAGGAGAAGAGCCATGGCTGTCAGAGGGAGAAATCCAAAGATGTTTCTCTTCAGGTAAATGAGTGAGAATCAGGCCTGTAGGAATCAGTTTAGACAATGCACGGCTGCGGGAGGGGGAAGGACCTTCAGATTGCTGTCCTGGGAGCTCATAAACTGGCAGAGGAGGCCAGGTCATCTCCTGGGTGACACCTCTGTATATCTCCCTTCTCCAGTGGGGTGTTCCTGCTGCTGGTAGGTCCCAGGGGAAAAGACACCCCTTTGTTCTGCACTCAGCGTACCATCTCTCCCTATCCTGTAACCCTGCTGGATGGATTGTTTTCTCCTCTGGTGTCCTCAGCCTCCCATCCTTAATGATTCCTTTTCTTACTCATTCAGACATAATTGAATTTCCATGTCTCTTCCTTGTTTTGTCTTACTGCTTTCACTGTTGGCTGCCCCCAACTTGTAGGAAACAGCCACAGCTTTGATTTTCCCTCCCTTCATAGCTCGTTTTAAACTTCTTTTCCTGACTACACCTGTCTAGGGAACAACATGGTCTTCCCTCCATTCTGTGTTCATGCTGATTTGATTCATTGCCTCCCTCCCCAGTTCCTCGAGTATCATCCTCTCTTGGTCTCCCTACTTATTAAGTGCTTCTTGGCTTTCAGTCTTCTGTTTTCCTTGCTTTTCCCCCTACACAAGTTTGCCTTAAGGAGGCTGCCCTCCAGCCTCTGCCGCTTCTTTCTCTGTTGGAAAAAGGTACCTGTGTAGCTGTTTGTTTTTGCTGTAGACTCAGCAGTCATCCTTACTTGTATCCTGGTCACTTTTTTCTTTTTACAGGACACATCCACTTGGAAGTCCCAAACAGTTCTTATTAAAGATATAAAATCTAAATTAATCCTCTTTCATCCCCAGCCAGCACATTTTCCCACCTTGCCTATTACCCCTTTCTTCCCTTTCCTGTTAGACCAGACACCATAGTCAGTTTAGTCTTTTTCTTTCAACCCAGGTTATTTTCCTCCTTTGAGAAGCATCTTAGATTTTCCTGCCTTTTAACTTCCACTGGTAACATGTTAAGCCAAGCCCCAGGCTTAGATTACTGTTATCTACCACCCACCCATGCATTCATTGGTTGACTCCTGCATGAGCCCTAATGCTCTAACCAACTGAGCTCCCCAGCCAGGGCCATATTGGATTTTTAAAATCATAGCTTTATTGGGATATGATTCACAAAACATAAAATTCATCATTTTAGGGTGTACAATTCAATGGCTTTTGGATATATACAGAGTAGTGTTACCATCACCATTATCTCATTACAGAGCATGTTTAACACCCCAAAAAGAATCCTTATACCCATTAGCAGTCACTTTCTATTTCCTGTCACCCCCAGCTCCTGTCAACCATTAATCTACTTTTTCTCTCTATGGATTTGCCTATTCTAGGTATGTTCTATAAATGGAATCAGAATATATAGCCCCTTGTGCCTAGTTTCTTTCATTTAGCATGTTTTCAAGGTTCATGTTATAGCATGTATTACATTTTCTTGGTATTTATTCCTTTGTATTTATTCCATTGTATGCATACACCAAATTTTGTTTATCTATTCATCATTTGGTGGACCATATTGGATTTTAATGCTTTATCTTCATAAACCACCCTCCTCTGAAAAACCCTTGTTATTACTTGCTGTACCTCATTATAAGAAGCAAACCCCCTTGATTTAAATGTCTGCATCAGCCTTCTAGTACTGTCTTTCTGTTCCTTCATTTAGGTTTAGCTTCTTTTTAATGTTCTTTGTAGGTAGCACATACTTTCCCTCATTAGATAATACTTTCTGTCTATCCAAAGCCATCTATTCTTTACATTCAAGGTCTAATTCATGAAACCCAATATATACTAATATATTTCCTTCTTACTTCCCTGATCACAAATACCATTTGTATCATCTCTACCACACAAATTCAGATTTAATAATATACCATCTGATGATTTTTCTTTTTCTTTAGTTGACAAAAGATTGAGTCTTGTTTCTGTTCTTGGATTTCAGGCTCCTAAAGAGTCTACTTTATCTCTATATATTTTGTCTGTGGTGCAAAGCATGTAGAAGACAGTCAGAAATTATTGATCTTTATGGAATCTGGCTTGGGAGAGAACTTAATTACGCATTTATTTCAACAAACATTTCTTGAATGTCTCACTAAGAAGTGTTCTAAAAGAAATACTAAGCATTCCCTGTCCTCAGGAATTTAGACTCAAGTCTTTTTACAGGGTAAGGGGGTTAGGGCCCCTTAGTTGCTGGGTTATTCCCTCCTAATGTTTCATTATTAAAATTTTCAAATATATGAGGAGTTGAAAAAATTACATAGTGAACTTCATATACCTACCACCAAAATTCTATAGTTAACATTTTATTATATTTGCTTTTGCTTTATCACATATCTCGTCATCTATCCATCCACCAATTTATCTTTTTGATGCATTTCCAAGTAAGTTGCAGAATGAGTACATTTCATCCCTACATTTTTCCATGTGTGTATCATTAACTAGAGCTCAATATTTATTAATGGTTGTTAGAGGTCAATTTATTAGGTATATTAAAATAAATCTATTTTGCTGTTGTTGTTAAGAGAGGTGGCTAGTGTAGAACCAGAATGTAAATAGACTAAAACCACAGCCCTAGTTGTAAGGGCAAGGTTGATTTGCCTACTGAAGTATTTCTCTCAGCTTGTGCCATCTAGCCCTTGATCTCCAAGAATATCAAAGAAACATTTCTGTTAGATCACTGGCTACAGGTTTTCTCTGCGTGGCTTGACTATCTGGAGCCTCAGAGTTGATGTTAAAGAAATTATGAAATAGAAGTATTAGGAAGATAGAGAGTGTGGTGGTTTGTAAAATGGACAGGAGTCATGGAGAGCAGACAGGATCCTGCAGGATGGATTGTGATGCTATTCTCTTTGTATCTGTGCCTAACAGTCTCATAATCACTTATTTCCTTACTCCCTAACCAGCCCTCCTAGGTGGGCTTCCCAATTCTGGACTTACCATTCAGTCTGGACCTGCAGTCTGCACTGTCATATCTCTTCACTCTTCCTTTCCTGCATTGTGGGTATTCTCCCCGAGCTGCAGGACTGATCTCAAAACAGTCATGTATAATTTGAATCTTTAATTTCCTCATTCCTGCTGTAGCAGTTTGTTTCAACAGAGGGAATAGGGGACTTTTGCACTTTGGATTTCTTTCAGACTGGAAGACCAGGCCTGAAGCCAAATCATCAGATCTGCAGCAGAGCATATCTGAAGTATCCCTTTGCACAGATGGTCTCTCACATGCCACATTAGAAGATGCTTGGGAGGTGAGTGGTCATTTAGAGAGACACCAAGAAAACTGGAAGAGATACCTGGAGCCAGATGTGTCCACGCAGAAGAAAATCACACCGGAGGAAACTTTTGAGCATAATAAATTTGGTGAAAACTCTAGATTGAACACAGACCTGGTCACACAGCTGAACATTCCTTCAAAGTCTAGTGAATGTACTACACTTGGAATCAATTTGGAACATAATTCAGACTTACTTAATGAGAATAATATCCTTGCAAAAAAGAAACCTTATAAATGTGACAAATGTAGAAAAGCTTTTATTCATAGATCATCACTTAACAAACATGAGAAAACTCATAAAGGAGAAGGAGCTTTCCCCAATGGTACAGATCAGGGAATTTATGCTGGAAAGAAACACCATGAATGCACTGACTGTGGAAAAACTTTCCTCTGGAAGACACAGCTTACCGAGCATCAGAGAATTCACACAGGGGAAAAACCCTTTGAATGTAATGTGTGTGGGAAGGCCTTCAGGCACAGCTCATCCCTTGGTCAGCATGAGAATGCGCATACCGGAGAGAAACCCTATCAGTGTAGTCTCTGTGGGAAAGCCTTCCAGCGTAGCTCCTCCCTGGTTCAACATCAGAGAATTCACACTGGAGAAAAACCGTACCGATGTAACTTATGCGGAAGGTCTTTTAGGCATGGCACATCCCTCACTCAACATGAGGTCACACATAGTGGAGAGAAACCCTTTCAATGTAAGGAATGTGGGAAAGCCTTTAGTCGATGTTCTTCCCTTGTCCAGCATGAGAGGACTCATACAGGTGAAAAACCTTTTGAATGTAGCATATGTGGGAGGGCTTTTGGTCAGAGCCCATCCCTCTATAAACATATGAGGATTCATAAGAGAGGGAAACCTTACCAAAGCAATAATTACAGCATAGATTTCAAGCACAGCTCATCTCTTACTCAAGATGAAAGTACTCTGTCTGAAGTGAAATCCTATCATTGTAATGACTGTGGGGAAGACTTCAGTCATTTTACAGACTTTTCTGATCATCAGAGGATCCATACTGGAGAGAGCCCCTATGATTGCGAGCAGACCTTCAGTCAACAACCTATTTCTCATCCTGGAGAGAAACCCTATCAATGTAATGTATGTGGAAAAGCTTTCAAAAGGAGTACAAGTTTCATAGAGCATCACAGAATTCATACTGGAGAAAAACCCTATGAATGTAATGAATGTGGAGAAGCCTTTAGTCGACGCTCGTCACTTACTCAACATGAGAGAACCCACACAGGAGAGAAACCCTATGAATGTATTGACTGTGGGAAAGCCTTTAGTCAGAGTTCATCCCTCATTCAACATGAGAGAACTCATACTGGAGAAAAACCCTATGAATGTAATGAATGTGGGCGAGCCTTCCGAAAGAAAACCAATCTGCATGATCATCAGAGAATTCATACTGGAGAAAAACCCTATGCTTGTAAGGAATGTGGGAAAAACTTCAGTCGAAGCTCAGCTCTCACTAAACACCAGAGAATTCATATGCGAAATAAACTTTAGGAACCCTGAAATTAAAGAATGTGCAGAAAGCTTTAGCTAAAATATTATTACTTGGTATCAAAAGATTTGTACTGGAGAGAAAGCTTGAGACTGTAATGAATTATGCGTGTTTGTATGTTGTGTGCAGAGAAAACTCTGTGCTAGTAGACTTTTTTTTATCCAATTAAAAAAAAGCCACATTCTCAGATCTGGTTACAGGTCTGGTTAAAAACAACTACAAGCATCATGTAAAATCTGTTGGAAATGATACACCTATTAGACTCTACAAAGCTTTTTAACATATATATGGAGATTACCACAACACTTTGACTTTATTACTGTTTACAGCATTTTTTATAGAAAAAAAATTCCTGCAGTAATGACCAAAACTCATTTTTAAAATTGCTTGACAACTGCATTCAATTGCAGCTTTTACATTGAATTCACCATAGAAACCAGTTTCACCTCCAAAAATTCACCATTCGAAGAATTAGATCAACTGGTCCAACCACTTCATTGTACAGATGAAGAAACTGAAAACCAAAGATGTGACATGGTTTGCACAGTCTTACACAACTTATAATGGCAAAACCGAGTGGAGGATGCAGGTCTCCTGGATCTTTGGCCCCAGGGCTTTGACACTGAAAAAGGTATTTTGGAATTCAGAGGGCTTTTAGGTTTGTTTGCTTTTTTTCACACGTTGAAATTTCAGTTTAGTAGAATATTAAAATGCTTGAAATAAAATATACATTGTATGTAAGCCAGATTAGATGTGTGAACTGACATACTTGGCCACAAGGTACAACTGGTATCACCATACTGTACTACTTCTATGGAAGGACTAGGTAAGATTTAAGTAATACTTTACTATAGAGAAAGAAAAGTAGTAAAGTACTAAAGAGAAAGCGGACCTTCAGAGGGCTTTGAAATAAATTTAAATCAGATGCACAAACATTTAATGAGCACTCATGAGTTGGACACATTGGGAGTTCATAAAAGCATAAGGCAGCAAGACATGGAGATTTGTCACAGACTTATTGAAAGCAGCCTGTTGGAAGCTTACAAACCAAAATGTTAACAGAAACTGTAAATGGTTGAACTATTGGTGACTTTTTTCCATTTTCCAAATAACATAATTATACTTTCAACTAACATGTCAGTTTTATAGAACTATTAAGTTCTCTTACTCTACTGCCCCATGCTTCCTATATTGGGTCAGTGGGGAAATAACACAAAACTAAGACAAGAATTTTCCCCAAAATTAGTTTTACTGTAGAGAAGTATAAATCCAATTACCTCTTGCCATAAAATTTGTCTTTAAATCAGCATGTGTGCCGAGGCAATATTTCACCATTAAAAAAATTAACTTTTAATCTCTATAGTGCCTGAGAGCTATGCTTAAATAGCCCACTCTAATCCTTAATGTCCCCTAATGGAATTTCATAGGCTATCCTAAAGGAATTTCAAGGACCTTTGTTGGTTCATTGGTACCAACAGTGCAGATAAATTTAGAAGCAACTGTGGACATCGAAACCTTTAATAACGAGAACATCTCCTCCCTAAGATAAGCAAATTTTCCCACCTTGATGAATCACTGGGAGGAGTGATATGAGTGATGTTGATGGTGAACCCTTCTTGCTGGCTTTCTTGCATGCCAGGTAGCAGGATCCATGATCCTTATCCTGGACATGAGGCAGCTCCCAAACATTCTTCATAATTTTTCTTTTTTACTGCTCACCTGATGTTTATTGATTTGAGAGAGAGAAACATCAATTGGCTGCCTCCCATCATGCCCCAACTGGAGATTGATCCACACCATTGATAAATGCCCTGATGGGATCAATCCTGCAACCTTTTGGTGTACGGGATGGCTCTCCAACCAAGTAAACTACCTAACCAGGGCTCTTCATAATTTTTGCAGGAAAAAAATGTTCTTGGGGGCTGAAATGTGGGCTGTCTAGCTCAATGTCTGTCATGTGTGGAGCAAGGTGCGATACTCCCAAGGTGATCTGCCCTTCCAAGGTATTAACCATTCAAAAACTACATTATGTTTCATGCTTAGCATGCACACAATGCCAAGGCCATATTTGTGTTGTCTGATACATAGTTTGGCAATGGGTGATTATACTCAAGCCCTCCCCTGATGATTAGCCAAGATGCCTATCAGGAACTCATTTTGCTACTGATTATTTGGGGACCCTCATAGTGGGCTCTTTGTAAGAATGGCATGAATTGTAACCAATTGAGTGCTACCCTACTGCTATGGAAGTTTGTAAAGATAGTTCTAAAAGACCCAAAGGAGACCACTGGTTTGTGTGTGGAGCCTGGCCTAGATCCAGCCAATCTCTGAATCTCAGCATCTTCACTGAGAGAGAGCCCAGGATATACGTATGGCTGATTGAACGGAGGATTCTATAGTCCTAGCACTCATGCACCATGCACTTAAGAACACCTAGCTTTCTAGGCCACGTGAAATGCATCCTTGTAACATCATTGTATTACTTCAATAAATAGCCTTTTTAGTTGAATGGGAGTGAGTTTGTCTTTTTCAACTTTCAGAACATGGCTAAGATTAAAGAATGGCACATCAAGGAGGAGGGATTAACTGCTAAACTCATCACAGCCAGGTGAGTTAATAACAGCTACCATTTATTGAATGCTTACTACTTGAAAAAAATTGTGCTAAGTATTTTATAGCCATCATTTCAGTTAATTCTTACAACTCTCCATTCTGGGTTTTTGTGGTAGCTATTACCTTTGTCTACCCAGCTTCTTTTCTCCCTTGTGACTATCCCTGATGTAGTGGCCACAGGAATACAAGTCAGGATGTCCCTGAGGCTCAATGATAGTTTTAGGAGAGAGCATGTGACCTAGCTGAGCCAGTATCAGAGTTCTTTGCCAGGATGTTTTCAAAATAGAGTTAAGAGGGAAACTTTAATTTTGGGTTGCTAGGCCAGAAAGGTGAAGGCCTAGAGCTGCCTGGAGCCCAATTCCTTACCTAGAGGAAAGGGCTCTTATGGTAGGAGAGGGTGCCCCTGACAAGATGGTATTCTCGTTTCTAACCCCTGAGGTCCTTGGAACTGGCTCAATTTCTGAAGCCCTTTCTGGGACTCAGTGGGTTTCCCACTATCAGTCCAGTGATTCCTCCTTTTTAGCTAAGCTGATCTGTCATATTTCTGTTTCTTACATTAAAGAAATATATGTATTATATCCTTGTTTTACAGTGGGAGAAACAGGTAAAGTAACACCCCAGGTAGTACTGTCCATGGCAGACTCAGGCTTCTGACTCAGGACTGTCTGGCAGCAAAGTAGGTCTTAACCACTAACTGGTGTCTGCAGGGTCATGTTGGGTGGTAGGTTAGAGACCAAGCAGAGATAAAATGACAAAGGGCATTGGAATGTTTTTCTTGACTCAGTAAATTACCTACATTCACTCACAACCTTAACACCTTAATGTATCATTATTTACATCAGCCCATACTGTAGATAAAAGTTCTTCAAGAACTTTTTCCGTGTGTTCCACAGTGCTACATAGTCTCATAATCCGCCTTAAAAGTTCCCTACTACTGTGGCATTTTTACAATAATGACATTGAACACTTTTATCTTTTTAAGCACTCTCAACTTAAAAACATTTTTTTTCCTCAGTGAAGATATTTTTTCATTGCTTTTAGAGAGAGAAACATTGATCAGTTGCCTCCCATATGCACCCAGACTGGGTCTCAAACCCACAACCCAGGCATCTGCCCTGACGGAGAATTGAATCTGCAACCCTTTAGTTATGGGCCAATATTCAAACCAACTGAGCCACTCCTACCTTTTTCACTACAGAATCCTTTTTTTTTTTTTTTAACATATCCAGAATGCAGTAAACTATCCAAAATGGAATTAGTGGGTCAGCATGTATATGTTAGTATAACCAGATGGTGTGAGACACACACAGCAGTAAATTACATATAATACCCCGGGAGTAATCATCTCACAACTGCAAAGGGGGTCCCAGAGAAAACCAGCCTTCCACCTCTGGGGAAGGACCCAGGGCAGGCATTCTGTCCCCCAGGGCATCTAGCCCACCTTTGCCCACATGAGAAGATACAAAAAAACTGCAGTTTGTGGGCATATTGATGGTGGTCATGCTCAGTTCTCTATAGCTGCTAAACTAGTTAATTCTTACTCATCTGTTAAAAATGCAAATGTCACTGACTGCCCTACTTCAACTAAATTGGCCTCCCTTTTAAATTCCCAAGGATTACTATTGTCCTTCATGTTATCACAATTTGTATTTGTGATTATTTGATGTTCTCTGGGTCCACATTTGTTAACTTTTCGTTTCCCGACTTATCAGTGCTACAAGCATAGTAGGTACTTAGGTACATAAGTCCTGTTACATGAGCAATGGAGTGGAGGTTTGTTGGTAGACAAAACCGGCTTATGAATGAACAGATGCTCACTCTTGAAATCAGAATATTGCAAAAGACAGCACTGAAATAGTTATTCCATTCCCATTAGGCTGGCAAAAATTTAGAAGTCTGGCAGGGGGAAAATGGAGCTTTTATATATTGCTGGTGGGAGGGTAAACTGGTATAATAATTTTGAGAGTAATTTGGCAATTTCCAATAAAGCTGAAGCTAAGCATATCTCATGACCCAGCATAAATACCCTAGACTAGATGTGTACCCTAGACTAGAAATTCTCCCACATGAGCACAAAGACATGCACAAGGATATTCATTGCAGCAATGTTTGAAATAGTAAAAATATGGACACAACACAGTACTTAAATGAAGGAACCAGGGCATCTGGCAAACAGCATTCTAGCTCTGCCTATTCTGTGCCCACGCAGCTAAATGTGGCTGGAGAAAAAGCAGTAGCTGTGAGTCCCACTTTAAATTCCTGTTGACCTCAAGCATTTGCTAGTCCAGTCGTTGTCCCAGTCTCCTAAGGTACTATTTTATAGCTTCTCACTTCTCAACCTCCAGCACTTGATCCCAGGCCTCACTCAGCTGGTGACTGTTTCCTAGTTAACAAAGAAAAGTAAAAGCAATCAGAAGATAACTACTCACCTACATGCTTCTTGACCATGAGCTCTTGCTTTCCCTCCTGTTGCTATGGTTGACTATGTTCTCTTATCTAAGACCAACTTCTCTGTTATATTAGATCCCAATCTAGGATGTTGTTCCCACAATTGCCCTCTTTCCTGCATCTCCTGTCTAGGTAATATTTTCCATCAGCATAGTAAGATAATTGTTCTCATCTTGTGTATATTCATAAATATGCTGCACCCTCTTCCTCCTGACACTCCATTTCTTGCTTCACTTAATAGGAATATTCCCCAATAGAGGTGTCTCATACTCATTTATCTCCAATTCCTCTTCCATTGTCCCTTGTACCCGCTCCATTGAGGTTCTGCTCTTGTCAAAGGTCACTGATGGACTTCACGTGGCTAAATCCAGTGATCTTTTTTCAGTCCTTTTATTTGACCTTTTAGCATTATTTAGTACCACTGATCACTTCCTTGTCCTTGACACACTTTTTTTTGTTTGGCTTCCAAGTTATCACACTTACCTACGTTTCCATATACTTCATTGACAGCTGCTTCTCCCAGGTTTTTTCTTTTTCCTTTACTAGACATGGGGATTCTCCTACAGTTCAGTCTTCAGACCTCTTTTTTTCTACAGACACCCTCACTGGGGTCTCATCCTGTCTCATGGCTTTAAATGTCTACTTCAAAATTTACATCTCCAGCCCAGGATTTCATACTCATATAACCAATTATCTATGTGACATCTCTACCTGGATGTCCATTAAGACATCTCAAATTTAATGTCTCCAAAGATAAATTAACTCATGATCTCTTCCCAGCTCTATCATAAGCATGTTCCTCCCTCAGTCTTCCCACCTGGGAAAATGCAAGATTATCTTCCAGTTGCTCAGGGCCCAAACTGGGGAACCATTCTTGATTCGTTTCTTTCACAGCCCACACCCAAGCTTCAATAAGTCCTGTCTGCTAACTTGCAGGATATATTGATATAAAGATGACCATTTCTTGTTGCTTCCACCACCCCAGCCCCCAAGTCACCACCATCATCTGTGGCCCAGATTATTTGCAATAGCCTAATTGGCTTCCCTCCCTGCATCCTTGTCTCTCTCTGTATTTGCAGTTCAGTAACCAGAGTGACACTAAAAATCTAAGACTATGTCACTCATCTGCTCAAAGCCCTCTAATAGCTCTCCATGTCACTGGATAAAAGCTAAAGTAAAAGCCCTACATAGTATTGTGACCACCTGCCACCCTGTCCTATCTGACTCACCACTGTCTTCCTTCTTGATCACTCCCATCCAGGCCCTGGCCTCCCTGCGATGACACACACACACAGCAAACTTCCACCGCAGAGCCCTTACACTTGCTTTTCCCTCTTCCTTGAGCCCTCTTTCCCTCACCTCCTTCAGATATTTGCTTTAGATTTTCTTACCAGAGAACTCTTCTTTGACCACCCTATGAAAATAGCAGTCTCCCTCCATGGCCCATTCCATCTCCCTACCCAACTTCATTTTTTCTCCCATAATACCTACCCCCACCTGACATTCTAAATATTTTGTTGTATTATATGTCCTGCTCTGGAAGGTAGTCCCATGAGAGTAGAGATTGGGGGTGGGGGTACATGTTATCGGAGCATATTATACGTACAGAAAAGTACAAAATACTACGTGAACAGCTTGATGGTTGAGGGCAGCTACTTTTGTATCTTGTTTAGTGCTCTGTCCTCAGCACAGGAGATCCTCAAATACTTAACAAAGGGTTGAACTGAGTGAACATGTATTAACATGCCTAAATATACTGAAAACAATTGAAAGTAAAGTTGCAGATGGATATATATAGTGTGATGTTATAACTAAAAAATCCATACCTATTCTTTTAATCAACTTATGTAAAGTAAAAGTAGGAAGGTATTAAAATACCAGCTTAGAGTGGTGGTTTCCTTTAGAGCTAATAGGGAGAGGGGTAAGAAGGAATAAAAGAAGGCTTAAACTGTCATTTTACATCTTTTTTTAAAAAAAGATATGGCAAGATACTCACATTTGTTAATAAGAGTATGATGCATAGGAATTTGTTGTATGTGCTTCTCTGAAGGTTTAATCTAACAGTTAAAGTTACCCTCCTTGCTCTTATCTGGTCTCCGATCCCATAAAACCACCTGCTTGGTTCCCTTGGTGTAGGAGCCCGTTTGGCCTTCACATCTACTGTGCCTAAAGGATTTAGGAGAAGGAAATATAGGCACTAATGCTCCCAAGTGTGAGAAGCTGATCCAGGCCCAAGAAAGGAGAGAGAGGTCTTGGCACTGTCAAGATCAAGCAGAGTCATTATTCTCTAGAAATACCATCTGAGGGGTCAATTTTAAAAAAGGGACGAGCATGGGAGCAAAAGGCTTCCTGTAAATAAGAATGTGATTATTTATTGGAATTGGTGGAAGGAGAGAACTAATTTTTGCTAATAAATGTTAGTGAAAGCCCTATAATTTTAGAAAAACACTTTTTTGGACAAATACATTTTAATGGATAAAGGGACCAAGAAATTTCAACTTGAGATACAGATGATATTTTATTATGCTATGACCAGATAAGTATTAGCTGTAATAACTAATGGGGTTTTATGTTACTATGTGCATTAAGAAACTAGCAATTACCAATTGTTCCTGAATTATAATGCTCATTTTCAAAAGTTATGAGTTGTCACAGGATTTTGGCTTGGACTTGCTGATAAAGCCCCAAAGATGAAAACAAAATGTCATGTTACCCTACATTCTAAAGGGTGCCACAAGGGCTTGGCACACTGGCCCACTGGACTCACAAGGAGTGGGGAGCCTTGCACAACCTCTCATTTCTGGGCCCCCATTGACATGTAACCATGGAACAAAGGTCCAGAGGAGAGGGGCCTTATGTTCCTGCGATGAGGCCTCTGCATCTCCCCACAGGGCTAGGAGACTAAGGCACCGAGAGAGTGACTGGAGCGCCGACCAGCGTGCCACGGTGGTCAGTTGGTTGGGCGTTGTCCTGCAAAGCAAAAGGTCACCTGTTCGATTCCCAGTCAGGGCACATGCCTGAGTTGCAGGTTCAGTCCCTGATGGGGGCACATGTGAGAGGTAACTAATTGATGTTTCTCTCCCTCTCTTTCTCCCTTCCTTCTCTTCACTCTATAAATAAGCAAACAAACAAATAAATAAATTTTTTTTTAAAAAGAGAGCCCTGACTAGTGTGGCTCAGTAGGTCAGATGTTGTCCCATAAGCTGAAAGTAGATCAGATGTCCCAGATGTTTCAGTGATGCTGAAACATCACTGGTTTGATTCCCAGTCAGGGCACATGCCTGCATTGTAGGCCAGGTCCCAGGTTAGGGGTGTGCAAGAGACAACTGATATTTCTTTCTCTTTTAATAAAATCTTTTAAAAAGAGAGAGAGAGAATGATTGGATGAGTATTGCAGACATCTGAAATCACTGGAGCTCGATGTCTCCCTCCGCAATAAAACCACAGGCCCACTCTGGGCTGCCACCGGGAGTTCTTGGGAGATCTTGCTGTCTATCCCTGAAGAGTGTATATGCAATGGTAAAGGGGTGGGGAGGGATCGAACACAGGTTCTGAAGGGAGGGGAGTGCTGCTGGAGTAGCCCCTAGCAGCGGAGCATGGAAGCCCTCCGAGGCTCCACATTTGTGCCTAGGAAGAAAAGGATAGAACAACTCCATCGGTCTTTGCTACCAGAGATCACAAGACAGAATTTCAATGGATCCTGGATATGGCCACCATGTAATTGATCATCTAAACTGGGATCCTTAAGAATGAGGGGGAATCTAACCAGACAGGAAGCTGGGGCTGTGCTGGAAAACCGAGACAAATGTTTTTACTCTGAGCTTGGAGCTCTCAGGAGGAGGAAGGAAGATGGGGTGGTGGAGCCAAAGGGCCGTGTCCAAGTGGTTGCCTAACCAAACTAGGGGATGGCCTTCCTGGAGAGGGGTTAGAAACATGGACTGCGTGGTGCCAAAGGGGAAACTCGTCTGCCCCGCTGTGAATGAACACAGGGAACTGAGTGAAACTGAACGTAGTGCCCAGACAGCCGTGCATCTCCCTGTGAGGGGACCGCCCTGTCGGGGCAGGCCACCGACCCCAGGCCAAACGGGACTAAATCGTGAAACCCACGCCTTCCTTCTCCTTCCCTCTGGACCCACCAACGCTCAGATGAGTGGGCCAGGCAAGTGGGCATCTAAGAATGAGGTGTCAGTTTGGACTTTTGAAACGGGCTAGACTAAATTTTAGCACAAATTTGCTTTCTCTCGGGTTAAAGGATTGGTCCTATAGGGAGATTTGACAGTGTGGCAGCATCTTAATGGACACCATATCGGTTGGAAAGGTTTGAATCACCAAACTTAGAATTAATAACAGGAAGAGCTGGAAGTGCCCGTTAAAGAGGTGTCAAAGGAAGCCCACATGCCTCCCCCGGCATTTTACCCCTTCCCTACCCCCGGGACTGATCTGGAGGGTAGGGAAGAGCACCCCCGGCGCGTAGGGAAGACGGGCCGTCGCCAGGGACAGTCCCCACGCACGAAAAGAACCGCCGACGAGCGCCCAGATTCTGGGCGGCTGCAGACTTCGTTCCCCGGAAGCCTTGGCGAGGCGCACGCCCCTTCCGGTCCGACGTTTTCTGCGGCCGATGCGGGGGTTCGTGAACCAGAGCGCGGCCCTGGCGCCTGGCGCGCCGAGTCCGGCGTGTGTAGGCGTGTGCGTTGTGCTGGGTGTTCGCTTTTGCCTGAGCGAGCGCGTTCTTTTCCGGGCATCGTGCTGCCGGTGCCACCACCCGCCACTCGTGCCCTCTTTTCTTACTCTCTGCCTTGTGGCTGGATAGGGCCATCTCCTATCACGTGGCCTGCTGACAAACTGGGGATAAATTGAACATATGAAATTAGGTAAGTGGAGAAACTCCAGGTAACAACTATATGTCCTTGCTCTGAAAAAATGTAGCTCTCTGAGGAAGTGTAAGTTCCTAGTCCCTCAGAACAAGGTCGTAAAAACTGACACCGTCTCTCCTTGGTCTCTCTCCCCTCGTGCTCCCTTCCTTGGGGTAGGGACAGGAAGCGACGAGTGCGGGCAGGCTGAGGCTGGAGCGAGGATAATGAGGCCTTAAGTGAAGGGGTACAATTCCGGTAATGGCACTCTAGGTAATTAGGGCCAAGTCTTCCAGAGAAAATAACTTACGCTGGATAAAATGTTGGGGGGCAAAAAACATGCCACAGCGCTAACAAGAGTGAAGAACTAAGGGTCAGACTGAGAAGAAGCAAGACAAGAGACAGTTCACAAGGCTGCCTTTGTCCGAAGGCGTTTGTTGATGGAAAGACACCTGCGAATCTCAGTGGACTTGTAGTATAGGGGTACAAGTGTAAAAGTGCTGAAAGCCAGGAGTCTAAATAATCACCCCACACTTGAACTGGAACCCCAAGGGGAAACACCCTCAAGAAAAAGTTGAACTGGAGATGAATACGTCTCTCAAATTCATCTTGACTTGGAGATGTAGAGAACCTCAGCCTTCGAAATCTACAGCATTGACCAGACTAGTGGTGGGCCCAGATGACTGACAGAAACAAGTGAATATAATCTTTAGAGAAAGGTATTATCTCTGATATCAAAGTGTTCTTACACATCCTTTTTTTAGTAACTTCCAGCACATCAAAGATAAGCAGGTATACAAGGAGACATCATTGAAGAAGAGAACATGCAGAAATGACAACAAATACACAAAAAACTCAAGTATTTCAATTACCAGAAAGAGTATAAAATAGCAATTCTTAGTATTTTTTAAAGAGATAACAGACAAGTTTGAAAATATCTGCAAAAACAAGAAAGCTTAAAAATTGACAGATTTTAAAAAATAACCAAATAGAATTTTTTGTATTGTGAAGGAAATTCTAAAGGCTGTATTTTATACAAAATGATCCCAAATGAATGGTGAGAGACACAAGAAAGAATAAAGCCCAAAGAAAATGGTAAAATATGGATAAGTTAAATGAGTAACTGTATAAAACAACAATGTTATTTGTGTCTTTAAATATACAGAATTAAAACCCAAGACAGTGATACTTCCATTTTTAGCTGTAACAGTAGCTTCTGGTAAACTAACACTCCCACTGGAAATAGCTTGAAGAATTGGAGTGTGTGTGTGTGTGTGTACACATACATACATACATGTGTATATATTTGAAGGTACTGAGAGCTGCCAAGACAGCCAGGAATTGAGGATCCAGGATACTAGAGAGAAGGGAAGCTCATTGAGTTAAGCCCAAAATTCTGGGTGCCTCTTATTCCAAAGGGCCACTTGACCGTACCTATGGACATCAATGTAAAATGATTGAAAACAGAACTAGAAAGCATTAAAGGCAATGAAAGAAAAAAGATATTTTACCTTCAAAGATTAAACACTGGAAGAATGATAAAAAATAAAACAAAATATATGGTCAGTAATATCATGGTAACTTTGTATGGTAACAGATGGTTACTAGATTTATTGTGATCACAGTATAAGGTATATAAATGTATACGTCTGAACATTGTATGTCAAATATAATAAAACCCTCAGGTATCTAACAAAATGGATAGCTTGCTAGATAGAATAAAAAGTTTTAATTCAAAAGCTGAGAAAAAAATATGTGAGGGACTCCCTCAGCACCCACAGATGCAGCTGGATTTGAGAGAGCTCCCTTGGATTCTCCCATGTAGTTGAGGAATCACAGTGCTCATTGGACTCTACTTGAGGGGTCAGTAAACCAGAGCATAATGAGTCCAGGTGACAGCTCTGGGCCCAGAAAAAATCCCAGGATTCTACTGCCATGGACACCCTGCCTCACCATCCACAACCTGATCCAGAAGTACCTGTGTAGCTTCTGGAAAGGCGTGGGTCTGATCTGTGACACCCCTGCCCGAAATAGCCCCTATACCCACAAGGGTTTGAGTAAGTGGCAACGGGGCAGAAGCCCAGAAAGGAAACAACCAGAGGCAGGGAGGAAAAAGGGACATTCATTTGCCTCTCTTCTTAGTGTGTGACACTCCCAAGAGGTTGCCAGGTCAGTGGCACTTCATGGCCCATGGGTCTGATTCAGGGTAAGGGCAACTCTACTGACCCAAAGACTCAGTAACCATTAGAACAACAGTGGCAAGCCTCCCAAGCAGGTTGGGGCCCCAGGGCCTTTCCATGGGGCAGAATGTCCTCCATATTGGGGAGCTTTATGGACCACCCCCGCCTCCAGGCCCAGCAAAATTCCTCACAACCTCCTCCATCCGCAAGGCCCATACCCTCTGCTACTGAGATCCTTCAAGGGGTGCATAGTGCCTGCAAGGAGGTGTCTACTTGTGTGTCCTGCATGCTGGTGAGTCACAGCTGGAGACCTGGGTGCTGGTGGATTGTGGAGGAGAGGAGTTAAAAAGCTGGAGTTGGAGAAAAAAGATCAGAGGGAGGGACGCCAAGAGGAGAGTAGAAAGATTTGGGGAGAAGAGGAGGGATGGGAGCTAGAAAAACACCCCCAGGGACCCTGTCCAGGAGCTCAAGCTTGCTCAGTTAAAGGGGGTCCTGCACGGGCTACCGGAACCTTTTCCTCCATGCATACCCATTTCCACCTCCAGTCAAACCGAATCAGCTGCCAGGAAGGACTTCTTCAGTCCTTTCCGACTTTCAGTTTATTTTCTAACTTCACCACACAAACACTTCGGGGGTGAGGAGTGGATGGTGGATGATTAGGGAACCCCACTGCAAACATTGCCCAACCCATCTGGATGCCTCTAGTTCTTACAATAGTCTGTTACAGGAGAGAGATTGTGTAGGAAAATTCCACCCCCACACCAGGCATCATCTAGGCTCCTCTTGCTGTTATTTCTTTAGTACAAGTTGCTGTTAAGACTAAGGAAATACAAGTTCACTTTTTAAATAATCACTGAATTAATAGGAAGTTTGGTCATTGTGTAGTAGTAGTGCAGTGGTTTTCAAATTTGAACGCCCATCAGAAACTCTTGGAGCGCTGGTTAAAACAGATTTCTGGGCCCCAGCCTTCAGTTTTCTGATTCAGCAGGTGTGATCCAGAGCATTTGCAGTTTGACAGAGTTCCCAAATGAGGCTGACGCTGCTGGTACAGGGGCCACACTTGGAGAACTTCTGATTTAGGTTAAAAAACAAAACAAAACAAAAAAACCCCTACTTTTGAGGGATGGTGTGTGTGTTTTGTTTTTCAATCATCACTCCACTAGTTTATTCACACTCTTAGCCAATTTTTCCTGCTATATCCTTTTCTTAACTTTTTCCAGACATTTCATGGAACATGTAGACCAAAATAGTAACAAGGATGGTAAGAATGAAAACGATATTCAAACTCAAGTTGTAAACATTAAGTATGTACACATTTTGTATGTCAGTCATACCTTAATAAAGTAGATTTTAAAAAGAATGAAACCATGTGTTCATTTCTCTACAAAATTTCAGCAAGTATTTTAACTGTAAGCTGAAAAGCGTGTGCTGGTGAGGAGGAGTGGCGCTCAGCTGGTCCTGGAGCTCCAATCCCAGCTATAGAGCAGCGGGAATGCTTCAGATCAGGTGGGGGGGCTGCCTGGCCCTGGGGGGCTTTGCCAGGGTAAGGAAGAAGTGTATCTCTGACAGCAGGACAGAGTCCAGAGGCTTCTAAGAAACCCTAAGTAATCTGATGCTGTCTGGGCCTGAGAGCAGCAGAGAGAGAGAAAGGAGAGGCAACACTGCTGGACTTTCCTAGACCCTGGGAGGCTACCTGGAGCAGGAGGAGTTGGTTGAAGGTGGAGTGCTATGGTTAAATACATCTCTGAAAGTCAGATTGAATCTTCAGGTTCTGTTTATTAGGAGCAGGAATTTAAAAAAATACATGTGCCTAAAAAGCCCCTCTTCTGAATTTCTCAGGAAATTGACAGCACACTGATTCACTTTTCTTTGAGGTAAATATTTAGCCAACTTTTAAATTAGGACTTGTCAGTGTGTTCACTGGCAGGTTGCAGTGAAAATGTTTATGTTCACTTACACTTTCCCCTTTCCCAGAAGAGATCATTTACTTTTATTTCCGACTGATTGTAAGACCATTTCATTCTTCTTGTTGAGCATCTTACTTTCAGGAATGCATTTTTGTAAATAACTTTATCGATTTGGATATTTTGAGTATGTCGGCTATCTCCCATGTAGTATAACGCTTATTGTTCTTAATTAATATCTCGATTTGATCGCTATCAACTTCAACTGGTCCACCCCACAGTGGAGCATTGTCCATCGAGAAATCTCCAGCATGCAACTTTGCAAACCACTTTTGACACAATCAGTCACAGCACCTTCTCTATACACTGCACAAATCATTTTTGCATTTCAGTTGCATTTTTACCTTTCTGGAAATAATAAAGCATAATATGCCAAAAATGTTCCTTATTCCATCTTCAGTATTAAATGACTGCACAAAAATTCACCAATTTTGATAAGTTTTTTTTAATGCATGCTGATATGACATCTGTCACAATGCAATCTAGCAAAATTACTGGAGCCATCTTATGGAAAAAATCAAACATTTTGGCCAACCCAGTAGATTAGATTTTCTCTTTGAATAATATTTTAGTTACTGATTTTAGAGAGAGGAATGGAGAGAGAGAGGAACATTAATTTGTTCTATTTCCTTATGCACTCGTTGGTTGCTTTTGTATGTGCCTTGATTGAAGGTCAAACCTGCAATCTTGGTGTATTGGGATGATGCTTTAACCAACTGAGCTACCTAGCCAGGACTCTCTGCCTTTTTTAAAAATTTTTAATTTAGTAGCATTGTTTTGTTGTCTTCTTGCTGCACATTCATGTCTTAGTTCAAGGTCCTGTACCTAGTAGGTAGTAATAAACATTTATGAACTGAACAAATGAACATTACCTATGCTCCTCAATGTTTTTTTTCCAGTCATTACTCTTCTCTCTGAGTGACCTGGTGCAGATTTCTTAAGTCTCTGTACCTCAGATTCCTCAACTGTAGAATGGGCTTACTAATAGAACCTACCCCCTAGGGCTCTTGGGGATTAAATTAGTTAATATGTTGTACAGTGCATGGCTCAGAGTCACACAACAGTTGTTTTTTGCCATTATATTACTTTGTCATGATAGTCGCATCATCAAAATTTGAAGCAGCTAGATTGTAGTGGGCATAGCATTGGATCTGGAGTTAGTATGACATTAGCTGTGCAATCTTTGGCATGTCACCTCCCCTCTCTGAGTTTCAATGTCTTTAATGTGGGGGCTACCATAGCCCCACCTGTTAGGGCTGGTGTGAGGATTGAGTCAATATCTGTAAAGCATGTTGCACTGTGATGGGCCCTAGTTGGTGTTCTTTAAATGGCGAAGGGGCTAGGATTGTAGGACCGCTGGCCTGTTGGGGTGCTTGTCTTGGGGTGGGTCCTGGTGGGTAGAGGAGGGCCGAAGGACACGGTTTGCCTTCTGGCAGAGAGACCGCATGCACGCTGATGGCCACCAGGGGGCGTTGGCTAACCACAGATGGAGTCCTGGAGGCTGCAGAGCCAGTACTAGGACAAGCCGCCTGTGGGCCTTACCTTCTCTTTTCCTTCCCTCCTTTAAATGATGTTGGAATTTTACATCAAAAGGGTGAGATACAGGATTTCTGGGCCTCCATCCACGGCTTCTGCACCCAAGGGGAAGAAATCTGGAGCACATGGTAGGCAATGGGAGATCAGTCAGCGATGATGAGGCCCACAAATTGGAGGTGCCCAGCAGCTGCATAAGCAAAGCATTCTTTTTCTACAACTTTTTATTTTAAAAACTACACACCCCTGACAGGTGTGGCTCGTTTGGGCATCATCCCACAAAGCGAAAGGTTGCCAGTTTGATTCCAGGTCAGGGCACATGCCTGGGTTGAATGTTTGGTCCCTGAGTGATGTGCATAAAAGAGGCAACCAATCAGTGTTTCTCTATCACATCAATGCTAAGAGGCAACCAATCAGTGTTTCTCTATCACATCAATGCTAAGAGGCAACCAATCAGTGTTTCTCTATCACATCAATGCTAAGATTTCTTAGAGGGAGGGGAAGGGAGGGAGAAAGAGGAAGAGAAACATTGATGTGTGAAACATCAATTAGTTTCCTCTCACATGCTCCCAGCTGGGGGTTGGGCTGTAGCCCAAGCATGTGCCTAGACAGGGAATTGAACCCATGACTTTTTGGTTCACAGGCTGGCTCTCAATCCACTGAGCCACACCTGCCAGAGCTAAATAGAATCTTGAACAAAAACTTGTACAATCAACGGACACCCTTATACTTCCATCTTCATTCACCAATTGTTAGTACGCTTTGTCAGATTACATTATTTATATACATACTTTTATTTTTATTTTTTGGCTGAACCATTTGAGAGTTAATTGTAGGCATTTTGACACTTCACTCCTAAATTCTTCAGCATGCATATTCTAAGAGCAAGGACATTCTCCCACACAGCCACAGTGCCTAAGAAACTCAACATGATAGTATCTTATATACAGTTTCGTATTCAAATTTCTCCAATTCACCCAGTTTTATCCAGTATAGCTATAGTTTTGTTTGTGATCCAGCATCCAGTCAATGTTCACCTGATTTTTTTCTCTTGAAGAGTCAAGGCAAGTTATCTTGCAGAAGATCCCACCATCTGAATTTGTCCTCTCTGTTCTTTCATGCTTAGATAAGTCACTTTTAGTAAACTATTGCAGAGGCCATGTTACCTATTTCCCATTATATCAGGAGGCCCATAGTGCAGATTTGTACCATATTGGTGACACCAAGTTTGATTACTGGGCTACATGTGACAGTTTCCTGTCCTTTCTCTCCCCACTAAAAAACTGAACTCAATCATGACACTATAAAAAGCAACCAGCTGAATGCAGGATGTGAGACAAATAGCCCAATGTCTCCAGTAATTCTGTGGTATGGGGGTAAAAAGAAGAAAAGACTGTTTAGAATAAAAAGAGACAAAATATGATAAACTAATTGTAAAAAGACATCTTTGAGACAATTGGGGAAATTTTAATATGGACTGGGTATTAAATAATATTAAGAAATTACTCTTTTTCTGTCTCTGGCTGCCACAGTGATAGGAGCTGCCCCTGTCTGCCCACCTGCAATGGATGGCCCTACAGAACTAGTCCAGCTTCCTGATCAAGAAGAACAAGCAGACCTATAGCCCCAAACCCAGTAATATGAAGGCCCACAACTCCTTTCAGTACAAGAGGCTGATTCACTGCAAAACAGTTGGCTGGAGCCGGTGGCCCAAGGGAAAGGTGTGGTTGTCATGGAGCAAAATCTGGCCAGCAGAAGCCAGTGGCCTCCTATGTGCGGACCACCATCAATCAACAAGAATGCCCACTCTGGGCAGCATCTGGCATATGATCTACATCAACTAGGACAGCTGGGATCTGGGCATGGCTGCCAGCGCAGTACCAGGCAATCCCACGTAGCCAGAGGCCCACGATGGTGACAAGGAAGGAGCCTGCGCCCACTAAGAGCTCCTCAGCACCTTCCTCCCCACAAAACAATAAAGGTATCAGCCAACTTGGGAGGAAGGAAGGGAGGCAGTGAGGGAGAGAGGGATTACTGGTAATTTCATTGGGATGGTTATTATTTTTCAATTATATTAATATATTCATGCAGTGGGATATACAGCAGTGAAAGAATGAAGTACAGCCTCATAGATCACACTAGATAAATTTCAGAAATAACAGTTGAATTTAAAAAAGCAAATTATAGACTGATATAATTTCTATACCAATGATGCCATGATATATATATTTATTTTTATATATGACATATTATGGTATAAATGAATTACAATATGTGTTAGATTTGCTTTTTGCATATATATTTTATATATGTATTTAAAATCTGAAAAGCAATGCTAGAGATTGTTTATGGATACACACATGATTAACACTATATTCAGTGAGTGATGTTTATGGCAGAAAAGCATTGGAATAGTGAAAGGTACATAGGCTGCAACTGTAGCTGTTAGAGTTTTATTATATGCATCAACGGGACAAACTGGTGTACACCCACGATGGACTACTACAAAGCATTAAAACACTACTGATGCATGCAACTACACAATGGACCACACAGACAGGCATCACACACTGATGTTTCTCTCCCTCCCTTCCCTACTCTCTAAAAAGATAAATAAAATACTTTGAAATTTAAAAAATAAAGATTAAAAGAAAAAATTGATTAAATTATTTTCTAATCTTAAAGTTCCAAAAATGATGTGAGAGTAAAAATTAAATCACAAGTATATACTTCACTTGGATTTTGCAATAGGATAGATTGTGGTTAAATGAGTGTTAATTATGTTATTATCTTTCCTTTTTTGTGTACACCCAAGGTGATTTCACAAAAATATTTTACATGTAGTTTCTTAAAAGAAAAAAAGTTTTAATTTATTGAGCAACTACTAGATTAAAAAAGCATAATATAATCTACTTTAATCTTCACCTCACTTTTTTCCTTTTTGTCTTTTTATCTTTTTTTTCACTTCACTTTTTAAAAAGATTTTTGGTTATTTTTTAGAGAGAGGAGAAGGGAGGGAGAAAGAGGGTGAGAAACATTGATGTGTGAGAGA
>PVKU01002078.1:0-249526 GCA_004027475.1 Anoura caudifer
GCGGACCCCGTTGACTGCCTCGCGGGCCGAGGCATATACGTGCTTCGTATTTCAAGTGGATTTCATGTAGATAATATACAGTGGGTTTTTTTTAATCTGCTGTGACAATCTGTCTTTTAATTGGTATATTTAGGCCACTGACATTTAAAGAGATTATTGATTTAATTAGATTAATATCTGTCCTTTATGTTACTGCTTTCTATTTGTTGTCTTTGTTTTTTGTCCCTGTTTTTGTTTTCCACAATTTTTCTGCCTTTTGTGGTGGTTTTTTTTTTTTTTTTTTTTTGGAGATCAGGAAATTTGTTTTAATCATGAGTAAGCTATATATCTGCCCATAAATTGGGTGGAATGGAGGATCTTACATCTGGTGTTTCCTATAAAGAACTTGATTATCTACAGTCCTGATTGCTTTTTGTATTTTTAATGGAGGATTTTATATGATTCTGTTTTCTCCTTTGTTAGTATATCAATTATACTTCTTTAAAAAAAAATTTTAATGGTTGCCCTACAGTTTGCAATATACATTTACAACTACTCCAAGTCCACTTTCAAATAACACTATACCACTTCACGGGTGGTGCAAGTACTTTATCATGACAAATAATAATCCTAATTCCTCCCTCCCATCCCTTATAGCACTGCAGTTATTCCTTATACCAGTTCACTTATACATAAGCATATATATGTACACACACAGTAAGTATACATAATCTGATGCATTGTTGTGATGTAGGAAAAAAACATACCTGTGAGGTCAATTAAGAATAGTAAAAATTAAGGTTTTTAAAAAATATCTACCTTAATTTATTTCTTCTCTGATGCTCTTCTTTTCTTTTCATAGATTTGAGTTTCTGACTGATATCATTTTCCTTCTCCCTGAAGAGCTTCTCTGAGTACTTTTTGCAGGGTAGGTTGGCTAGTAACAAATTCCATCAATTTTTGTTCGAGAAGTTTTTATTTTACCTTTAATTTGGAAAGATAATTGGCAGAGCATAGAATTCTAGGTTGGTGAGGGGTTTTCTCTCAGCATTTTAAAATATTTCACTCCACTTTCTTCTTACTTTCATGGTTTCTGAGGAAAAGTTGGATATACTCTTTATCTTTGCTTCTCTACAGTTGAGGTGTTTCTTCCCTGCCTGGCTTCCTCTAAGATTTTTTAAACATTATATTTTATTGACTATGCCATTACAGTTGTCCTGATTTTTCCCTCTTTGCTCCCCTCCACCCAGCACCCCCCATCCCTCAGGCAGTCCCCCCCCACCCTTGTTCATGTCCATGGGTCATGCATGTAAGTCCTTTGGCTGCTCCATTTTCTATACTGTACTTTACATCCATGGCTAATCTGTAACTGCCTATTTGTACTTCTTCATCCCCTCACCTCTTACCCATTCTCCCACACCCCACTTCCCACCCCTTTACCTTTAACTTTTGGCATTTTGATTATGATGTGTCTTGGAGTGGGCCTCTGCATCTATCTCATTAGGGACTCTCTGTGCTTCTTGGACTTGCATGTCTATTTCCTTCACCAAACTAGGGAAATTTTCTTTCATTATTTTTTCAGGTAGATTTCCAATTTCTGGCTCTTTCTCTTCTTCTGTCACCCTACAAAGTGAATGTTGGGTTGCTTCAAGTTGCCCCACAGGCTGCTTACACTGTCCTTATATTTTTGATTCTCTTTTATTCTTGTTCTGATTGGTTGTTTTTTGCTTCCTTATGTTCCAAGTCATTGATTTGATTCTCAGCTTCATCCACTCTACTGGTGTTTCCTTGTAAATTGTTCTTCATTTCAATTAATGTATCCTTCATTGATGACTGGATCTTTTTTTATGCTGTTAAGGTCCTCACTAAGTTCCTTGAACATCCTTATAAAAAGTGTTTTGAGCCCTGGCTGGTGTAGCTCAGTGGACTGAGCGTGGGCTGTGAACCAAAGGGTTGCCAGTTTGATTCCCAGTCAGGGCACATGCCTGGGTTGCAGGCCAGGTCCCCAGTTTGGGGCATATGAGAAGCAAGCCATCACTGTATCTCTCACGCATTGATGTTTCTCTCCCTCTCTTTCTTCCTCCCTTCCCATCTCTCTGAAAGTAAATAAATAAAATCTTTTTTAAAAAAGTGTTTTGAACTCTGCATCTGATAGATTGCTTATCTCCATTTTGTTTAGCTCTTTTTCTGGAGTTTTATTCTGTTCTTCCATTTGGGCCATGTTTCTCTGTCTCCTCATTTTGGCAGCCTCCCTGTGTTTGTTTCTGTGTAATAGGTAGAGCAGCTTTGACTCTGTGTCTTGGTAGTGTGGCCTAATGTAGTAGGTGTCCTGTAGGGTCCAGGGGTACAGCCTCCCCTATCACTCAAGCTGGGTACTTGAGATCCACCCTTCGTGTGGGCTGAGTATACCTCCTAAATCTTAGTTGTTGTTGGCAGATCAATGGGATGAATTTACCCAGGCTAGTCAGCTGCAAGGATTGGCTATGACCACTTACCACCAACCTCTACCCTCCATGGAGGATCAGCTGTGCAGGGGCAGGGCGGTGGTGCTCCGATGTGGTCTGTAGCTTTCCACTGGGTATACTGGCCCTGGGGTTTCCTGGGTGGTACAGGCCAAGGTCAGCCCCAACCTGTGTTTGCCCGGGGCCACTCTGCCTGAGTTATAAAGCAATCTGAGATGGCTGCTACTTGTGCTGGGCTTGGTGATTTCCAGGGAAAGCCAAGCTGTGTTGTGAATCCAGCCTGCGAGTTCCAGGACTGGGGCTCACTGAGGCCAGCTGCTTCTTATTTGTTTATATGGAAAAGCAGCTTGGGTGGGCCAGTAATTTGGGTGGGACAGAGTCTCTGGAGATCTCCAAGGCAGGTCAAACAGTGTTAGCTAGTTTGATGGAATCTTAAATACGGCACCAGTCTGCTGGCTCTGTGGGGGGAGAGCCCAGAAAAGGAACAATGGCCTCTGTTCACTTTGATGCCAGACGCTTCAGCCTCCCCCACCAGTGGCCCCTCAAGCCACCTCCCAGAGGAAGTGAGTCTGAGCAGGTGAGTCCGTGTGCAGGTTCTTTAAGAGGACCTGCTTGGGGCTCCAGAAGTTTCTTCCAATGAGTCGATCCCCTCTGGTTTTTGCAGCCAGAAGTTGTGGGGACTTACCTTCCTGGCACTGGAACCCTGGGCTGAGGAGCCTGGTGTGGGGCTGGGATTCCTCATTTCCAAAATATCCCTCCCTAATTTTTATCTACCACATGTAGACAGGGACAAGCCCGTTCTGTGTCTGCACCCCCGCTACCAGTTGGGATGTATGTGATTTCTTTAATTCCATAGTTCATCTTGATTTGTTGGTTTTGAGCAATGGTGGTTTTATATTTTAGTTGTAATTTTGTTGTGGTTGTGTGAAGAGGCAAGCCATGTCTGCCTACGCTGCCGTCTTGACTGGCAGTCTTACGATTTCTTCTCATTGGTTTTCTATATTTTAAATATGGTATGGGCATAATCTGAGTGTAGTGTTTGTTTGTTTGTTTGTTTTGGCATTTACACTGCTTGGTGTTCTCTGAGCTTCCTGGATCTTGGTTTAGTGCTGGATGTTAATTTGGAGAAATTCCTAGTCATTGTTACTTCTAATGTTTCTGTTCCTTTCTCTCTCTCTATTCCTTCTGATAGCATCACCATTACATGTATGTCACACATCTGCTAGTTCCACAGTTCTTGGACATTCTGTTCTATTTTCTCCAGTCTTTTTTTCTCTTTTCTTTTCAGTTTTAGAAGTTTTTATTGAGATATTTATTTTAACTCTTTAATGTTTGGAAGAATTCTCCAGTGAAATCATCTAGGCCTGAAGATTTCTTTTGCAGAAGCTTTTTAAGTTGCAAATTCAATTTCATTCGTGGTTATAGGGTTATTCTGATTGTCTGTTTCACCTTGGTTCAGTTTCGGTAGTTTGTGGTATTTGAAGAACTGGTCCATTGCTTTTAAGTTGTCAAATTTAGACACATAAGGTTGTTCAGTGTTTCTGCTTCTCTTTTCAATGGCTGCAAGATCTGCAGTGATTTCCCATCTCTTTTCTGATCCTGATAATCTATGTCTTCTTTTTACCTTTGTCAGCCTTGCTAGAAGTTCATTAATTTTATTAATATTTTTGAAGAACCAACTTTTTGTTTCATTGATTTCTCTCTGTGGTTTTTCTATTTTTCAATTTTAATGATCTTTGCTCCTACCTTTATTGTTTCCTTTTTTATGCTTAATTTGGATTTAATTTTGTTCTTTTTTGCTAGTGCTTTGAAGAACTTACAATACTGATTTGAGATGTTTCCTCTTTTCTAACGTAAGCATTTTGTGTTATAAATTTCCCTCTCAGTTCTGTTTTGGCTACACCCACATATTTTGATTTGTTATATATTAATTATCACTTAAGTTCTATGCATTTTAAAATTTTTCTTTGAGATTTCCTCTTTAACTTATGAATTGTTTAGAAGTACGCTGCTTCATTTTCCTATTGTCTTTCTACACTGAGTTTTAATAACTGTCTCTAGTGCTATTTTATCTCCGTAAGAACTTTGTCTGTTTATTCTATTGCTATATCACTAATGCTGAGAACAGGATAATAGTACATGCTTAAAATATAAGGATGAACGAATGATTAGACTATTTAACTTAAATCAATAAAGAGAAAACAGGATACTACGAGGGAAGGGAGGCATCAGTTCATGGATGTTGACTATCACTGTGTGGGGAAATACGGTTGCCTTGTAGTTTCTTCTTTTTATATTTCCTCTCTTCCAAATTCTCTGCAATCAGCAGGTGCTACTTTTATAACCAGGTAAAGGAATTATACAAGTGGGAGCTACTATTTCTGATCATTTTCAGTGCCTCCCTGGTAGGTCATATCAGAGTTTGAACTGCTGAAAAAGCTGCAGATGACAGTCAGGGACACAAAAAGGCCCTCTGGAAGGCCCCAGAGTGGAAGTAGCCCAGGCACCTTCAGGGAGACAAGTAAGGACCCTGCTAGCCAACTACTTCTAAAGGCTTCCGGGACTGCTGCCGCCGTAAGTAATTTTATCAACAAGACCATGTGTATTTTGAGTTACAGGAGTCAATTTTGTCCTTCTTTCCTCACTGCCCAGAGGCCCCCAGAGATCTCATGAATTAATGCCCTTTCTAGGAAATCTGGTTTCATTGGAAATAACACATCCATCTGCCTAAGTCCAGCCATGAAAATTCCTTTGACAATATCCCTTGAGGAAGCGATGTTGGTGTCCGCTTCCAGGATTCATGGTGTACAGAAGATTACAAAAAAATAATAAGAGGAAGCAGAGAAGAGGTGCAGAGATATATATATTTCTTATTTTTTCAAAGCAATTTCTTTGGGAAACTGAATAATAAGACAATTTGATGATGATAATCCCAGTTGGCCAGATCACCACCCAAATATTTCTCAGGTATGGACAATTTCTAAAGACAAGTGAATATTTCCTCCCACATTTGAAAATAATGTGGAGAACTTGCTTTAATTTTTTTTAATATTTTCAGTCAACATTAGTGTTTGCCTAGATCGGGAATTTTTTTTCACCCTCTCCTACTTTTGAGGTGAAATGACTCGCTGTAAGGTCCAGGGATCTTCTGGAGGCTCAGGATTAGGCAAGGGTGCGACCTGATGCCTGAGAACGGCACAGGGCACCATCCCTGGGGGAGGCCCCGCAAACAGCGGGGAGGGAGTGTGGCAACAGCCACATTCTCCTTGGAGCTGAGCCAAAGAAGGCACCAAGACCAGCAAGCATATCCGTATCGATTTGTTGGAGTCTTAAAGAACAGCCAAGGACACGAGAACCTGGAAAATAATGACATAACCTGATGGGAGGGGGGACAAGAATCTACGTCCCTGAAACTATTCATAGCAAACAAAACAGACTGCACTGAAACGAATCAGAAATACAATGTTGTGACATAAACCAGTCTGTCCATTTAAGTCATCATTTGATTCCTGTGATTCCTGGGCAGCTGATTTGCTGACGTTTTGTTGCTGTTGCTGACTTGACTAATTTGAGTATGTCAACATACATAGACTTATTGACTCATTGGATTTTTATTGACATCTACTGTTCAATTAAATTCAAAAACCTCAATCACTCCTCCAGCGCTCCCAGGTGGAAACCACCCTTGGCCACTGTGAGGGCTGTTCATGAAATATTTCTGGCTCTCTGCTTTCTGAGCATGTAGAGATCCAGCTTTCCAGCTTGTAAAGCTAGGAGTAGCCGCGAGTCTCACTTTGGCTGTTGAAATGTGTACAGAAGTGACATTTGGGGTAGCCACTTCAGGCCAGTGTATAATTTATCCCATCTTCTTCCCTCTTCTGTTATGACTGTGGATGCGTGTGTCGAGACAAAGCCATCCTGGGTCCCAGAGTGACTGTGACATGCAGAGCACCCCTTGCTAACCTGCAATAGACAGGTAATGTGAACAAGAGAAAGCATTTATTGTGTAAAGCTGCTAAGATCTGGTGGTTGTTACTGTATCAGGACCTGGCCTGTCCTCACTGATGTGGGTGCATGCACACACACACATTGAGTGCCTATGGGTGTGGGTAGGGGTTGGGGGGCCCCAGGGCCAAGGTGGGAGCACAGGTAAGATGTAATCTCTTTCCCTGAAAAGCTGACAATCTGGTTCTGCAGATCAGATATCTAGACAATGTATAATGATAATGATACAAGAGCAGATAATTCGAAAGCAAAGTGATAAGACGTTTGTGTACTGTAGCCTTAAGAAGGAATTGATCAGGTAGGATCCTGGATGCAAGACAGAAAGGCTCAGGTGCCAGCTGTCTCCTCTCAACCTTTCCAGACTCACTCTTCAGGCATCTCCACCTGCTTTCTGCCCCAGGAGGCTGACCTGTCTGTGCTCTAAGAACACATGTAGCCCTTCCCTCTGGCTCCTGGTCTGGCCAGGTCAGTGGAAGTTGGGGGAGGGGGAGGGCTTGGCAGAAGATTGGAGAGAAGATGGAGAGTGAAGCTAGAAGGTTTAGCCACAGGATGCCATCCATAGGGTCACTCTGGCTGGCTGTGCCCCTCAGCTGAAGGTCCCAGCTCCTCCCAAAATTACCCTCTCCACCTGACTGTCCTCTTCCAGGTTCCTGTAAGTCTCTCCTCCGCCCCCTCAGGCCCAGGGCTATAAGAGCCCCACAGTCGGTTATCAGCTCCAGTATCCTACACTATCCCTTTCGGTTCCCCTGTGTCCTGCCCACATCTCTCCTTAAGGACTCCTTAAATGACCCTGCTTGGAGGGTGCCATCTGTTTCCTGGTAGACACTAATAGATCTCCCGTGGAGAGGCAGCAGCGGAAAGGAAATGGTCCTGCCTCGTCTAATTATAGGGTCAGCTGGTAAGAGAGGCAGGAGGCTTTAAAATATGATTAATTCTTCATGAAGAAGTGAATTATTAAATGGCTTTGCCTCTCACACCCGAACTGGAAGATTCCACTCTGAAGTAGGAAAGGGCTGGAGGCAAAGCACTGGCCTCTTTGCACCTACGAGTGAGCAGGCCTCGCAGAGCCATTGTCACAAAGCCCTCTGCAAATACGGGGGCCACAGGCGCCAACCGGGGTGCCGGGACACTTTCAGGGCGCTTCCTCCAGCCGCCTTCTCCGGCAAAGCTGACACTGGAATTCCAACCACTGTTTTCAATGTGAACCTGAGGGCAGAAGCCTCATTTCTAGGTGCCCAAGAAAAGTTCCAGACCTTTCTTTTGAGTTCCCATATATAGCATAGAGCTGCCTGGGACAGAGACACCGTCTCTTTGCCACAATCCTAACCACTGGGAGTTCTTCTTTGTCCTGCTTCAGGGTTCATACGGTAAAATCCCTGGATTTATTAATTAGGTGGTCAGTTCGTTGGTTTTTCGATGTGGAAAGCCAAAGGAACTTTTGAAAGAGTTGGATTTGGAGGAGTTCTGGGCCTCATTCTCCCTTGGCACCCCCATGCCCTAGAGCCCTGGTTCCTTAGCTGTACCCCACTCTGGGGAGAGGCTGGCACCTGGAGCCCCAGCATTTCCCAAACAGCTGGGATGAGCAGACACTTGACTGCAGCTGCAGGGGCTGGATCCAGGGGGGCGGGTCTGCTCAGGCATGCCAGGGTCTAAAGTTAGAGGAAGTGCAGATGGCTGTTTGTAAGATTTAGGAGTTCTTGGGCTGTCACTGGATTTTACTGTGTTGTCATTGACATATATTTATATTCTCTCCAGAGCAAGTAGGAGATGGCGAGAATGATGGGAGGGCGTGCCTCCATGCCTGGTCTGCACAGCTATGCAGGTGAGGAAAGACCCAAGGTGCAGGGCCGGGGGTGAGGGCGAGGGTGGGGATCTTCGGAAGTCTAAGGATCTTATTTGCTCGTTAGGTGCCAGAGTTGCACGCCAGGACCCAGGGTGGTGCCCTTCAGGGAGCCACAGCGGAGCAATAAAACTCCTAGCAGTAGAGATGCACAACTCCCTTGAATTAAAAACTGACTCACAACAAGCAGCAGTGGTCTCCCATTCCAATGCTGAGGAAAGGCGGAGTAGTTGAGCAGTCTAAGACTTCGGAGGTGGAGGGGGGAGACCAAGGCAGGGAGGAGCAGGAGCAGAGTGCACACCCCAGGCAACCTGGTCCTTTGGTCAGACGCTGGGAAGCACACTTTGGAGGGAGGAGAAGCAGCAACTCCTCGATGCTAGACAACCAAGCGGTGACCCACACCTTCTCCAAACTCACCTGTGATCTCCCCAAAAGATCAATGTGTCAGGGCTTATTGGGGCCAGCTGTCCCCGGGCAAGGACAGCTAGTCACCACATAAGTGTATAGCGCAGCTCACTTTTGCAGATTTATCACAGCTGTGGACCTGTGGGCCCAAAAACTTGACTTGCCACTCACTAACTCACTGAAGGTCCTGGCCCTGGTCCTCGATCCCCACTTTGGGACACGTTGCTTGGCTTTGCTAAGTCTCACTAGGCAAAGGCAGTATACTCTCTCTTCCCTGGCCTCTGACTACATGCCAACACACACATTCACATGCACTCATGTACACACACATGGCCATGCACAATCACATGAGCTCCCATATCCACACACATGCTCACACTCACATGCATACATACATAACCATGCACAATCTCACACACACACACACACTTCTGATGACCATATGCTCCTTTTGATATGTTAGTACTGTGGAAGCAAGGACTTAGCTGTTCTCTGCTCTGACCCATTACATTCATTTTACAGTTTAACTCCCAGAAAAACCCCTTCTTTCTCAGAATCCAGGTGCTTTAAGGGGCCCTTGACTCTGGCCCAGAAATTTTTTCTACTTCTGAAGCCCCCCAGTGGTTCTGTGTGGTCATTTCCCTTAACATCCAAATCGGATAGAAAGAATCTTAACTGGTCAGAGTGTTGCTGGTTTCTTCTTTTGGAAAAACACACACTCTCCATGGGAGGTGGAAGGACTTGGCACCCGGTTTGCATCCATCCCGGGGATGAGGGGCTGCTGTCTGTTTTCGTACAGAACAGAAGCAGCCCTCCTAGCCAACTCCAGTGGGACCAGTGCAGCGGTTCTCCTGTGCGCTCCATTCCTGCGCAGATCTGCTGCCCACCACGTGCTGGGCCCGTGCAGCCTGCCAGCCTTCTGCTGGCATCCCTTTTGGATTTTCAACTCGCCACCTAACTACCAGTCCCAATAACATCAACTAAGAGGCTTTCTGCTGTGCTGTGATTGGTTTTAAAAATTGCAAATGTTGTCCACCTGGAGTTAGGTACAGCCTTAGAGAAACAGAATATAAACACCCAAAGAGGCCAGCCATGCCTGGGACCCCTGAGTCCCACAGACACTATGTGCTGCAGGAGCTCCAAAGAGGGAAGATTACATGAGCTCAAGTAGGTACAGAAGGCTTCCTGGAGGAGGTGAGATTTCTGACGGGCCTTTGTTACAGATTGAATGGTGTCCCCAAAATTTATATGTTGAAACCCTAACCCCCAGTTCCATGGAGTGTGACCTTATTGGATAAAGGGTTATTACAGATATAATTAGGTAAGGTGAGGTCATGCTGGGGCAGGGTGGGCCCCTAATCAACACAACCAGTATCCTTATAAAAAGGGGAAATTTGAAGACAGATGCACACAGGGAAATGCCACATGAAAGTGAAAGCAGAGCCCTGGCTGGGTATCTGAGTTGGTTACAGTGTCGTCCTGATACACCAAGGTTGCAGGTTCGATCCCCAGTCAGGACACATTCATGAAGCAACCAACGAGTACATAAATAAGTGGAACAACAAATAGATGTTTCTCTCTCTCTCTCTCTTTCTCTCTCTCTCTCTCCAAAAATCAATCAATCAATCAGTAGGTTTTTTAAAGGTGAAAGCAGAAATCAGGGTGATGAGTCTATAAGCCAAGAACACCAAAGGTTGCCAGCAAAGCAGCAGAAGCTAGGACCCAGGCCTGGAACAGAGCCTCCCTCCCAGGATGGGGGAGAAGGAAAGAGCTTCGGAAGGACATAGCCCTGCTAACTCCTGATTTTGTGAGACAATACATTTCTGTCGTTCAAGTGAGTGAGGTCCGGTCCTTGTCCTCCAAAGGTCCACCATCTAAGAATATAATCCCAGCCAACAATTAACTGAGTGTTTCCAGGGCTTTGTTTTGTTGGTAAACCCCGCCCTCCCACCGCATGCAAGAGGTCCTATAATCCCCTTTTACAGGCCAGAAACCTGAGGCTCTGCAAGGTGAATATAGCCAAGGTCTGCAAAGCAGCCCCTCGGCGTCCAAAGTGCTCCAACCAGAGCCGGCACGTGCTCTAAGGGGAGACGGAGCTTGGACATGACTCTTCAGAGCAGTGCAGGTTGTGCTGGGGGAAGACCGGTGTCTGAGCTGCTTCGGGAAGGACTCTGAGAATGTCCAGCAGGCCAAGCAGAAGAGGAAGGAATTCCTGGAGCAGAATTGGGGAGTCCCTAGGGAGTGGAAGAAGGGGGCACATGTCCTTTGTTTAATTCTGGAATCTAAGAGGCTTTCAAGTGGTGGGAGATGCAGCTGTAAAGAGAGGCAGGGGCACGATTGTAAAGAGCTTTGAATGGCGCCCTCAAAAGTGGAACTTCTGGAAGCAATAGGGAGCCATTGAAGGTTGTTAAGCAGGAGAGAGCATCTAAAATGCCACAGGCCAGTGGAAGGAAGCCATATTGTCAGTGCACTGGGTGGAGTGAACCAAGAAGCTTCCTGGAGGCGGTGCCCTGCGTCAGAAAGGAGGATCCAACACTCCCCTGAAGGAGGCCTGTTGAAAGGGAAAAGCAGTTGTCAAACTCAGCCATGGACCAAGAACGTGGAGCATTTGAGACTCAGCCAGATTTTCCCTGCCCCCACCTCGGCATGGGGAAGTAGGAAAGAAACAGCTAGGAAAGTGACAGATTGAGCAGAGTTCCTGTCTCTCGTGGGCCCTCTACCCCTGACTTTCTTGCTAAATCTGGCTGCTTCAGAATTCTCCTCTGCTTAGGCATTCCCCACAGCCCCTCTGAAGAATGAGCACATTTCCTGCCCGCCCCCCAGCCTTTGACACCCCACTCAACTTCTTGTCCAACGCCAAGGCCCAGTTTCTGACAGGCATCGGGGGGACCCCAAGTGTCACAGCCCGTTCTTCTCCTTGGGTCTAGATTCCACAAAGAACCCCCAGAATGTGGTATTATTCTCCTACTGAAGAAAAGAAAGCCTAAGTTCTTTCTTTGGCTGGGTTTTTCACCATGACTGGTTTTCATTAGCTTTTCAAGTGGAAAAATAAATTCTGCCCAGTGGAAGGTTGCCACTTATGTGCAGAGAGAGAGTCATTGTTCATTTAATACTTTTTTTATGCGGAATGACCCAAGTCCCAGTCTGCTGGCCAGGGCCCCAAGGGAGCAGGGTTTAGAAAGCTTCCCGACAGGCACCATTTGAGGAGCTGGTGGTGGTCAGTTGCCTCTTGTCAAACCTCAGGGTTGAGAAAACCTGGGAAACTTCTTAAGCAGTGTCCTCTCCACTGCCCAGCCCCGCCTGCAGAGCCTGGACCCCCTTCTCAGCCTCCTCCTTCCAGTCCAAGTCCTAGCTCACCTGGTAGAGAAGCTGCTCAAAGCCTCCTCTGGCTCCTAGCCTGGCCTCACCCGGGAGTTAACAGGGGTGGAAAGAGAAAATCGAACCAGGAAAGGAATCCAGCTAATAAAACTCCAAGCCATGCTGCTTAGTGGGAGCCGAGGAGGCCCTTCTGGGCACACTTCTCCCTCTTAGGTGCCAACTGCCTGGGAGCTGAGACCAAGAGGGGTCTGGGCTCCCAGGACATGGAGTGGCAAGTTAAGATACAGGTTAGATGAGGAGAGACAGGCAAGAAGCAGGGACAGGAGGTGGAAACTGAGAAAGGAAGTGGGGAGACAGGAAATGAAAGCTAGCAGGGCACAGAGAGGCAGGAAGTGGAGAGGCGGGAAGTGGGGAGTCTTGGCCGGTGGAAGTGGGAATGGCCAGCCGGAGCCAATGTTACTGAACATTCCTTTGCCAGCTGGACTCCCATGCAAGTGGACAAGGAGGATTTAAGCTTCTACCAGAAAAATTCAAGCCTGGAGATAATTTAAGCTTTCCTGGGACTCTGCCAGCCATCTCCAGGGTGTTGTCAAATTTTCCACCTACTCCCTCTGCAAGTGGAAACTCAGCCTCCCTCGTAGAAACTCCATTCTCAACAGTTGCTCCTTCCAACTTGTTTGGTTATCCGGGAGGGTTTGTGCTCGGAGATGTAGGGGATGAGGGATTTATAGGGACGGGCTGGGGCTCTACTCCACCCCCCTTCCCCCCCCCCCACCCACATACACAAACACTCTTGCTCAGAAGGCACTTCTTAGATGGGGCCAAAGAATTAGTACTGGCATGTCCTGCTTAGAGCCCCAGAAAAACACCAGGCATCCTGAGAGCTCAGGACACATTCCCCACTGCTTAGAACGGCAGCGCCTCCCCAGGGGAAATGGGACATTTGTCCTGCTCGGTTGTGTAAATCAGAACCAAATCTCACGAAGTATCTTCAGTCCATTGTCTTTCCCTCTCTCTTTCTAACCCTTCTGAGGATTACTACTGTGATTTTTTCAAATGCTTATAAAAACACATTGACCTACATTGGCTTCCCCCCACCCTATCCCAGACAAAACTAGGACACATATTATTCCTCAACTTGCAAAAAAAAAAAAAAAAAAAGTTAGCAATATGTCCTGGGTATTGTTCCAGTGCATAAGCTGCAGATCTGACTTGCTCTTTTTTTAACAGCTGTGCTGCTTCCCATGGTGTGGATGCGCCATCGTGTTAGTAGGTGTGGACCGTCATAACAAAAATATCCGACTGGGTTGCGTACAAACAACAGTAAGTTATTTCTCACACTCTGGAGGCTGGGGAGTCCAAGACCAAGGTGCTGGCAGTTCTGGTGTCTGGTGAGAGCTCTCTGATTTGTGGATGGCTGTCTCTTTGCTGTGTCCTCATGTGGCCCTGGGGGTGAGGGCGCCCCCTAGCGTCTCTTTCATAAAAGCACTGAACCGTGCATGAGGGCTCCACCCCGTGACCTAGTCACCTACCAAAGGCCCCTCCTCCTCTACATACCATCCCGTCAGGAGGCTAGAACTTCAACACGAATTTGGGGCACACAACCACTTGGTCCGCAGTAACCATGCTTTGATCAGCCAGCCTCCTATCGATGGACATTCAGTTTGCTTCCAGGTTGGGCTTTTGCTTCGTGTTGTCGTGTTGCTCTGGTTTTCCAATCTGTGTTCCTGTTGTTATAAATGGCCTCGTGATAATTAGTCGCCTCTCTCCTGGGGTTTGGATGCCATGGGACAGAGCCCGGGTGTGGGGTGGCCAAGTCAGAGGGAACGTGTCTAAATTGTAGTGAGCACTGCCAGGTAGCTTCTCAAGAAGATCCTGCGATCGCACTCCTTCAGAATAATCTTCAATTCCAAAACCAGAGGGGGATCATTCCTCAGGGAAAGCCATTTTCTTGTTTCATTTCACTTCTTGGTAAAACATGTAAAATTGCTTTTATAAGCTTGCAGGGGTGTCCAACCCGAAGCTCATGGGCCACATGCGGCCCAGGCTGGCTGTGAATGTGGCCCAACACAAAATCGTAAATTTACTTGAAACATGATGAGATTTTTTTGTGATTACATGTTGCAATGCATTTACTGTGTGGCCCAAGACAACTCTTCTTCTTCCAGTGCGGCGCAGAGATGCCAGAACTTTGGACACCCTGCCAAAGCATTAACAACTCAGATATCGGCTGGTGGGTCCTCGCTCCTTAAATTCTAAGTAATAGTGCTTTCAATCCCCACTCTACAGATTTTCCAACGTCTGTGCCCAGCCATGGTTTCTGGAAGTTCTGGGGTGTGGGCGGGCTGAGTCTGTAGTTCTAGCATCACCTCTGATTCCTCCCCCTGCGACCTTTGAAACCATCCTGTTTAGGAACATCTTGTAATCACACATGTGCTGTTCGGTCCCATGCCACACGATTCAGATCAGGGCTGAGCCCTTTTCTGAAATGAACACGCACATCCCCTCATGGTTAGTCCCATGTACACAGACGACATAAACTTTGGGGGAACTGAAAGGATTCACATCTTAGGATACATATAACTCAATATGCCCATCGCCCTAAATTCCCCCAAACATTTCTGAAATGGAGACTCTAGACTTCTGATTTGTACTTGGTCTCCCTCTTTCTCCCCATACTTCTGCCCCTTCTCAGAAAAACAATGACTGCCAAAAACAGTAATAAACCCTTCCCTTTTCTATTGTACCACAATTCAGTTCTCCCCAGCCTCTGCCCCTACACTTGACTGGAACAGGACAAAATGGCCTTTCATTGCATAGGATCCACCTTCTTAGAAAAGAGCAGGAATCGTAAGTAGCAAAAGGTTCACCCATTTTATCTATTCTCTACCCTGAGTAGAGTATTCTTTCAAAAATGTGAATCAGCCTATATCCCAGCCCTGCTCTGCCCGGCTGGCTTCCCAAAGCCATTAGAACAGAATCCAGATGCCTTTCCTGGGCCCTGCTCCCGGGCACACATCTGCCTCTGTCCCCAGACCTCCGAACCTCTCTTAAGGTGCGTCGCCCACCTTCTCTCTCCCTGCTCACCACACACACAGGAACTCAGCCAGAGAGAAGCACCCATCTGAGGCCTCAGTTCCCCTTCATCCCCTCTACCCAGCCCTCGTTGGGGCACACTGGATCCCCTCTCCTGGGGTGGGGACAGGCTTAGTTTGAGCACACAATCTTCCAGATCTTTTGTTCCACACCTAGACCTTGGCTTTCAAAACTCAAAGCCACAAGTTGAACTCTTGTTCTCTGCCTTGTGCGGCTGAGAACACCTCTCTTGAGGTGGTAGCTGGACTCCCTGAGTGAAGGAGGGGCACAGGGTGGCAGGAAGGACCAGAAGCAAACGCTTTAATGAATCTCTCAGTTTGTATTGTCTTGGCAAGCACAACCCTCACAATCCTCACAAGACAACTGCTCCTTTCAGTGAATACTTGGCTAAGCTCTTGGCTGGAGAGGTGGGGAGATACCCTAATGGAGCAGTTTGAGTGACAAGGGGGGTTTCTGTCTGGCTAACCACTTGGCTTCCATGGAGTGGGTGTGGGTGCTGAGAGTGGAAGTGGGAAGTGTTTAGAGACTTAAAAGAAAGAGGAATCATGAATCAGGGAGGAGAAACCTTGAGGAACAAACAGAGATGTTTCCAGAGGAGAGATCTGGCATCTTGCTGTACCGTGACTTCTTCCATGTCTCTCTGGGCCACGGTGACAGTATCCTCCCTGGTCTCCCACTGTGTACAGTCCCCACACACTGGCACAGTGACCTCTCTGAAATGCAAATCTGACTGTCCCGTTTCTGCCTAACAGGGGTATCCAACCCGCAGCCCGCAGGCCACATGCGGCCCAGGGTGGCTATGAATGCAGCCCAACACACAATTATAAATTTACCTAAAACCTTTTTTTTGCTCATCAGTTTTCGTTAGTGTCTGTGTATTTAATGTGTGGCCCAAGAGAACTCTTCTTCTTCCCGTGTGGCCCAGAAATGCCAAAGGTTGGCTGTCCCTGGAAAACCTTCAGAAGCTCCCTGCTGCTCTCTGAATAAAGTTCAAAGTACAGTCCATCAGACCCCTCAGGACGCGGCCATTTAGCCTCTTTCCTCTCTGCCTTTCACCTTCCCCTCTTCCCTTGGCAAACTGAGCTGCTGCCCTTCCCTCACCTCCCCAGACCCTCCTCCCCTACTCCCCACACTCTCCCCCCCATGCTGGGCCTTTGCACAACCCTAGGCCTCCCGCTGAACCCCCTGCCTTCTCCTCCATAAGCATTTTGAATGCTCACAACCACCCTGGGAGGAGGGACTTTTTATCCTGGCTTTCGTGAGGAGAACACTAAGGCGGGAGCACTGAGTTCCCAGCTGAGGCCACGCAGCTTTCAAAGCAGACGAGCCAGGTTTTAAAACCAGGCCTGCCTGCTGTCTTTGCCCCTTCCAACACCCACCGCCATCAGGGCTGGCAGCCTCAGCACAAACGAGGTGTAGGAGGAACATCATGATACACCTTCACAGGACAAGAAAACTTAACCTCAGTTACTGTGTCTCTTTACAGGACCCTGAGGCCAGGTTGTTTTGCTGTTGGGAAAGAACCCAGAAGGATGATGTGATTCCACGTACATGAGGTCCCCAGAGGAGTCAGATTCACAGAGATGGAAACAAGGAAGGTGGTGGCCAGGGGCAGCTGGAGAGTTAGCGGGGAGCTGATGTTCGGTGGGCACAGAGTTTGTCTTGCGAGATGCAAAGGTTCTGGAGGTGGATGGCGGGATGGCAGCGCAGCGGTGGGAGTTGCTTAATCCTCACTGAACTAAAATGATTAACATGTCGAGTTCCATGTATGTGTATTTTTAAACCGCAATTTGAAAAAATCTTAAAGTCACACAATAAAAATTACAGAATTTATGGGGGAAATGGAGTTAAGGTATAACGCTCAAAAACTTAGTCAAATACACATTTTAAAAAAAGAGATAGAAACTTAACAGAAAACAGTAGCACAGTTTTACACGTTGGTGGTTAAAAAATACAAAATTCTACAAAAACTACAGTACCTCACCTTGAAGAAAGAAATAGATCCAGAATGGAGGTTCTCCACCTTTTGGTCTCCTTCTCTCTCTCTCTCTTCCATATGCATAATTAGAAGTGAGAAATGTTTAACAAACAAGGACACACAGGCATGCATGTCATCAGCCATCAGAGAAATGACATCATGACATGTCATATAGCCTCTGGAAAATTCTCCCCACACTGGTAAGAGAATAAGAGGGGAAAAGGCAAATAATGTCATAATATTCTGTTATGAAAATAGAGGGTTGGCCAAAAAGTTCATTTGGTTTTTTCCATACGATGGCTCTAGTAGTGCTTAGTTGTCTTTAACTTAATTCAAAACAATTTTTTTAGATTGTATTGTGATAGCTGTCATATCAGCGTGCATTTTAAAAACAACAAAATTGGTGAATTTTTGTGTAGCCATTTTAATATTGAAGATGGAAGAAAATACGCAACATTTTCAGCATAGTGTGTTACGCTTAATTATTTCAAGAAAGGTAAAAACACAACTGAAATGCAAAGAAAGGTTTGTGCAGCGTATGGAGAAGGTGATGTGACTGAACGTGTCAGAAGTGGTTTGTGAAGTTTCGTGCTACAGATTTCTCTCTCGACGATGCTCCACGGGTGGGTAAACCAGTTGAAGTTGATAGCAATCACATTGAGACATACTCAAAATATCCAAATTGATAAAGTTATTTGATGAAAATAAAAAATGTGTGGATCTCCTGAAAGCGTCCAGGGGACTCCCAAACATTCCCGGAACACGCTTTGAGAATGGCTGATCTGTTCTAGAACTAAGGCGGAGGGGGCAGTGCAGAGGAGGGGACAGGGCAGGTTACCTGCAAGGGCACCATGGGCAGCAGGAAAAGGCCTGGGCTGGCTGCAAGGAGCTCCGCAGAAAGCCCCAGGATGCGGGGAAAACTGCGGAGAAACTCAGCCACATCCCCTGGACCTGTGGCCCATTTCCCAAGGCTTCCCACATTCAATTGCTCCCTGGAAGGACACCTCCGGACCTTCCCAGGGCCCTGGACAGCAGGGAGGCTCTCCAAGTTATTCCCATGTTTGAAGCAGGAAGAAGTTGCTTGAAAGCCTTCTGAAGCCTATCCCTGGGACGCTGCCGCAGGCCCCACACCAGCGGCAGCCAGTTTTAATAAGGCTTATTTAAAAACAAAAACAAATCAGCTTATTCTCAGTGTGAAATGAGTTGTGTTTGGCCTTAGTCCCCTGTGGTCAGTCCACACTCAGCAGTGATGCCAATGGTCCCCATCCCCGCAGACCGCCTTAGTGAAGGTTACGTCCCCTCTCTAATGACGAGAAGCAGAAATCCAGTAATGCATTCAGTGCAGTGAAAACTTAATCCCAAATATCATTTTTACTCATAAGAGGAAAGTGAACCTGCTGAAGATTCAATTCGACAAACATTGTCTTTGAATTGAGGTCATTCGTTTACTTAATTGTAACATGGCTGCGTCTCGAGCCGTCTTCTGACCGACACCCAGGTCAAGGTTCTCTGATGGCTTTTATTCATCAGCTTTTCCTGCTTCCCTCCGGCCAGCGAAGCCAGGGTGTAGTGTGTGCGGGCGTATGTGCGTGCAGTGGGGTGTGGGGGCTTGGCCATGATGCCAAGTGGAGCTCCCTGAACACCCAGGCACTCGTGGGTCAGGAGGGGTCACAGGCACAGGTGTGTCAAATGACATGCCCCTTTGGGGGTGCTGAGATACCGAAGGAGCCCTGTATGCAGGTGGCTCCTGGGCCTTGTGGGAGAAACGGCGGAAGGGACTGGGCTGCCAGATGGGTGCTGTGATTGTCACGGTTCCCCACAAACAGAACGAATAGGAAGTACGTGGAGAGATCATTCTAAGGAACTGGCTCACACAGTGGTGGAGGCCAAGTCCCAGGATCTGCAGGGTGAGTGGGCAAGCTGGAGACTTAGATGGGCTGATGGGGAGCTCAGGTCCCCATCTGAGAGCCTGAGAACCGGGAGAGTGGCCGGAGGCAGTTCCACTCCCGGCGCCGAGGCCTCCGTTCCAGTGCGAGGGCAGCCCGGCCGGAGGGCTTCTCTCACCCAGGGGAGAGTCAACCTTTTCCTTCGGTTCAGGCCTTCGACCGACTGGATGGATGAGGCCCCTCCGCACTACGGAGGGCAATTTTTCCTTCGCTTTTCTCAGGCTACCGATTTAAACGTTATTCTCGTGTAAAAACCCTCACGAAGCACAGAGAATGATGTTTGACCGAATATCTGATCCCCCCGTGGCCCAGTCAAGTTGACACATAAAATTAATCGTCACGTGCAGCCAAAGGAAAAGGGAGACAAAGATTCTCTGAGTCAGAGGGGGAGGCGGTGCTCACTCCGAAGCAAGGGAGAGCTGGGAGCTGGGTGTCCCACCTCAGGCTGGTGGCCGTGTCAGGGCGGGGGCTTTCCTTTGCGTGTCCACCAGGAGTCCCATAGAGGAGGGACCATGACGTGAAGCTGGGCTGACTTGGTAGGGCCCACAGGGCCTGGACCATGAGAAGGCCGGATGGCTGGGCAGCAACCCCCACTCCCAACCCTGGGAACAAGCAGGATCTGCCCCCAGCGGCTGCATCTTCCAAGACAAGGCGACATTTTAGGCCGGTGTCTCCACTCCTTATTACATTCCTTTGACTTTAAGGATTAATGCCGAGTCTCTAAAACAACAGTAGAGAACATTCACCGAAGAGAAAAGGAAGGGGTAAGAATTCAGAGAATCTGCTCGGGACCCTGTCCCAGGCAACAGCTCACAAGCATCGTTCCACCTAACATAAAAAACATAACTGAGGTCCTACGATAAGCCTGACCCTGTGCTTTATGGTCTTAACTCACTGAATCCGTTAATGACATTCATTGGAATGACCTCAGAAGGTAAGAACTATGATCCTTTCCATTTTATAGATGAAGAAAGTGAGGCACGTGAGCTGACATGGGGTCACCCAGCAGCAACTCAGGGGGAGAGCTGGGACGCGAATCCTAAAAGTCCTTCGGGAAGTAACCACTCCACTCTGCCACCTCCTCCCATGAGTGGGGTCCCCACATGGGGTCCCCAGGTTTGGGTGAGACACTGGGCACCCAGGAAATGAGCCTGAGGGTATAGCTGAGTGGGGTGAAGAGGGATCCCCCTGGATCCCTCTGGCTCCCACCTTCCTCCTGCCATGGCCTCGGGCAGCGTCTGAAGGGAGACAACTAGAAAATTAGGAGAAAATGAGACAGCCACCTAATGCAAGGCCCCCTGGGGGCTCTCCCAGGTTGCAGGGAGCGCTGACATGTGAGAACAGGGCGGGTGGGAAGCTACTTCCCGTCTGAGGTCCTGTAGCCTCCTGTGTCCCCCTCCAGGCTCCCCAGTTACATCTGTGAAACCCACGGAGACAGGGCCTCTGTCTCCTCCCAACAGGCAGCAGGCCGCCCATCAACACAGCAACCCCTCCACTCCAAGCTGCGGCAGCCACGCTTCCTAAGTCGGCCTTGGGCTTCTCTTTATCCTGGAGGAAAGCAGCTAAGTCTGCCTTTCGAGTCCAGAACAAGCACTGAATTTTAATTCCGGATTTAATTCTGTGTGGGTTGAGCTAAGAGCCATTCAGGGATGGATTAGCGGCCCTGACATTCAGCCTTCAGTCTCTGGGAAAAGTGACATAAATTAGCACCCACCAAGCCCGGCCATTGTAGACGTCTCCCTGTGACTCCGGTCATGCTTCTGGGGACCAACCCCCTCCATGCCAGGTCACCCTTTCGCAATCACTCCGCTGCCCACCCAGGAGCAGGACTCAGCAACATGGCGGGAGACAGCCAGGGGAGGGGCACAGCAGAAACAAGAGGCATCTGTGCAACGGCTCTGGGTCCCTGGGCAGGAGGTTTTCTTCCTCACGGTCTTTGCTGTACACCAGCACACACCAGACCAGGGGAACTAAAGGGAGTCTGAGGAACCGGAGCTTGTATTCGTCAGAACCTTCCAGAAAAACAGATCCAAGAGGACATAGCTCTAGTGTAAAAGCTGCCAGGCTCAAGGCCCAAAAAGAGCCGATATTTCAGTTTGAGTCCAAAGGCAGGAAGAGACTGAGGTCCCAGTTCGATAGCAGGAGGGAGGAATTATCTCCCATTTGCGGAAGGGTCTACCGTTTTGTTCTATTCAGACCTTCAGCTGATTAGATAAGACCCGCCCACAGCAGGAAGGGCACTCTGCTTTATACAGTCTACTGACTCAAATGATGATCTCACACCTCACAGACACACCCAAAATAGTGTAAGCATCTGGGCATCGCATGGCCCAGTCAAGTTGGCACCTAAAGTTAAACATCCCAGGGCTCAAGGCACCACATACTTACCACAAAAACACATACACGCCATGCAGGACAAGTCACCTTTGACCCAGGCAAAGGCCTGATTGCCTTACAGGTGGCCCAAGCAGAGGCCAGAACAGGTACAGATCCAGGTGGTGCTGAGTGACGGCAGAAGTGAACAGGAACCCCGGGGGAAGGCTCCTAGGGGGGATCCCAGTGTCGGAGGTGTGCAAAATATGCACAACCAGGCCATACTTAACCACTGATATGTAAATCCAAATTTTAAAGATTGCCTTCTATTCTGTAGCAAAACTATGCTGAAGTTTCTTTTTAGGGATAAACCTTATAGCACAAATCATTCATCCAATCCTTTTAATAATTACTGACTCATTGGTGGGGTAATTTATTTCTTTGTTCTGGCTCCCACCAATTAGGAAGCTCCTGTCTAAGCCATGGGTGACTATAGGGACTGCCTCAAACTCTTCCGAGGACATCCCCATGGGAGTGACAGTCACTAGGTCGCTGGCACCTGGTATATGGCAGCCATGTCCACATGGCATCCTGCCCACCCATCCTGGCGGGGAACACACACACCTCCCACCAGGTCTGGAGGCAGAGAGCCTCTGCCATGGTGGCCACCTGCCCAGCCACCTGCCCAGCCACCAGTTCAGGCAGCTCTGGAGCCGTGAGCAGGAGTAGCACTCACCCTCACTGCCCCTGTCCACTCGGTGCCACCAAGGGCTGCCAGCATCCTCTCCAACATCACTCTTGACCCTGGGAACCTCCTCTGGGCTGCCAGGGCCAATGTCATTTGGTGGCTTGTAGCCTCAGAAACTCACACTTTTTACCATCTGGTACGAGAGGGTTTCCTTATTATAATCACAATGAGGACTTATCAGTATGTCTTCACCGAATGACAATCCAGGGTCAAAAGGGCTGCAGAGGCCTGAGGCAGAGGGTGGAGAAGGAGGGGGACCAAAGAGGGGGGGTTCCCTACTGGTTAGACAGGAGCAGCTGAGTGGGGTAGCCCAGGAATCTAGAACAAAGACTCCTTATGTCCACCGCACAAATGGAAATGAGCTGGTAAGAGAAGCTAGAAATACCGGTTTGCTTTGAAAGTCTTTTAGACTCTGTGCACTTAACCGCCTGAGGGTGAGTATAAGGGCAAAGAGCGGAGCATATGTACCACATGCCATGCATGTACCCCTTGGAAGGCATTGCCCTAAGTTTTCTTTAAATTTCTTTAAAGAACAGTTTCATCTCATTCCTCACATGAAGACGGTGAAGCTGAGAGAGTTTGAATTTGTTTATTCACTCATCCCACAGATGAACATGCCAAGTATCATGCCAACCACCAGGAAATAAGTGACCCAAACAGACATGGGCAAGGCTCATGGAGTTTGCAGTCTGCTGGGCAAGGCTGCCAATAAGAATAGGAGCCCACAGATAAATACACAATTGCACATCGCCATGAAATGCAACAAAGGAAAGGCCAGGGGTGCCGTGGAGACTGACACGGGGGTGGCTAACGAAGACCGTCAGGGATGGCTCCCTTCTGGGGGAGCCTGCGATCACCCAGTCAGTGAGGGGCAGACCCAGGATTCTAACCCAAAGTCTTGTTCTTCCCACCAGTTCCACATCACTAAGCAAATGGGAATGTGGGAACTGACTAATTTCCCCTTTGATGTTCAGTCTACATGTCCCGGGCATATCTTGGGCTGCTATGGACAAGGTTCCCACTCCCACATTCCCACTGCTTATCCTTCCTCCCTCCTTCGGTCAGTGAGGCTGGAAGCAGTCAGACATGAAGGGTGACAGGACCACTGAGAAAAGGTGGGATGGAAGCAAGATGCTTTGAGGCCCAGATTCCATGCCTGACTCTGCTACTTAACTAAGGACAAGATGGAGACATTTTGCTTTTCCCACACTGTAAGAAGTCTGCAATGATTATAGTTACTGTTTACTAAGCCTGTACCTCGTATCAGGAGCTGAATAGCTGCGTTGAAGGAGCATGGTCATCTGCAGTTGACTAACTATCAGCCCTGATTCTTCACTCCTCCCTATATCCATATTCTTGCCAGAGACTAATTGTGGGTAGACTGTGTTTCCTGATCCCTGTCACGGGACTCAACCATGTGACTTGCTGTAGCCAATGGAATATTAGTAGGTAAGATAAGTAGATAAGCAGGGGCTTGCAATGTGCTCGACAGTGGATCTGCCCTTTTCTTGGGTTTTTGCCATTGCTATGAATAAGAGAGTCTCCCAGGTACCTGCTGCCTGAGCCCACAGTGAGATTCATGGAGTGGTCAGACATGCAACTTCAAGCAGAGGTGCCCAGCCAAGCCCAGAAACAACAGCTGGGCCCAGTGCACCCCCAGGAACATTAGAAATAAATATGTTATTACATGTGGAGGTTGATTGTTACGCAGCAGTAGCTAGCTGATACAGCACTTAACCCTCACAACAAATTTGTGAGGCAAGTATTATTCTCCACCATTTTACGGATGAAGAAATGAGAATTGAGGTTTACACATGGGCCCATGCCATAAAATTACCAAGCGACAGGGTTGGATTTTAAATCTAGGACTTCCTATGGACTTTAGCCCTAGGAGAGAGAGAAAGAAGGGAAAAAATAGTTACCATTTTCATTCCCAGGGGCTGGAGTGAGCCATCATTCCAGCCGGGAGATCAGTGTGGAGGCTCTTGTCATAATCAGGCAAGTGACAGTGGTGACTCAGTCCAGGTGAAAGAGTTAAGTGACACCTGCAGAATGAAAGCACATGACATGACCCATTTGCCCTAAAGCCTCCCGTAAAGGACCTGGGCAAGTCACCCAACTCAAATCCAATGGAATCCTCCAGATTCTTTGTCCCCAGCCAAAGTTGTGGGCCACGGAGCCCAACTCAGGGTCAGAGCAAGTTTTTAGTTAACCGGGCACCTCATCTCCTCTCCAGCCTGGGGAGGGGACCTTAAATGAGTTGGAGGGCGGGCCACCAGCAGGGTCTGGATCCTTACAGCAGAGGGACAGCTCCGCAGCCAGGGCTCCTCTTTCTCCCAGGGCTCGGGGGTGCGCCACTGCGCCAAGCTGAGTCCCGCCGCACCTGGGCCTGTGCCCGCCCCAGGTGCATGAAGGACTGCAGAGCTGGGTTGAGACCAGAGAGGTTCTGGAGAGGCTTCTGGTTTTAATGGAGTCCATGTGATGGAAACAACCGGACTAACAATCTGGGGTTGAATTGCTTTGGGTTAGAGTCTGGGCTTCTACCCTAGGAGGGGGTCTGGTCTGTCTGCCAGAAGATGCCAAACCTCTCTCCTCCACTCCTTCAGCCTCAGCTCTCAAGGAAGGCCTGGGGACAGAGCATCAGATGCCCACGGCATGTCAGGCTGTGTCTCCTGTGGCACCAGGTGTCTGCTTCCTACGCCCTAACAGCTCAGTAGCGAAGACTTCAGGAAAATGAGGGAGAGCTGTGTGAGCCGCAGAAATGCACTGTGGCCTTGGCCTTGCTGCCTCCCGAGTCCCCAGCCCTGGTTCCAGAGGCCAGTTCTGCGGAGGATGGGTGTGTCCTTCTCTGCTTCGCATCTGGGTCATGGCTTGGGGAAGTGTTTGTTTCTCAGCAGGCTGACTTTAGCGGTGACTAAGCTTGGAAGTCGTAAAATCTGGTAATAAACCTGTCAGTGAGGCTGTCAGCCAGGCCAGGATACAAACGCTGGGTGTCTTCTGCAGCCAGGCAAGGCCTCCTGCTTCCAACTCCTCCACTGCCCCAGGCAGTCCCGGCCTGGAATCCACAGAGCTCCCTCCCAAGGTCCTGTGGCTTCCCAGGTCCTTTCCGATGGGCCAGCAGCACCCAACTGGGATCCACCTTAGATGGATCTGGATGCAGAACAGGGCTGAGCCTGGGGAGGCAGAAGGGCCAAGTTCAGTGTTACCAGATGACCTAGGCTGGGTCATCCTCTGCAGCCATTTCTGAAGCTATGGGCAAGAAACCCTGGGATTTGACCAAAGGCCTGTTTCCCCTGGGATTTCCAGCTGCAATACCTCCTGTCTCCTGGGGATGGCTTTCACACACAGTAGCCATGAAACCCACAGCCAGCAGCCTGACCTCAGCTCAGCTCAGCTACGAGACTTGGGCAGGAAGCCTCATCTCTCTAAGCCTCAATTTGTTTTAGCTATACAATGGGAACGATGGTATCTCCTGCCCTGCCTGCCCCAGGGGCATTTGGCAACACTCAAATAGAATAATACATTCAGAAGATTTGAAAAAGGGCAAAGTGCCACGTAAAAATGAAGAATAACAAGTCTTGCCCCAACCGGCGTGGCTCAGTAGGTTGGGCATTGTTCTGCAGGGTGAAAGGTCACTGGCTTGGTTCCCAGTCAGAGCACATGCTTGGCTTGCAGGTTCGGTCCCTGGTCAGGGTGTATACAAGGGGCGGCTGATTGATGTTTCTCTCTCACATTAATGTGTCTATCCCTCTCTTTCTCCCTCCCTTCTCCTCTCTCTAAAAATAAATAAATAAAATCTTTAAAAATATATAAGAAGTCTTGAGTTCAACCCAAAAGACATTTACCAAGTGCTAGCTTCATGCCAGGCCATGTCTGGGCACCAGGGAGGCAGAGAGGACAGAGAGACATACAGCTGCTGCCCCCTTGGGCCCAGCAGTCCGCGGGATGCTGGGAGGAGACACAATGTATGCTAATAGTCGAACTAACACCATTGATAACCACAGCCCGCTCCCTGAGTGCTCGCTGTGGCCCAGGCTTGAACTAAGTGCTATATATACGTTTAATCCTTGAACAACTATGCACAGCTGCCATAATTGTTTTCCATTTTGCAGATGAGGAGACTGAGGCTCAGTGGCGTGGATTCACTTGCCTAGGTCATTCAGTTAAGAGGTGGCAGGTCATCTCTCTCCTCCTCCTCCTCTTTCCTCCCTTCCTCCTGCCTCTCTTCTTTCCAAACTCCTGGATCCAGGGATGGCCTTGTCACTCCAACCGAAGCCTGCCTCCACTGTGTCAGAACAGGCTGCCCTGCCCCGGGGAGGAGGGGCAGTGACTGCGGAGGGCGTCCAGCTGCTGGTGGCAACACAGAACCTGAGTGAGGGAAGAGCCCTCTCCGTGGGGGCCATATCATTTACACGAATTCTCCTCTCTGAGACCAGGGTGGCTGCAGGCTCCAACATTCAAAATCCGCTGTGAGATTGTCAGGGCACAGGCTGTCCTGGAGGGAAAAGGGGAGCCTTTAAAGAAAACCCCCAAACCAAGAGGGAGCAAGGGAGAAGGAACTGGCGGTTAGTCCTCAGTCAGTGGAGGCGGGGCTTCCTCCAACAGAGCTTCCAGCCCTGGCTCCACAGGGCACCGTGGAAGGGGCTGGTCACAGTTCGCATCCCACGGCTGAGTCAGGGCCTCTGAGTTTGAGCCTGGGAACGCGTATGCGATACCCTTTCCGGGTTGTTCCTGTCTGGCACTGGCCACTTGGCTCCAAGAAGGAAGCTGCACCCAAACACGGGGCTATTGAAACACAAATCCTAGACTTGAACTATTGATCTCACTGTGTGCTTTCTCACCGTATTCACTTGGTTTCCTCTCTTCTGCACAAGAGCGCTGAGACAAGGTCACTCACAGCGAGGGGACTGAGGGTGCCCTTGCGGTACTTGTCACAATGTGGGCTGCTGACAGGACTCAGGGTGGAGTGAGAGGCCTCCTTCCAGCTCATCTGCACACAGTGAGCCCATAAATCAGTCAAGACCCATCCTCTCCTGCCCACACTGCCCAAGGGGTGACTCACCTCTAGCCCTAGGCTGGCCTGAGCTCACCTGGCAAACTTGGGGTAAAACCTTGGGAGCCTTGGCCTGCCCTGCCAGGAGGTAACCTGGGTTCTGGAAGCATCTCACCTGTCCTTCTGCTCAGGCTGGACCCACCTCCCAGACAGGTGAGCAGCATGCCTAGCCCAAACTTCCACTTATTTTAAAGACACAAACTGGCCCAAGCCTGGCTTTCTTTTCCTGCTGTGGGCAAGTTCTCTTACCAAGCTAGGGTTCTCCAAGATGGGGAGAAGGGTGCCACTTACTCGGAGGTGCTGTCATGGGGATGAAAGAGAAGACATTGCTACAAAGCACACAGCTCCCGGAAAGCCTTCCCCGCCTGTACTCTGCTCTCCACCTGCCCTCTCCCCCATGTCAGTTCCTGGGCCCTAAGGAAGAGGCTGCCTTCAGCCTTCAGCCTTCTCAGCAGCCAAGTTCCTGCCCTGGAAGCTTTTCCAGCTTCTTAGAGGGCTGGGCCCAGGCGAGGTTGCCCTTTTTTTTTTTTTTTTTTTTTTTTTTTTTAAACTTATTAGGGTTGGAGGATTGTGGTGACTAAGGAAGACTCAATTCCCCCCAGGCTTTGGTTCCAGTGAAGGTAAAGAGACTCTCCCGCAGCCCAAGATGTCTTAGATGCGGCTCTAAACAGGTGTCCGGGCCCCTCACTGCACCGAAGGCGCAGGGAATAGAGAGTGAAGCCCTTCCCCACGGGGCTCTCCAGGTCAGAGGAGACACATCCTCGTGTCCGTGCAATGAAGGGCTGCAAGGGCTTCCCTGGAAGGCATCACAGGTGCTACTGTGGCCCAAAGGTGGGAGTGGGGAAAGAGATCGGGACTGGCTTCCTGGAGAGGGGCCCCACTGTAAGAATTAAAGAATGAGTTCAGATTGACCAGGCGGAAAGGGAAGCGAAAGCAGTGGTGTAGGGCAGGGGTGCCAAACGCATTCTCACCGGGGGGGCCACATCAGCCTCGAGGTTGCCTTCAAAGGGCCGAATGTAATTTTAGGACAGTGTAAATGTAACCACTCCTTCACTAGGGCAAGGAACTCAGTGCTGCTGCCGGGTGGAAGCAAGGTGCCGGGCCGGATAACACAAGGTGGAGGGCCGGACTCAGCCGGCAGGCCTTGCGTTTGCCACCCGTGACATGGACTCAGTCAGGGAACCCCAGGTGTTCAGCATGGTGGATCAGGTTGGGAGGCCACAGGTGTGCGGTGCCATGAGGCAGCAGAGCCGGCAGAAGGGCGCTGGTTACAGAGGTCAAAGGTGGGGCGGAAGTTGGGGAACTTGTGGCTGGCTGTCCTGGGACTCCGTGACACGGCACGATCAGATTCATCTCTCGTGTAGCCTAGACTAGAGGGGAGGCTGGAGGCCTTGAACCTGGAGGGCCACAGCTGGGCCAGGCCTGCCCCGGAAAGGCGCTGTGTTTAGCCACCTCTTTCCCCTTCACTTGTTCCAAGATAAGAATCCGCTTATCAGAGGAGTGGGGTCCCATTAATAGGACTTCCAGTGTTTCGTGAGGACCTTCAAGGACCAGCCCCCACACCGGCACACACATCAACATGCACACACCACACATGTGCACACACAGAGAGCCAGCACCAGACTGCCAAGAGCAGCCCCAGAAACCAGCCCTGCCACCTCCTCATCGTGGGCATCCTGTGTCACCTGCCATCTCAGAGGGACGATCGGGCCCGGTGCTGAGGTCACCTCCAGGCAACTCAACAGTCACCATCACATTCATTTTCAGAGTTGACTCTTTCGGGGCCCCTGAGCCAACTTGAAAACGAGCACTTCGGCCTCCCTGAATCACTGGGACCCGAAACAAAATAAGAAAGCTAATATTCAATCTTCCTTTTCCTGGAGAAATGAAAAACTTTGACTCCTTTTTCTTTTTTCTGCTGCATCTGACTCAGTTGTTCTTAAGCGTGGGAGTGTCTAGGAAACCGCTTGTGGTGTCAATTAAAATGCCGACCCCCAAGCCCCAGCTTCAGACATTCTAGCCCCACCGGTCGGGAGCAGAGCCCTGAATCAGATTATCAGTAGCCCTGTGGTGGTCAGCGACCACACTTCAAGAGCCCTGGAGCTTGGCATCCCCATTACTCAAAACAGGGTTGCACCCTAGGGGTCTTTCCCCTCCTCTGTCATTTTTTCTTTTCCTTGCGTGACCTCAGCTAGTGACTATATCACCAAAGGCATCGGGTGAGCCAGAGAAGGAGAAGTTTCCTAACTGTGCTGTGACGCCCCGGGACCCCAGTCTCCATGTGCAGGGAGACGGGCAGAGGTGTGGCAGATGTTGGCTACCAGCTGAACAGCCATTCCCCCTCCTTGGTCCACCCCTCTATGTTCTTTCTTGCTAAATAGAACCTCAGTTCTGTTCAGGAATCAGGTAACACATGTTTTGCAGCAGGCTGGGCCATGAGATTTAGTTTTCCAGGGAGGAGTCTTGGTCTAAATGAGGGGTTTTCAACCCTGGCTGCACATTAGCGTGTCTGGGAGATTTTAAAGATACCCGTGAATGGATCCTATCTGAGATCAGTTAAAGTGGAGTCTTTAGGACTGGGATCTTGGCTTAGATACAAAAAAAACAAAAACAAACAAACAAAAAAAAAACAACGAACAAACAAAAAAAACCAACAACCCTGTCCTTCCAAATGATTCTCATGGGCAGTCATGCTTAAGAACCAGTCACGGTGGTGATTCCATTTTCCTTGCCAGGGATTGACTTAGGAGCAGGTATGTTACATGGTTATGGTATAAAAGGAGACACAAAAGGAAATCCACTCCATATTCTTCAAACAGAACCTTCTGGCCTTTGGATAGTGATGTGAGATTGATGGCAGCTGTCTTGTGACCATGAGGAACAATCTTGCAAAAGTCAAAATGCTGAGGATGGCAGAGCAAACACAGGGTGAGAACCCGGGTCTTGCGTTTGGCATTGAAACCTTGCATTTGACATTGAATTGCTAAGTCAATCAACCCTGGAGCAGCCTCATCTCTGGACCTCTGTTATGTAAGATAGTAAATGTCTCTGATTGGCTCAGTCATTGCTTAGGTCTTTTTGTTGTTATTTTTAAGTTGGTTGTTGTGTTGTTTCACCAGCAAAAAGCATCTTACATTACACAAGAAGACAAAAATTCTATGAGGTCACCTCTCAGTTGCAGCTGTCCTTAAAATGATGCCCTGCTGAGTTTTCTGTAATGAGTGCCCACACCTCCCTTCCACACAAACTGAACTGGGCTCCCCCAGGACCCCAGAAAGGCAGGACACCATACTGATTAATCCCAGGGGCTCTGGCACTGAAGTCACCCTGCCTGAGTTCAGTTATGTCCTCCACACTTACAGTTGTGTGATTTCTGGTAGTTATTAAGCCCTTTCTAGGCCTCAGTTTTCCCATCTGTAATTTGGGGATAATTTTACTTATTTCCTACTACCCAGTGACCAGACTTTTGGGTTCAATATGTGAATTTAATGAGACTATCCATGCAAAAAATCCATTTAACAACATTCTTGGTGCATATAAATGTTACTACTCAGGATTCTGTCAAACACAGGGAGCCTGCATTGAGAACATCTTCAACTTGCCGGTAAAGGCAATTCGGTAGTAGAACTAAAGACCTCTCCATGTTTATAATTGTAAAAGTCAAAAACAAAAAACCTTCGCCAGGCTCTGTCTTAATTCTCATTTCAAGCCATGTGGCCTCCATGGTTCTTCCAGGGAACAGGGTGAACGCAGATTTTTGTACCCTCTCCCCAAACAGAGGCGAGGTGAGATGCCCCGATGTACACTCACCCGGGCACGGCGTGGGCCCACGTGTCCCCACAAGCTCTTTTTGCTGCTGCAACCTTGAACGCTCAGAGGTTGGGGGAGCCAGTTCCTGGCGTATGATTCATCAGACTCGAGATGTCCCACAAAGATGTCTGTCTGTCCTTGTGTCTCTGTGATGACTGTCACCATGGTACACAGGAGTGCTTGGAGCTGCTGCCATTTTTTGAAAGAGGATCATAAAGTTGGGAGGAAGCGGTCCCCTGGGTTCTGGGGCCTCTCCTGGGCGGACATGGCCAGTCGGCTAAGGAGCGGTCAAGGCAAGAGGTGGGTCTGCCTCTTCCGCACTATCCCGATCTCAGGGGAGCCACAGAGTTACAAGTTCAAGGAGTTTCTAGGCCAGCCCTGGCCACTGTAGAGGCCCTTCCGCAAACACCACAGCCTACGGCTGCTGTGGGCGGTATCCGGGCAGAGGACACCGGTGGCCACTGGTCTCCAGGCTGGTCTTCTCCAGACTTCAGGCTGGTCTCCTGGGGACGCCAGGCTTTAATCTGGCCTGGCCAGCAGCCACATGGCTAGCTCTGAGGTGTGGGATTAGATCTGAGGAGGCTTTCTATCCACACCTTACTTTAATCACATCTGGTTGAATTTGTTGCAATGAAATGTGTTTTTTGAAACACGTTTCCTCCCCTAAAATGAAGGTGAGGATGGATAGCTAAGAGAGGGGTGGGGTGGGGAGGTGGGGTCAGAGGCCCTCCTTGGATGTGTCTGCAGTGGGAGCTCCCTGCTGACCTAAGCCAGATGGGGTCTCGGCAGCGTGGGGCAGGGAGTGGCGCCCAGCCCTTGTGTTCTTCCTCCTCTTCCTGCTTCCAAACGCTGGGCTTGGAACCCACAGGCTAAACTCTCCCTTGCCCTTCAAGTCTTGCTCATTCCATCCGTGAGGCTTACTCAGAGGCCACACTCAGCCCCGAACCCCAAAGCTAACCCGGACGCAGAGCCTGGGTGAAGCCGATAGTCGCTACCGAAAGTTGATTCTTGCCATATCTCATGGTCTTGCTTTGATACTTTTTCTGCCAGTATATTTTTAAAGGGTTTAAAATATGTTACTTAGATACACAAAAGCATAAATAATCACAACATAATTAACACCTCTATGCCCACAACCCACTTGAGAAACAAAGACTTTACCAGCAGCGTTGAAGCTGATCACACTCTCTCCTTCCCCTCTTTGTAGGAACCTGAGTTCGGTCCATAGCACATATCTATCAGGATTAAGTTTGGCTATAAATATACCCCAAACCCTAAACATTCACTTCAGTGAGACAGAAGCTTGTCCACATCTGTAAAAAGAGGCCTGGAGGAACACAGTTCAGGGCTGCTGATGGAGCTCCAGGGTTCTCGAGGACCAGCTGTCCTGTGTGCCACCGTCTGCACCTGGTTTCCCCCTCCTGGGCTAAAGCAGTTGCCAAGCTCCAGCCATCTCACCTGCTTCCAACCCGGCAAGAAGAGAAGGAGAGGGACATGCCATCTGCCTTAAGTAACGTCTTGGAAGTTGCACGCTACAGTTCCCTTACATCCCCATGGGCATGACTTAGTCACAAGGCCACACCCAGGGGCAAGAGAAGCTGGAAGATGCAGTTCTTATTCCAGCTGGCCCTGTGCCCCATTAAAAACCAGGAGCCTCCTTCTAGAAAGGAAAGGGAGAGTGAAATTGGGAGGCACCTGTGGTCTCTGGTGTATCACAGTTCTAACCAAAATGCCAACATAGGACCTCGAATCATTGAAGACGCCACTTGTTTTTAAAAGAAGCCTTCTTTAGTATACTTCAATAAAAAGCAACGCATTAAAAGGCTCAATGGATTTCCCCAGATGAAGATATAGAATGTTACCAACACCCCAGAAAGCCCCTCTTGTAACAAAAGTGAATTCAATTATAAAATAAAATCCCCGGTTGGCAGCTGTCTCATTCCATGTCGGCTCACGAGAATTCAGTTTGCGGAACTCCTTGGTCTTAGAGGAGGAGGTTTCCTTGTTTTCTTCGGTAAGTATTATTCCTCACGAGTGAACTAAAACTGAAGTTGAACTCTCCTTGGGAGAAATCCTGACAAGGGGCTATGGCCATGGATTTGGTTACAAGCTACGTTACGTATGGAGAAATGGCATTTACTGTGCACCTATTATGTGCCAACCGCTGTACAGAGTGAAGATGCTACTTTGGATGCTGTCCCCCTTCCTGGATCTGCCTCTGGCTGGCAGTGGGGGTATCACCCGAACCTGGAGCCACTTGCGCCAGCTCTGCCTTAGGCTTCTCATCTGCAAAATGGGTATAAGATGGTTGTGACGATTGGAAGAGGAAAATGCTGCCTCTTGGCTCCTGCAGGCTGAAGGCAGGAGTCCCCGCCGCCTCCCAGCGCAGAGCTGACGGAACATCTGGTGGATAGAGCCAAGGGCTAGTTTGCCTTCTCCCACCAGATCTGGGTCTTGACCCCCTCACCTCGTTGCTGCAGGCCTCCCCGAGATTTCTGGAACTCTCAGGGCTGCCTGCATGTTTTGCTTTTGCGCCATCTCCCTCCCTCCCTCCCTTTCTCACTTTTCATACCGTGCCAGCTCACATACATTCAGCTCTTTTAATCTTGCTTCATAAATCATTCCTGCAAGTCAAGTCCCTGAAAATGTTTCCCCTGAACTCCCTCCAAACCGTTATCTAAAATTCTTACCTTCTGGTAAATGCGTCAGAGCCAATTCAGTCTGTCACCGCTGCCTTGGTTACCAGGAGGAAGACAGAGAGAAACTGCTGAGGGGCCGACCAGGCAGGGCCCTGGCACTCTGGATAGAGCACTTTAGAAAATGCCAGCACGGCAGTGGATGGCCCTGGCGTGATTCGCTTTACGGTCTTCGCCACAGTGGTGCGACCAGGCAGGTACGATTGCAGACTGCAGCACCAAGCACCGGGGTGAGTATTCTGGCTTCATCACTTAACTTGCGGCGGGATTTTGGCCAACTCACTTAATTTCTCTGAGCCTCAACATCTTCAGTTAGAAAATGGAAACAGGCACTGTTTACCTCCCTGGGCAGCCATGAGAATTAAATGAGATAGAGCATAGAAAGTTCTCGGCGTGGTGCCTGGATCCTGGCAAGCGGTCAGTAGATGTTAGCTATCGTGCTGGTTTTTCCCTGGGGCCTACCCAGTACCCTGCCGTTGTCATCATTGGCAGAACCCTGGTGTTATGCCAGATGCCAATATACCTGGGTTTCGAAAATAATGATGCTAATGTTTTCTGGCTTCCCTTGTAACCAGAAGTAATCACATGTCACAGTTCTTGCCAAGGAGATATCATCTGGAATCTCTGATAACGCTCCCAGGAAACCTTTTCAAAGGGAGCATACTGAATGGGCTTGTGCCTGTCGGCCCTTCTCCTCTGCCTCCGTTTTCTTGTTTAGAATGTGAATGTGATGTCTGGAGCTTTAGCAGCCATAGTTTGACCATGAGCCAAATTTGAGGATGTGTTCAGAAATGATTGAACAACAGAAAGATTAAAGAAGCCCGGGCCTCTTTTCCCAGATGATGCTGTGGAGCCATCATACCACCCCTGGAGTGTGGGCCTTCAACTTCTGTTATCAAGTCAACGAATAAATAACCTTCTAATCTGCTCATGCCCTAATTTGTCAGATCCTCCTTACCAGCTGCTATAAGCATTGGGCTCCTTCTGAAGAGGATCAACTCCAATTAAAGTTGGATGGGAGCCTGGAGTGGTTTCCAAACTGCACTGAAGAAGTTGGGGGTTCCATGGAGCCCCCTCTCAGACTGAAGGTCAAAGGTAGGGGAGCACAGGACCATGCTGCCTCCCCTGACGTCATCTGTTTTTTCTCAACTTTGTTTTCAAGTATTGTAATGGGGGGATGGGGGTGGGGGGTAGAATGGCCTGGTTAGCTCTTGTTTAAAGTACAGATTCCAGAGTAAATAAATAAGTAAATAAATGATTTGGAATCCACTGTTCTTGTCCAACCCCCTCATTTAACAGGTGAGCGATCTGAGGCCACAAAAGCAAGGTCACTTGCATGGTCAAGTTCAACCAGGCAGATCCAAGATGAGAACCCAAGTTTTCTGCCCTTTCCAGGGGCCCTGCCAAGTGCTGAAACTGCCAAAAAAAAAAAAAAAAAAAAAAAGATCCAAAGAATTTACAGTCTCTGACAAAGAACAAACCCACAGAGCCTGAATCAACTGCCCACGCTCCGGGGAGCAGACAGACCGTCCAGTTAAAACTAATGAGGACAGGGAATGTCCTTTCAGGGCCCTGGGCAGCCAATCTGTCCTCCTGCTGGGAAAAAGTTGGACCTGGTTCCTCTTCTCTCTCTCCGGTGATTCATTAATTATTTGTTTATATATATTTTTAAAGCACACTCCCATTAAATGCGTGGAGCAAAGGGGGTGAATGGATGGTGTGAAGTCCTCCAAGCACGGGGTTCTTTGTCCCTGTTCTTGTAGCTCTCTTCTTCAAAACCCGGGCTTAATCAATTCAAGATCAATGGCTGCTGAGTTACAGCTGTAAACACCACTGCATTCAAGGTCAATCCGAGCAGCCCGGAGGTCTATAGCAGGAAGTTAACTGTGGGAGGGGTGGCAGGGAGAGACTTGACCGTGGAGCCTTCCCTAACTGTTTAGAGGCCGTGTCCTTGCTGATTGGCTCTGTTTGGGCACACTTGGTCTGCTCAGTAGAGAATAAATTGCTACTTGAGTGGAATGACAGATGTCATAACAATTCAAAATATCTCATTCTAGGACTTTAACTAGAAACACTTCCTCATCCCTCCATTCCATCTATCCGTCCATCCACCCAACAGATATTTATTGAGAAATCATGTGTCCAGCACCTGTCCAGAAAAAGACAGGCAAGGTCCTCACGTGGAGACATTGAAAACAAGTATGCAAACAAGTAGACAAATAAATAACGGGGCCTGTGGGAGTGGCCCAGAAAAAACCACACTGCGCCCCCTCCAGGGGCAGCCAGCCCCTTGCAGCCCCAGCCCCTGGGCTCTGAGTTAGGGTTATGATGAGCTGTCATATAACTATCATATCATATAACTACTTGATAAGCAATCTCATCAGCTGTTTACTTGTTATCAAGTGCCCAGTGTTAAGTGCCTAACTCTTTTTAGAAGCAGGCTTCCCTCCTCCACCCCGGTGGGAGAGAGGGGCCCGCAAGCTCTCAGAGCAGCACTTCCTTTTGTGATTGACTGGCCAGGCCCGCGTCCGTCCGCTGAGGGACTCTTATCTGTAGACCGCAAAGCTTTCGGAACACCTGTGCGAGCCAAAGGACAAGATGATACAGAATGCAATCCTTCCTAAATTCTGCAGCAACTATTTGAAAAGGCAGAAGAGGGGAATCAGAACAGACATGACGCTTGGAATTGGAGACCCAAGTTCAAATCCTTCTCCCGCCACCCCTGCCTACTTCTGAATTTGCAGAGGCTCGCTTTCCTAACCTGTGAAATCATGGCAACGCTGGCAGGAGACATCTGACATTGTTCACCATCCAGCGTACACACACACACACACACATTCCTCCTCCGCTCCCAAGAGGGGCACCTGCCTGGGCCACCGTCACTGCGCTCCGCCCCACGGAACACAAGGGTGGGGCCCACTGGATCCCAGCCTGCAATGCCCTTAGCCCTGCGGTTGCTCCAGTGGTGAGTGTAAGGTCAAACACAGGGTGCTGGGAGTCCTCAGGATCCTTAGCGAGGAGGTGGAGGCGGGAGGGAATTGAGGGCTCCAGGTGCCCCCGCTGTGGTATGTGAAGAAAGCTAATTTGCTGAAGAGAATAAGCCAAACAGACACAAGCAGAATGGAGGACGGGATCCTGATAGCAGTGTGTTCCTGAATCAAGTCCCCACGGCTCCCGAAGCTGCTGTGCTTCCTTCAGGTCTTTGAGCTTCTCTGGCGTGTAAGTCATTAAACTCCCATTTGTTCAAGTCAGCTTAAGTTGGGTTTCTGTCACCTGCAACCCAGAGTCTTGGCTAACTCGGCTCTTGAAGGCAGAAAGATCACAGAGCAGTGATGTTTAACACTTTACTATTCATAGACTCATTTGAGAAGCTGACAAAAGCCATGGATGACAGTGTTGCGTTGCTCACAAAATTGAACAAGGTGTGGAGAAAAAAGGCAGGCCCAAGAAAGTTAACGGTGTGAGCACAGCGCGTTTATGCCACAAGAAAAGCTTGACTGAGACATCACTGTTGTCACCACTGGCCACTCCCCACCACGGCCATTGCATTGGCAACTCAGCTGCTGCCACCTGGGATAACCTCCACCTGAGCCCAGCACTGAGCTCACACGTTGCGGGACACGGAGCCAGTTGCTTGAGCGTAAGTTAGGTGCTGCCCCCTGGTGGCCAGGAGCAAAGAGAAGGCCTCTGCTCCGCTCCCTCTTCTTCAAGAAGCTGGGCCCCTGGCCTCCCACCTTAACCAGCTCTATGAGAGAATGGCTCCCAGTACCACGTGGTTTCACATGCTAGACCCAAAGAGCCCCTTACCCACGTCGGACCTTAGACCCTTTAAAGGCACTGTGTTGAGAAGGAACGTGCCTGCTACAAAAGTCTTTTGAGACCTATAGTTTACCCCTCCAGTTTCAGAAGCTGGTTAGCGTGGAAGCTGAGACTAGAACACAGGACTCCCAGACCCACTCCAGTGCTCTTCCTGCCCCACCACACTGTCCTCGGCCTTCAACTGACCCATTCCAGTGTGGGACCGGGATAGAGAGGAGGTGGGCATTCCCATGGCAACCGCAAGTCACAGCTTTACCAAGACTTTGAATCTCTTGAGCTTTCGTACTTTTCTAAGAAAAGATGCATAGCAACTCTGTGTGATTTAATCTGTATTCCTTTGTCAACATAACTTTCAGATGAATGTATTTATAATTCAGCAAAACAACTTAGTTCTGGGTGTTCTTTCTGAGAATATGGCTGCCCAAGGACAGGTCTCTGAACACCATAGCAAGGGTCTCTGGGCAGGGGGCAGCAAGAGGCCACAGAGCCTGGGCTGTGAGGAGGAAGAGGAAGCAGAAGGAACCTGGGCAGACTTGGAGGAAGCTTGAACTTCTGGCGACTTCATTGTTTTTCATTAGGCAGCACTGCATCTTGGCTGGACAGGGCAATTAACGGCTCCCCAAGCTCCTAATGAGTCTTTATTTATTTATTTTTTTCCTGAGGGTCAAGCTGCCTGTGGACTTTCCCAAGGGAATTTATTCTTGGACGCTAATGTCTCAAAAGTGGCCTCCCTTAGGGCACAACCCGGTCCAGGGCTACTGGATTTGGCCAAGTGGTTGGAAACCGGGAACTGCGGACCCAGAGCCACGGCCATGATTTGCAAAGGGAGATCAGTAGTACAGCTCAGCCCTGATTCCAGCACGCATTATCGTGACTGCCAAGGACACCTCCCCTTCTGGGGCAGCTTAGGAGCCCTGCTGCCTCACAAGCCTTTTCTGAGACCCACTTTCTTCAAAGGAGCCAATGTGTTTTGTACCCCGTTCACCTGGAGATGGACGCAGCCCCCAAAGGCAGCGGTTTATAGTTTGCCAGGAGCCAAAGCTCTGCCCCAGAGCAGCGCCTAAACCAACAAGACTCTTTCCTAAGAACTTGGACTTGAGACTTGCAGAAAGTCTGTTACTGGGTAGTAAGTAGCAAGAGAGGTAGAACCAGAAGCTAAGAGTCGCCGAGTCTCCCAGGGATAGAAGAAGCTTCCTAGGGTGTGACTGCTTGAAAAGAAATGGAGCGCCTCGAATGTGCCCTGTAACTCGAAACAGTCTGAGTGTGTCTCCAACCTCTGACCCAAAAGGTCTTCACGCACACACCCAAACACACGCATAGCCAGGTGGACAGTGGGACACTTTCATCCGACTGACTCAAGCCTGAAGGACTCGACATTTGCCTCACACCGAGAAGACAGGTGGGGCACAGCAAAATTCAGACACTGCCTGCCATTTCTCACTTTAGTGTGTCTGTGGAACATGGACAGGGTTAAAATCCAGGAGCAATTGCTTCCTCAGCCAAGAGAAGCAGTCTCTGTGGCACATAATCCTCTAAATTCCCAAACTCTAGACTTTAATAGCCTTCCATCCCGATAGGAAGAAAGATGGCGGGAGGCCTTTGGTTCAGTGGAAAGCACTGATCTTACATAAGTTATGGAGGTTCCCTGAGCCACAGTCACCTGGTCTGCAAACTTGAGTGTGGCCTTCAAAGCATGGGCTAGCCCTTGTGCCTTTCCAGCCCAACGCCCGCCTCCCACAAGCTGCTCTGGCCACACCCGGTGCTTCTGCAGTGCTATCTTATGCTTGTGTACACACAGTTCCTCTATCCCAGATGCCCTTCCAAGTCTTGTATGTGTAACAAACTCCATTCTAACCCTCAAAACTATAGAAATAGGATTCTTGGGGTTGCAAGATATGGAAATGGGCATTGAATTACCAGAAGGCTCTGGGATGCCTCTCAGATTCAAAAGAAGGGTTTACCATTGTCCCTCTCAGTAAGGACAGGGATAGGACAGCTCATGAACTTGGGGGCTGTCACTCCAGATAAGTGACCCTCACCTGGGGGTGACTTTGCCACCCAGGTTGCATTGGGCGATGGCTGGAGACATTCCTGAGTGTCAGGACTGGTTGCGGGGCGGGAGGTGCTAGAGGCATCTACTGGGTGGAGACCGGGGATGCTGCTAAACATCCTGCAGGCGAGGGACTGCTACCCGAGCCCAGCAGCCGGAAGTGCCAGGAGAGCCAAGGCTGAGAAACCCTGCTCTAGAGGGCTGCTCTCCCCAGGATTTGGCTCCAACGATTCAGCCTCTGAGACTCTCCACTCCAGATTTCAGTTTATCTGGGAGAGGAAACCTGATTGGCCCTCTCTGAGTACTTGTTCACCCCTGGATCTATCAGCTACAGGCAGAGAAACAGAGTCACCTAATAGAGACTTGGCCACTGAGATCCTTCTCTCCGAATTGGATCCATTCCCTCCCAAAGTTGACCTCTTGTGGGCCATACACCCCAAGAGCAGTGGGACCAGAACCCAGACAGATACACTGCCCCTCAGGAAGGCTTCCTGGGCCCTTTGAAATGGAGTGATCTGTCTGTCCTCTAGGCTCCCAATCTTTCGTGTGTGTGTGTGTGTTTGATTCACTGAATTATAATTTGTTTGTTCATGTGTCCACCTCTCTTGGGAGACCTGGAACTTTCTACAGCCATATACTGGGTCTTACTCATCTCTGGAAGCCTGGTGTCAGTGTCCCAGTTCCTTATTGCTACATAACTACCTACCCCAAAACTTATGCACCTAAAATGACAACCGTTTCTTTTCTTGATTTTCTAAGTCAGGAATGTAGGCAGGACTCAGCTTGGTCCTCCTTCGCTCGCACACAGCCTCAGCCGGGTGGCTCCATGGCATTTAGTTGTCACTGGACTGGTCCAGAGGGTTCGAGATGGCTTCTCACATGTCTGGCATCTTAGGGGGTCAGCTGTAAGTCTGGGCTCAGCTGGGCCCCTCGCTCTAGCCTCATGGCCCCTCCACAGGATGGTCACATTGCTGATGGGGCAGCTCGGGGCCCTAAAGGCAAATGTTTCAGGAAGACATAGGCTAAAACTGAAAGGCTTCTGAAGACCTGTCATTTTGAAGTCCCAGGACATAATTTCAGCTTCCTCCTGTGAATCAAGCAAATCACTAAGGATAGCCCATATTTGTGGGGAAGGGAATTTATTTCCAGCTCTTGGTAAGGGGCAGCATGCATGAACAGGAAGGGAAGCAATTGGTGGTGGTCCCCCTTAGAGATGACCTACCACAGTCTAGTGCAATAATTTCTCAATATCCATTTAATGGATAAATTAATTAATATGAAGATGGATGAGGCTTACTGAGTTCACACAGTTGACATAATGGTTAAATGAAAATAAAGCACATGAAAAATGCTTTTGAAACTGTCCACTGCAGCAAAGAGGGAGGGGTTCCCGTTAGGAGAAAATATATAAGCTTACTGTAGTTCAATGAATGTTTGCAGGGTTCCCTCCCAGTTGTCCCCTCCCACGTGCAGATCCATGACAGACATCACTAGCCGATGACAGCCCTTCCCCACTGATGCTGGACATGGTCTCAGAATTCTTCTCAACACAACACTCCAGCCATCCACTACTAGTTGATCAAAGTTGACACAGGAAGTGAAACCTATCGGATATCTTTGTTCCTGCCTAAATCCCTATTGCTGGACCATCCCCAAATGCCCAGGCCCTTAGTTCCTTCAAACATATGCACGAACTTCTTCCTTCCTCTAAAAGAGAAAAATATAAAGTCTGAGCACCGAGGAAGATGAAATGCAGACACATCACCCTCCAAAATTGGATTTATAATGGAAACAGGGGCTGATTATGGCAGCGAACTCTGCCATCACAAATTATTTTAAAAGAATAACTGCATGCAAGAATAGCCATATGACAGCTCATAAAAGAGAGACTGTCTACCTTGACATACCTCGCTCTGTGAAAACTCCACTTCGGGGTGAGACAAGCCAGAACTTGGGTATCTGGATGAATGCAAACCGCGCTGGCTGACCACCACCTGCCTCCACGCTGGTCACCTACCCACACATCCCCCAACACCCATCCTGCTTCTTAGGGAATTTGCTACTCAGCTTCTCACAGAATTTGCAGAATAAATTTTGACTGCTCAACTGAATCCTCAAGGAAAGACAGAGGGGAAAAAACACAAAACAACCTCTAGTTCTAAAATGGCTTTGTGCCTTCTGATGGCTGAGGATTCAAGGCCACCAGCAGGCATAGCTTTGACCGTGTGTGTTGCCCTGAAACCGCTTCTCGTCCTTTCTCAGCCTCCGGGGTCCTGCCACGGTCCTCAAGCAAGAACACACAGGCTGAAAATGACTGATAGAAGTTGGGGAAGCCAACCAGGAAGCTAAAGGCCACAGAATTTGGAATGAGGAGGCAGTTCAAGTCTCAGGGATGTCACTTACTATTAGCAGGTCACCTCAGGTCTCTGAGCCCGTTATCAGCCCTCAGCTGAGTTCCTCTCCAGGACTTGCCCTTGGCTAGAGAGAGAAAAAACTTGTCCATGGCCATGCCCGCTTCCTAGAGCAGCTGCACCCAATGACTGTTGACATGGGGGATATAAAAGCCCAGCCCTCGACCACCTGGAAGGGCCCTCCCAGCTCCAGAGCCCTGAGAGGCTGCCTGAGACCTTGGCTATGAAGGCAGGCAGCTCAACTTCTCCCTCCGCCCATTGCCATGACTGTCACTCCACAAGTCTGACCCTGAGGGCACTCCCCAATAAACTTCTTGCACTCAAATCTCTCTCTCAGAGCCTGCTACCCAGGGAACTGGCCTGTGACACAGTGTAAGGGGAAGAAAGGTTCTCACTCAGGAATCGAAATGAATCCTTGCATGCTGGAACTATCCCAGGGAGGGGTGAGGAGGGCCCGAAGAGTCACAGGCTTCCTGGAGGAGGTGAGGATTAAGCTGACATTAAACCTCCAAAGACAGGGAGAATTATAATATTAGTTGGCTATTAAAAAAAGTACCAACACATGCTAAGTCATGGATGCACCTTGGAAACATGCTAAGTGAAAGAAGACAGTCACAAAAGACCACATATACATTTCCATTCCTATGAAATGTCCGGAAAAGGGAAATCTACAGAGGAAGAAACAAGATTGCCAGTCGCCCAGGTCCGGTAGTGGGGGGCCAGGGGATTGGGAGGTGACAGCTAAACGGTACAGGTTCCTTTCTGAGGTGATGAAAATCACCTTTAACCGTGAAAGATGGCACATAACTATGAATATACTACCTACCATTGAAACTTACGCTTTAAAAAAATGAATTATATTGTGTGACTTACTGGTATATCTATAAAGATGGCTTTGAAAAAAGACAGGAAAATGTGGATAAGTTGACAGGAGGGTGAAAGAACGGCAGATTGGCAACAACACGGACAAAAGTGTGGAGACCTAAGTGGAGTGTGTGGGCATGTGTTTGTGCACGTGTGTGTGAGTATAGGTGTGACAGGGAGCAGAGAACAACAAAGGTGGTGGCTGAGAAGCGGCAGTCACGAAGGAAAGCCTGAAGTCCAAGCAGAGAGGAAGTGCATTCTGGAAGATCTGGGAGTAATGAGATGACAAATCTGTGCAGAAAGGATGGTGGCCCCAGAAAGCCAATTGTTTGATTAAAACATGTGGTCGCTGTACACGTTGCTTTTGATCATGTGCCGCTCCCCTTCCCTTTTAAATCCTGGTTCCGAAGACTCTGCCCAGCCCAGGAAGAGGTGTCATTACCAGGCATAGATCAGTGCTGACATCCAGTGGCCACAGAGAATTAGCTTCCAGAAACCCTCCCTCTCTCTCTTCCCAGAATGCCCTGGGCGTTCATTCAGACGAAGGAGGAGTCACTGGGGGTGAGAGCTCCCAATGGGTGCTGTTAACTTTGGAGAACTGCGTGACTTGCAGCCAGAGCCCAGTGACCTGGACCAGTTTGCAAGACACCCATGGGTGATTTGAACGCTGACCCCAGCGTCAGAGGGAAAAATGGGGCCATCGCTGGCAACGTGGTGAGACTGTGAAGAATAAAACGTAAGGGGCCACATGGCCTTCCAGCAATCACACTGGACTTTAAGTCAGAAACTTTGATTCGACACTCGCTGCTGCTTCTGTGTCACCTGGAGCAAGTCCCTGAAGCTCACTGTGCTTTACTTTCCTCATCTCTGAGGGGAGGCCGAGCCAGCCTCACAGGGTTGAGGCCAATGGCAAACGGCAGGAATGCAAAGTGTTCCGTCACCCGCGAAGTGCTGTGCAGTAGGGGGCTGCTAGGAGGAAGGTGGTGAGGAGACAGCAGGGCAAGGCGGGCCGAAGAGGTGCTGGGGGCTTGGCCAAATGACAAACGACACTTCCAATTCCCAATTTCATGCAAGCTTTGGAGACCCGGCCTTGGTCTGCCTGTTCCTTTACCTTGGATTGCCTTTCCTGATGGCCTCATCAGGAAAGGGAATTCTACCTGTTCCTCTGGACACAAGTCTCTGAGATAAACATTAGTGAGTAACTTCAAGGGCCATCTAACTTCCAAAATTATATATCAAAAGTGTTTAAAAAATAGAAACCTAGCTCAAAGGAAAAATATGAGGCACTGTTCATTCTTAAGTCAACGGGACCTGTTCCCAGTGTTGGTTGGATCAGTAGGCGGCACCCTTGTTCATTTCCATACAATGTTTTTCTTGTGTTCCGCTTGCACTTGGCCTAGAGTTTTGCCTAGAAAGAACAGCCTTGCAAAGTGGTTGCAAATGAAATTATGAGCCGAGCAGAAATAGCGGAATGGTATGTGCATAGGAGAGGAAAGGTAGAGAGGTGATTTGGGAGGCTCAGAAACCACATTCCTAACTCTTAGTTTGTGCCATCTGCTTTCATAAATTACTAGAATGGAACTTTAAGGTTTAATCTAGTCTTACTACTTGAACTTAATTTAAAAGGAACGACCTATTCTCTCATGCTCCCTAAAGGTATCAGAGAGCATTGAACCCAAGAAATAGTATGCTGCTTTTTCCAGATTTCCATATGTCTGTCAAGAAAAAAAAAAAAACACTCTACCTAGTTTAAACAGAAAGGGGTTTATTAGAGTTTATGGAATTAAAGGAAGGGCTGGGGAAAAGTACAATTTCCAATCACACAGCAGAATCAGGCCACAAGGGAGCTGCTGATTCTTCAACCACTAGGAAGTTACCTGCTGAACTGGAAAGCTCCAATCCAGACCAGCAATTGGTGCTCTTCCCCTGACCCCATAAGATGGTTGATTGGACATTGAGACTTCTTTTAACACTGTCCCTGTAGAGCTGTATCCCCCCTCAGCTATGCTTCTCAGAATAAGCAGCAGCAGAGCAGCATCTGCTCCATGTTCCCCTTCCAAATCTCATCTAAAGGTGTCTGACTGGCTAAATGTAAATCACACTCAGAATCCTAGCTGCAAGGGAGTCTGGGAAGTATAGTTTTTAAGTCTTTGGCTACTGTGGTATGAAAAGGAGACCAGGAGAGTAAAATGAATGGTCAGCACCAATCCACCATGCCTACTACAATAGTTCATTTTTATTTATTCTAGAGTTATGTTAATTTTTTATTTTAATCTTTTTTAATTACCAAAATAATACATGCTCACTGTTGAAGGTAACAAGCAATACAGAAATAAAGTAAAAAATGAAAGTTTCCTGCCCCATCTCATTCTCCAAAGCAGCGGCCCCCAACCTTCTTGGCACCGAGGACTGGTTTTGTGGGAGACAATTTTTCCACAGACAGGGAGGGCAATGGGAGGATGGTTTCATGATGATTCAAGCCCATTACATTCAAGCTCACTCCTGCTGTGTGGCCCAGTTCCTAACAGGCCCTGACCAGTGCTAGTCTGCAGCCCACAGGTTGGGGACCCCTACTCCAAAGGAAATCACTGTTCACAGTTTGGAATTGTAGCCTACCAGTGTTTTTGTGCATTTCAGGGAGTAGGGATATTGTACTACCTATCGTTCGATAATTCGTTTTGTCATTTGAACATTTATCTTGGCTATCTTTCCATAAGAAGAGATGTGATTCTAACTCATGTCTTTAAAAGAGTTGCTGAGCGTCCCATCAGAGAGTTACCCTACCGGTGGACACTGAGGCTGCCCCTAATTATTCCCTATTATGCATAATGCAAAAGGAACAGCTGTTCAGGCATTTGGAAAGGTCAGGTTTCCATAAGTGAAAAATCTGTGCCATATTTTGAAGCTGAATCTTCCAAATCACCACATAATCAAGGCACTCGACTCAGTTTAGCTAGCCAAAATGTAAAACTCAAAAAACCTGTCTAAACCCTAAAGATGTTGGTTTAGCACACATTGCTGGAGCCTTAATTGTTAGCATGAATGGTTCATAGACAGGACCCCCATCTTATCCCCAAAGGGCCTTCCCTCTGCCAAAGACAGGCCTGTGCACAGCTAGTTAGTGCCCAGCTCAGGGAGGTGAAGTGCAGGAATCTAGGAGAGCTGGAGAGAGGACATGGCTTTGACCCCAATGAGTGATAGATCAGGGAGTGTCAGTGAGCTAAGGTGAAGAATCCTGCTCCACCCCATGGGGATCAGGTGAAAGGCTGGGTCACATATCATCTGCTAGGTCTCCACATGGCCACCTAGGACATGTGACATCATTTGACAAAGGGCCTGCAAATCACTCTAAAGTGTGTTTCCTCTGCAGTTATTTTTAAACCCTTCACTCCTAAGCTGGGCTGCCTCCAGCATCTCAGCCAATCCCAGCTTAAGTTTGTATAACACAGCAGCCAGCAATAAGGTGGCAGCGGGCAGTGCCGCTACTCTCCAGTTGCTGCTGCTCTCACCAACAGCATTCTACTTTCCTTTAGAGAATTCTCCCTCCTCCATTCCCTGCCATTGAATCTAGATGGAATGGCCTCCTATCCTCCCTGCAGCATAAGCCCCTTCTGGGGCCAGGAGCTGATTTAAGCACGGGATTCTGATACAACCTGGGCCATCGAGGAGGAGTAAATCCAGCGCTTGTGCAAGATCTATGGTTAAATATCCCCTTTCTCTGAAGGTCTGAAATTGAGGCATGCTGCTACCGTAGGGAAAGGCTGAACCCTGAAGATTCAGCAGTCATTCTGTGAGCCATGGGGAAGGTAGATTAGAGAGGGTTAAGAAAAAAAAAACTTCAGGGACATCATTAGAGCCTGGATCAAGCATCACCTGAAGGTAGAATTTTCTCTAGACTTCTAAATTACATTAGCTTAATTCGATGGTCTAAACCAGGTTAAATTGGAGTTTTCTGTCATTTGCATCATGAAGAGATAGACACTTTTTTGGATATCATCCACAAGGGCATTTCCTTTAATAGCCTCTGAAGACAGCCTATATGCAACCTCACCACAGTTCCAGTTGCTGCCCCAGCAATTGCTCCTGCTGGCCTCTCACTGAGAGCTCTCTGAATGTACATTCTAGAAAGTTACCTCAAACTGGCTTAGGCGAAAAGAAGAACCATACTGGTGGGAAGAGCAGGAGGAATCAAAATGAGGGACTCCAACAGTTCAGCACTCTCTGTCTCCTTGGCCTCTGGCTTCATACCCCAAACCTGCTTTCTCCATTCCAGGAGGCTGGAGCCCTTCCTGCCCTCAGCTCTGGTCTCGCAGTGACTACCCAAGAGGAAATGGGCCATATACACAGTGACTACCCAAGAGGAAATGGGCCATTCCTCCCACTCAAAGGACAAAATCCCTGAGTTCAACTCTGATTTGCCCAGCTGGGGTCACACGTACATCCTTGAACCAATCACAGCAGCCAGAGGACTGAGGTAGTATAACTGGCCCTGTTTTTTGTTTGTTTGTTTCTTTGTTTGATTGATTCGCTCTTGTGGTAGGAGGCAGGATCTAATGTTATAGCCTAGGCCCAATTCATTGGAACGAGGAAGGTGAGGTTCCTTGAAAAGGGGCAGCAAAGCTGAGAGAGTAAAGGATGGTGACAATCATAATAAAAACGTCCACAACATCTCATGCCGTTGTGCAGATCAGTGATAATGGGTGCAAGAGACTCCCATAAAACAGCTTGCTATGCGATGCTTTCTGTCACTCGTGGACAGGGAGTCACTGGTCGAGCTGAGAGGCCAAGTGGTGGGGCAACCAACCCTGGTCTCAAAGGCGGCCATGACTGGTTTGTAACGAGGGGTGTGACCTGGGGGGAGTCACACAACCTCTCCACATCCAGTCCCGTTAGGATCAAATGACGTAATGTGCCTAGCACCATTATAGAAGAATTTAAAAGACTTCCAATTTTGGAAGTCTTTTCTAAAGTTGTCAGAAGCTGGATATTCCAAAATGTTGGGCCCTGGACTGCATGGAGCCCAAATGTCCAAGAGAAAAACTGATGCCCAGTCAGCTTCGACCTGGAAGAGTTTCAGCATATCATCCATAGCAAAGAAGGAAGCGAAGGGACACCAGCTCCGAGTGGGCGTTTCTGCCCTCCTCCAACCCCGGTCAGTTAGTGCGCCTAGTCCGCGTCTCCCACGGTTCAGCGCCTGATCATTCTGACTTCCATGTTGCCTCTTCCGTTACTTTCATAGTGCTAAGGGGTTCATCCTCTTCATAAATGAACACGAAACCGAACCCTCCCACTTTCAGTATTATTATGTGGTAGGACAGAAATGGGCCTCTCAGGTCCCTGCCAACTCCTGTCCCTCTGCGGTTTGGGGATGGCAAACCACAGTCCTAACTTACCCCCAAACCTCAGCGTCCCTCTGCTATCTCCTCATGCAACCAGAAAACCAAGCAGCCAGGCAGCCTAAAGGGGCAGGAGAATAAACCTGGCTGGAGAGGATGAGACTCTGTGGCCTCATGACCCACAGGAGGAAACTTCTGGCCTACAGAAGCAGCACTGGGTGGAGCCCGGGCTAAGCTTCTCTGCCACCCCCAGCGACTCCAGCCACTCACTCACTGGTTCCCTGATGGAAGCGAGCTGCCCTGCGGCGGAGGTGAGAGATAAGAAGACCAGGGAAGAACAATATGCAAAAGACACACACGAGATCAGCCCAACCCAGGAGATGGCAGAGAGCAGCTCAGAGGTTGGCGGTGGTCCCTCAGCCCCAAGTTAGAGCTGCTGGCCCCGAAGGCACTGCACCTAACAGTGAGGCCCAGAGGGCAGGGCTCAGGACAACAGAGGGTTTGCCACCGCTGGACCAGAAGAAGCCCCTCCTTCACAGGCAGTGGACTCCCAGAGGAGGAGGGGAAGCTGGCGAGGGCAGAGCAGCAAGCACTCAGGCAGCCCAAAGAACCGCTTGGGTGCTTCCTCTGCTCCTGGGAGCTGAGGGGGTGCCCCCAAAATGGGCACAAAGTCAACAGGCATTGGTCACAATGGCTGTAGCCTCACACTTGTTCTCTCTCCCCAACCCCTCCCCGTAGTAAAAGGCAACTCCCTGGATTAATTTCTGGTTGCCTGTCATTGTCCCTGACTTGTCATCAATCCCAACGTGTGCCGGGACCCTCTATATTTACTTGGAGTTGCTTGCTGAGGCCTGCTGAATTGGCAATCCTATTAGCAGGATTTTTTTCTCATCGTGTTTGCGAAATGAAATAAAATGAAAAGGCCCTGTCTCCAGAGAGTTCTTCCTGCTCCATCTCCCTGAACACCGTCAGGTTCTGGCGGAGATCATGAGGTCTTTTGAGGGAGGGGAGGGCAGGGGTGCTTCTCTGTCTTTGGTGTTGAGAAGGCCTGGGAGGAGGCACTGTTGGCCCCTCCAGCCGAGAACAGGCTGATAAAAGTCCTCCCTGACTTTAATGAGACCAGGATCGTGGTGAGGGTGGAGGAGATGACCCCTGATAGACAGAGCAAGGGAGTCACACAGCTAAGATCACGGCCAAGAGGCTGGGGTGCAGGACTCGGGGCTCAAGGCAGGGAGGTGGGTCCCAGCTTAGTTCTGCCCTTCCTACCTGGTGGCCTTGAGCAAGTAATTCAAGCTCTCTCTGAGTCTCTCTTTCTTCATTTGCAAAGCAGAGAAAACAATCTCTGCCTCAGAAGGTGACCCTAAGGATTAAATGAAATCTCACACACGTAAGTCCCTGGCACCTGGCCCTGAGCAGAGACAGCATCCAACAACAATTCCAGTCATTCCTTTTGGGCATTGCATCCTTTAGTACGTTAGAGTTGGGGTCCCCAAACCCTGTTAGGAACCCAGCCACCCAGCAGGAGGTGAGCGGTGAGCAAGGGAGCTTCATCTGTATTTGCAGCTGTTCCCCGATGCTCACATTACCACCTGAACTCTGCCTCCTGTCAGATCAGCAGGCGCACTAGATTTTTATAGGAGCGTGATCCCTACTGTGAACACATGTGAGGAATCCAGGTTGCAAGCTCCTTATGAGACCTAATGCCTGATGATCTGAGGTGGAGCTGAGGCGGTGATGCTAGGGCTGGGGAGCAGCTGCAAATACAGATTATCATTAGCAGAGTGGTTTGATTACAGAAAGACCACGATAAATCAATGGCTTACACACTCATATCGAAACCCTGTCAGTGAGTGGCCAGTGACAATTAAGCTGCATCTGGTGGCAGGCTATAAAGCCACCCAGCCCCCAGCCCCACCCCAGCCCCCAGCCTGTGGAAAAATCATCTTCCGTGAAACGGGTCCCTGGTGCCAAAAAGGTTGGGGACCGCTGCGTTAGAGCATGGCTTCTGGTAATGCAGGGAGAAGGGGGGATTTTTTCTGGGTCATTTGGAGGGAGTATAAAGGTTTGGAAAAGGCTTCAAGAGCCTGAAGTACACATATGATTAATGAGATGAGGGAGCAGTAAGCTCTGCTGAAACCACTCCAAGGAAGAGATGTATTACGGGGAAGCAGAGGTACCCCAGCTCCGTGAACTGGGGAGGACTCGAGCGCACTCCTCTGGCGGGCAGAGCTCCGCCCCATGCTCACCGTGCTCCACAGGAAGAGTCTTTAGAGGAAGTCCACTCTTCACCAGGCCTCTCTGCAGCTGACTGCTCTGTCACCATGAGCGTGGGCTGTGTGCAAAGTGCCACGTTCCTTGATTCGTGTCACAGGAGTGAGTTCCTCAGTGAAAGGTTAGGGAGAGTTTGACACAATTCTCATAGAAAGGAAAATCCTGCTGCAAACCTGCACTTGTGTGAAAATCGTGGTACATCCCTGTGATGGAATATTATATGATCAGCAAAAATGCTTGCAGTGAAAAATGTCTGCGAAACAACAGGGGTACAAAGTTGTGGATACTGAATGATCCAAGCTATGTTGAAATGCATTTTTAAATGTTTTAGACAAAAATACACCTTCTTGTCTCCGAGCAACAGAGGATGAAGGCTTGTTTTGGCTTCGTCCTACCGTTCTGTTTTACTAATGTTTCAATAAGCACGTATCTTGATCATTATGATAATGACAAGAAGGAGGAGGAAAGGGGGAAGGTAAAGAACTTTTAAAGACCTCTCAAGCCTCCAGGTATTGTTGGTTCCCATAATAAATCACGCTTTCCCTCTCGGGGTACCAAGAAGTCATTGGGGAGGGGTTTGGGGGGAGGGGAGGAAACAGCACTGTGGTGACAAGTCCATGGGCATCAGACTAGAATGCCCAGGACTGCAAGGTGCTGACAATCTGGGGAATCACATACCCTCTTGTGGACTTTCTTAGAAAGAAGAAGAAAAGGTCAGTGAGGCCCGGGGTTTTCCAAGGCAATCTTACACAGAAGTTTAATGCATCAAACAGGTTACAAAGGAGCTAAGCAGGTTATCAGGAGGGAGAGAGGGAGGGATGCTGGAGCCTCAGCCATACCCCCTGGGTCCCCCAGTCCCCTGTCACCCAGTACATAGGACCCTTCTTTTGATCTCTCTGCCTAAAAAGGAAACACAGCTTGGAAACTTTGTAATATTCAACTGGCCCACCATGTGGAGAACAGAGAAGTTGATGGTGGGGAAGTGGGGAGGATGCTATTTCTAAGTAATTGGGAAGTATATTTTTGTTAAAAGTCCATTTCCACTTAAACAGTTCTACCAGCTCTGTTTTAGAAACTAGCAATAAAGATGTTTTTTACCAAACAAATATGTCCTCTGGGAAGAGTATAAGGTTTGATTTGTGACTACATTTAAGTGTTTGACTTACCTAGATGCTATGTGGACCCTACAATTTATGAGATTGAATAAAATTGTGATTGCTAGCAGTTGATTCAGGCTTACAATAAATTATTTGTCCCTGGTAAGTTCTGTGCTTGGCTTCCATGTTTGGGGGTTGGGGGAGGGAATACTTTTTAGATTTGTTTCTATCCAGTTGTCTTCTGGAAGAACAGATTGCTGTGGGCTTGGTGTATAGGGGGTGGGGGGTTGGTTGGTTTTTCTGTTCTTTTTAATAAGTGTGGGTTTGTGTATTTTTAGAACTCGTTTGCAAATATGGTCTAAAATTTTAAAAGCATGTCTTTTCCGCGTTGTGATGATTTGTCTCAGCACCACTCTGAGGGCTGGATCCTGGGGGATGGGAAGGTCTCAGCAGCCTACAAACATGTCTGCGGTCTAGTCTGTCCAGCCAGCCATGGGGGCTGTTTCCTTTCTTCTGGCTTTAAAGGCCGGCTGCCAGGGGCATCGGGAAGCCTCTGCAAGACATGCCGGCGTGAATGAGTGTGCACGGGGGCAGAGGGGCTCCAAGGGTCACTGCGAGTGTACCTGGGCACCAACGAGCGCCGTGGGGGCCCAGCTGAGAGGAGCAGAAAGGGTGTGTAGAGGTGCCAGGCTTTCCTGTTTCCCTCGGGCCACAAACAGCCCTGCTGAACCCTGCACTGGGGCCGAGAGCAAAGACTAAGCAGGGTAAGTACAGGCTCTGAAGGAAGACTGCTCCACCGGCCACCAGCTGGGTGACCTTGGGCAAGACTTTGACCTCCTCGAGGCTCTGTGCCCCCTTGGAAAACAAAGACAATCCCAGTAGCTTGTTATGAAGACGTTTTACAGAATCCCACTGGCCCTGTGATGAGGCAAGAAAAAAATGCCCGTAACTGTGAGAGATACTTACAAAGGATGTAGAGATGTAATAACCTGAGATGTGGGGCTTGCTTTCAAATAAGTAACCGGAAATAAAGTGGGATGATTTCACCTGCATCAGGTCCAGGAACAGGCAAGACTAATCTCTGGTGATAAAACTGAGAATGAAAACTGAAATGAAATTTGAATGAAACGAATGAATGAAAAGAAATAAAAAATGAGAAGTGGGAATTTTCTGGGGTACTGAATGTTCTATAACTCGATTTGAGTGGTGAGTACACAGGCATAGATATTCAGGAAAACTCATTGGCCTAAGGATGGTTCAGAAAAATAATAATAATGTGTGCATGTGTGTGTGTGTGTGTGTGATGCATGATAAAGCAAATGTGGTAAGCTGTTAGTATTTGGTGAATCTCACTGGAGAGTACATGGGGCTTTCCGTATTATTTTCACATCTTCTGCACATAGGAAATTATTTCAAAATAAAAGTTTAAAAACTCATCAAACTTTATAAGATCTACGCATTTTACTGTATGGGAATTACACGCCAAAGTTGAAGTTAAAAGGGGCGGGTGGATGGGAAGCACACGGAGCAAAGGAGTGATAGGTGTATGGACGTTCATACTCTATTCTGTCTACTTTTGTGTATGTTTGACTATTTTTATAATGCAAAACAAATTTAAAAAATGTCAAAACTACCAAAACATTTGTCAAGGTTCTGGCCCAGCACAGGGTGGCTTCCGCCTCTGAGAATGGCCCCGTTAGGGCCAGCCTGCCCCTTCTCTCTTGGGCGACCAGGGAATTGCACGTCGGTCAGACTCCTGGTGCTGGCACTGCCTGTGACCGCGCTTGACAAAAACTGCCCACCGAGCTGCTTTTCTCTGTCCTTCAACTACAACACGGTGAACCGAACATCCGGACAACGGGGGCGGGAGGGACACTTGTCCTTTCTGAACGCCCACTCAGGTGAATCCCTTTGCCTGGATATCTTCCGATGGCAGAAGCTTCGCTCAGAGCAGCTACAGCCACAGAGAGGCCACCAGGCAAAGTCATGGAGGACAAAGACAGGTATGCAAATACTGCGTGAGACAAGCAGGAACCACTCTGGATCTAATTTCACTTTTGCAATGGAAACATTTGCCTTGGCGTAGACAAAGGGAAAAAGTGAGGGCTGATGACCTTTGAGGGGAATCAAATATATCTCTTAAGAAAATCTCCATTTTTATGAGGATGACGGCCACTTGTCCCCAAGGGCTGAACGGGAGCCCTGGCCCAAGAGGATGCAGGCCTGGGAGCTTTTCCCACCTGCCTCTCTAAGGATCCCTGTGACTGCAGGGAGTCACCTCCTCCCCTGGCCTCCATCCCCCACCCACAAATGAGAGCTTGAACCAAAGGAACCCTCCAGCTTTGTGATTCTTTAGAACAAATATCGAACCTTAGGCGGGAAGGACTCCAGGTCAGGGGTGGCCTTTGTGCTTCCTGAGCCCAGGCAGGAGACGAGCGAGGACACAGGTGAGAGGCAGGCGGCGGGAAGGATGCCTGGTGCGGCCAGATCGTCCAAATTCCCAGGAAGGTGAAAATCTTGATTTTTATGTCTTATCTCCTGATTTTCAAATGATAGTAATTCATTCAAAAAATTTTATAAATGCTATGTGAGTCTAACAAAAATACTTTTTTGTTCTTTTTGTTTTTAAAAACTATGGTTTATGATTATGCTATTTATGAACAGAATTGAGTCCCTGAGCTGCCAGAATGTGCCTTTTGTGTGACATACGGGCTCCCGACTGGGGGAAGGTTGGAGGTCTCTGGGAGGTCTCTGGTCTCCCAGCAACAGGGTTTTGTGACCCCCGAAGTCCCAGAGACTGCCAACTCAGGGCTGAAGGTGAATCTAATAGCAAATACTTCAAACATTTTTTACCATAACTGACAGTGAAAGTATCCGTTTTACGGTGGTGCTCATACATATATGAAACTGAAAGAGAAGATTCACAGAATAAAACTTACCCCTACTGCAAGAGATGCACCCTGGTAGTACTTTCTATTCTATTTGATCCTACTTCATTTTTTAATGTCGATGGCAACCCATCGAACTGATTTCATAGGTCATGTTGGAGAAACATCGCCTTAGAGTTCACACTTACGTAATTCTCATTTAATTCCTCCTCTCACCTTGTGAGGTGGGAATTATCATTTCCATTTTACAGACAAGAAAAATGAGTCTCAAGCTTCATACAAAAGATCTGATATTCTTTCTTTTATTCTTTTAATCAAGAAAGGCAAGAATGAGAGGAATTAGAGGACTCCAGGGGTCGAAGTCACGGAGGAAAAGTCCCAGAGGCAAAGCGACCGGAGGATCCTGGGGAGAACAGACCAACGAAGCAGGAGGTTTGAGGCTGTGCACTGTGGGACATGGACTCGTCCCCTCTTTGCCTCTCTTGTGAAATTTGTGGTGAAATCTGCATGGCTCCCCATGCCATGGGTGTGTGGCTTCTTTAAGGAGGAGCCACATTTGTCATCCAGGTGACCCCACTGCAGACTCAAAGGAAGTGATGAGGTTGCTAATGTCTAAGGTCACATTCATGAACTTGAAGTTCCAGCTCCAGACTGGTAGGAGTGGGTGATTGGCAGTCACAGGGGCAGAATGAGTAGAATTCAAATCCAGATCCGTTTGACCATCAAGGCTGGCCTGCGAAACCTCGTCACTCAACTCTACAACCTCCCAGTTCATTATGAACAAACTGACAAAAATCCTATGTCTCCCATAGGCAATGATCATAGAGCACATGGGCAGTGGTGCCAGTGGGGAAGGCTTAGTTAGATCGACGAACCAGCAGCCAAGCCTCGTGGTACTCTTCCTAGTCAAGCTTTGCAGCTGTCTGGGGTGCGGTGGAGAGCCTGGCAACACCCTCACGCAGCCCAGCACAATTCAGCACGGCCCAGTATGGCCCAGCCTCCCTTGGTAGTACGTCTGGCAGTAGTCTGGGATGGCTGAATCTATCTCCACCTCTTTGCCTCTTTTCCTTGTCTCTTCTACCTCCAGATTCCTGAAAAGAACCAGTGGAGTTGAGTATCTGTTTGCAAAGCCCAGAGGCAATGATTTCAAGCATTTGCATTGGGTGCTTTCTGCTTTCTCTAAAGTGTGTGGTACAAGCACAGTTGCTAGGTAATGTTTAAAGCCAATGAGTCTTAGATTAGCATCGCAAAAGTCAATTAACAAGGCAATTTCTTCCCTGGGTTTGTATTTGTACATTATTAATGAATCACGAGGTCTCCTAGTGCAGTAAATTAGCCTAGGTAACTGGGGAGCAGAGTACAAACACTTTTTTTCCCCTTAATGGCCCCAAACGTTTATCTCATACAGAGAAAACTATATAAAAGCACAGGGAGGTTTCCTGGTTCCAGCAGCCAAGGAAGCGCACCGTGGCAGCTCTGATAAATATTGATGTTTGTTTATCCAAAGGCCACAGACGGACCATGCTGGCAAGCTGCCACCTCTGCCACCCTGTGCAACCTTAACTAGCGGGACTCATTATGCAAGGAAGAGATACAGGAACCTCAACTGCCTTTGCTCAATGACGTTCAGCTTTTGTTTCCTGAACACACAGACCACACACATTCAATAGAGGAACCAGTTGTCTTGACCTACCAGGGTCAGGGATAGGACCAAAAAACCTGTGTCCTTCTTTAATCAGAGGGCAGAAGCATACAGTCCTACATACAAAGAGAATGGTAACCAGAAGATCTCTGCCTCACTGCAATAAGAAGCGTAGCGATGTGTGCATGCTGCTGCAAAGTGCTGCTTTGTTACAAGATCGATGCCATTAAGAATGAATTGTGCTACATATAAATACCGGAGCATTAACTGAAGATATTTATAAGCACCCGTTCGAAAAGTCACAACTGAGCACTTTCCAGTGTACAAGGCAATGGGAACAATGCCTTTCATTTATTCTCATTCATCTAATTCTAAAGCACCATGATTCAGCCTCAAAATGCTTGGGACTAAGGCAGAGTATAAATTAGTAAGGTCCATGTATTCATTCCTTTAATAAATCTGTATTGAATGCTTATTAGGTAAATGCCAGGTGCGAGGCACACAGCAATAGCTGAAAAAGATAGTCCCCTGAGTAGCCCAGCAACCAGCTGGGGAGACGGAGAGGTTGGCAAAGCATTATAAAGCAGACCGTGAGAAAGAGGGGCACCGGCTCCTGGGACACACAGGAAGGAGAGGGGCACCAGGAACAGCCAAGAAAGTGTCCTGGGGAGAAGCCAAGTGTCCCCGACTCATGGCCTCTATATTTCCTCATGGTGACTCATGCTCCTGGGCTGATAAACTCACTCTCCCAGGTGGCCTTCTCAGGAGGACTGGCAGACCTCAGGTGGGCAGACCTCACACGGGCGTATCTCAGAGGGGCATCTCCTCATGCCCCAAGAATCCCATCTTCTCCCTTTAGAGACAAAAGGAAAGAAACCCAAATAGCTCCTCTTCTTACAATTCATTTGCCTTCTGACAAGATCTATCATCTTCTGTTGGCCTAGGCTCCAATCCACTGAGAGCACCCTGAGGACCCCCTGACGCTGACACAGGGAGCCCTGAGGGCCCTCAACAAGGCCAGGGATTCCAGGAGCCTCTTACAACACCCCAGGGACAGCAACAGGGGGGTCGAGCAGCCTCCCCATCTACGGAGGGCAGAAAAGCCCAGCACAGCTGCCTGACATCTCATCCCTCCTGAGTCCAAGGGCCTGCACGTAAATGTGTCTCTAATTCACATTTTATGAGCTTCCACCTGGCTGGCATCATGAATGCCTGCCTGCAATATTCCCCTTGCCTACCCACTCCTGTCGGCTCCACCTAATTAAACACCCACTCACCCTTCAGATCGCAGGGAAATCTGCCTTCCCGGACCCAAGGGGCTAACTGTTGACTCGCTCACTCTCCCTGTGCCAGGCACCTCTCCCCCATGCCCTTTGTTAGAGTTGCACGTTCCACGCAGGACTCACACTGTCCAGCTTAGTGCCCTCGGTTATCCTAGCTCTAGCCCAGTGTCCAGCATTTAGTGTGCACTCAACAGATGCTCCGAGATCATAGAAGAAAGTTCAAGGAATGGACACTCCCCAGAACCTGTTTCTCTAGTTCTACCACAGCCTTGCCTGGCTTGGATTTCTGTTCGGTTTGAGGCTTTGCTTTGCTGATCAAAGGCATTATAACCAAAGTCCCTCCTCCAACCTCCAATATCTCCCGTGCCATGTGGCCTAAAGGAGCCTTTCAAAGGCAGCATGAAAACAAGTAAAAATAAGCAGGTATTAAAAAAAAATCCTAAACTCTAAGTCCAAAAAAAAGCCAAATATTTTACGAAGAGTAGCACAAATTTGATTGTTTCATTAGACTATAATAGAAAAAATCAATCATGTTTTTGTTCCGGTAGATGAACTTCATGTTTGGAACAGGAAGAGAACTTTACTCCCTCAGTAATATGATGCGGTTACACCAGAGAGGCGTTCAAGGAGACAGAGGGTAGGAGGCTAAGGCCGTTGCCTAACTAACACAGGAAGGAAGTTTGGAAAGAAGGTCAGATCCTCCTGACTTGTCAACCTGGTGGATAGAGGAACGCTGTCTGCCCTTCAAACTATCTTTGGTGTTCTAGTAGACACCTTCAAGGACATATGCCAGCAGCCGCCTCACCCCCAAACTAAGGCCACAGACACAAGGTTCACCCTGGGCAAGAGCTGATTCTGCCAAGGCTGAGGGGTTCTGGCCCTGGAATTTGGAGTCAGACCCCAGAGCCATTGGTCGGTCTGTTATGCACTTGAAATGCGATGTGAAGGGAGGTCGGGTCGGCCATGTGCACGAAGGACCACAGGGGGCCAGCGTGCAGATAGGACGAGAAGAATGACCAGAGGGGAGAGGTCAAGTGTCCACGAATGGGAGAGCCACCTTGTTCCCAGCTTTCCAGGCCTCGTCCTTGCTCCATGGGAGGCCAGCCTGAGTTTGCTGTCTTTGGAATGCATGACATCCCCTCATGTCCTTCTAAAGATTGCCCTTTCCACCTCTCTTGTTGCCAAAGTCAACCTGAGTACATTTCTGTCCTTTCTGGATTAGTTTCCTCTGGCTGCTGTAACAAACTGCCGCACACTGAGTGGTCGGAACACCAGAAACTTACTCTCTCGCAGTTCTGTGAGCCGGAAGTCTGAAGCCAAGGTGTCAGCAGGACCATGCTGCCCACAATCTCCAGGGAGAATCCTCCTTTGCTTCCTACAGCTTCTGTGACTCCTGGCATTCCTTGGCTGGTGGCTGCATTGCTCCAAGCTCTGCCTGCATCCTCAGGTGATCTGTTTTTTTTCTTCTCGCGTCCGCTCTTCTTCTGATACCTAGTATTGAAGGATACTAGTTATCTGATTTAGAGCCCACTTGGTTAATTCAGGATAATGTTAGATCAATGTCATTTACTTAATGATACCGGCAAAGGCTGCTTTTCCAAACGAGGTCACTTTTATAGTGGGGGTTAGGATTTGGGGGGGCCACCATTCAATTCACCACACCTTGCCGTCCACCGAACTCTAAAACAAGTTAACCAAGAATTCCTGATTAGCCTTTCGAAGTATGGTGACCCGCTGACGCACAGCCTACAGCCCCAATTATTTATAGATTCCGAAGGGCAGATGAAGAAATAGAGCAAGTTGCATTGGTGGGAAAAATGTTTCACGGCATTTTGTTTTTTAATATTCTGGGATGGAGTCGAGCCTGGTCTTCCACATCTGAAGTAACTGTCTCCTCTAGTCTCCTTTGAATTTGTATTCATGATAATACAGTGAAATGGCTACTACGGTGTACTGACCACTTGCTAGGGATCAGGCACTGGACTTGGCCCTTTAGGACACATATCACATTGTTTCTTTGGAGGCCAGGATTATGGGCCCCAGGTCTCACACCCAAGTTGATTTGGTACCGACTTGGTGCTTTTCACCACAAAGATGACCTTTTTGATGACCTGGCATATTTCAGGGCTATGAATATTAGAAGAAAGAAGAAGACCTAACACGAGCAGTACCTACTATGTGCCAAGCACTGCATTTGGTGCTTCACATTTGTTACCTCATTTAATTCCCTTGTGAGAGAGAAGGTGCACCAATTAGTGAAAAGATCACACTAGTCAGGGCTTCTCTTAGGCATAACCTGCTCAAGTCAGCGGGACAAAGTCCCAGCTGTTCCTGCGATAAGGGCCAATGTGGGGCGGGGGCAGCTCCCACAGATTTACTCACAGTAACTCAAGGAAACATGATGCAGGCAGACACTTGTGTCTGACACAATGGCCCTTGTAAACTGAAAATGAGGAAGCACTTCCTGATTAGGATACTTGCTGTGCTTGAGAAGCTGCTAATGTCACCTCCCAAATTATGGGCCTGGATGGGGACTGAATGGGGCAGCCTCCAAGGGAAACCCCCAAAGCAAAGGCTTCTCTCAGCACATGTTCGTTCTTACTGATTTTCTACCCCAACCCTAGGAAAGCCTCAGTCTAGTCTCATAATTTCCCTCTTCCTCCCAACTGTCAATGTTGTCTTCCCTGCCTCTACCCGTGAGAGGTGAGGACACACAGCCCACATGAAGATCACAACTGATCTTCCCCCTTTATTCCTCTGCATGTGGCTCCACTCACAGCCACCCAAGCCAGATGCCAGGACACCACCCTTAGCTCCCCTCTGTCCAAGAGCCACCGGTCATCAAGTCCTGTCTACCAATCCACCCCCTGCATGGCTTCCTCTCTTCCCTAACCCTCGTTTCCCTGGATCGTGTCCCCAGTATCCTTTTCCTGGACTCAGTCAGGTCCCCCTACCTCCAGCAGCTCTTGATCTGATCTTGTTCCTTTGCTTTCAACTCTGTGATGCCAACTAACCCTCCATTAACCTACAGTAGTAGTTTTCAAAATGTATCTGGAGGACCCCCAATTTAATGGGCCCTGCTAGGGTTTTAATGGGCCCAGTAAAAAATTCTGCTGAGTTTTGAACTAATTGACAGACACAGGACTCCATCAGGTGGAAATGAAAATATCACCTTTATTACTGATAAGTTATATTGGAGGACATGCCTTAGCTCTGGCCAAGTAGCATGGAAACACTTCCCTGAATTAACCCACAGATGCCCCAAGCTCTACAAACATTCCTCCTTTTTGAGGAGTAATTGATCTTTGGGGGGGGGTTTCAGGTATGGATAAAGGAGTATGAATTTATGTGCAAACCCACAGGTGAGACCCTTGTAAAAGTTGTCAGGCAGCATTTCCCCAAGTGTGTGTTCCATGGAACACTAACCTTGAGAAGCGATGATCTGGGAAGACTGTGTTCTATGGTCAAGTGCCTTTAGAGAAAACTACATGTCATGTTCTCCCTTAAGAATCATAACACACGTGAGCAAATCAGAGGCTCCGTGGTCTGCAGTAAGGACTAACTTTGCTTATCAGAGTTAGCCCACAGTTTCCCAAAATTATTTGACCTAAAAAAAATTTTGGGACTGGTGAGTCCCTTTATATTTCCATGTGAAATGGAAATATAGTTTCCTAACTCCATCGAGGCAAGGCTGCTGGCCTCACTCTGGCTCCGCAGCCCCAGTGGAGGGGGGGAGCAAGTTCAGCTCAAGCCCTCCTCCCACCGCTCTTCCACTTGGGTTTTCCCAAGTGGACCTTTGTTGTTCATTTTTGTTGCTTCTAATGCATTGTAGCTCTATCATCCCTTCTGAAATTTTGCTGTTTTAATAGAAGAATAAGCAGTTAGGAATGCTTTAATAAAAAAGTTTAGGGCTCAAGTAGAGGGTAAGAGAATTATTGATTTCACAAGCTAAGAGCAATTCACTCAAGCTTTACATATGACCTCTGAACTCCAAAACAAAGGCAAAGGCATTTTTAGCGGCTTTGTGTTTAAAAGTAACATGAAGGCCTTTGAAGGATCCTTGCCATAGTTCGACATGTGGAACAGTGCCAAACAGAAGATTCCTAACCTTCATTTACATTGGAAACATGTGTCAGTTTTGTTCATTAGAATACATGAATGGAGCTGTAAATTTTGGGGTAGAAAACTGTCCTTGGCCAAAGACAATTTGGCTCCTCTTTAAGAAAGGGAACCACCCCAACCCCACCCTCAGAGACCTTTTAAGTAACTGAGGAACATGGAAGGAGAAAGGTCTGCCTAGCTAAGCAACTCTGTGGAAAGGATGGTACACTCATCGGTCTAGAGTCTTAATTACACGCACTCTGATGGAGTGACTATAAAAAGGCATGGGATCTAAACTGGGCAGGATCGATGGTTGTAGCCAGCTCTTGAATTGTCTTCAGTCCAAAGACATTTTGATCTGAGCCAGGAAGTAAGACAGTGAGGGTGAAAACATCTGAAACACGAGCATCTTCTACCTGTTGATCCAAACATGCCGGAAGGTATAATAAAACCCAAGTATGGTTTGAAGAAAGTAGCTTTAGTAGAAATGAGAACAGAATTTGCTAGGGGTTGGATGAGCCCCTAGCTCAATTTATATCGAGTTCCAGAGAAAGAAAAGTTTGACAACCATTGGTTTATTTGACCGATGCATTCAAGTCTCCAAATGAATTTCTTTTAAATATATATGTATAAAGCCTGACAAGGCTCTTAATAAACCAAAACCTTCCAATGAATCCAAGAATTGTCAAAAGTCCTCTTCAGTTTGTATAAAAACATGCTCACAGATGTGCTTTCCAGGGTTAATATTTGTAAAATTTTAGTTACTCTTTTACCCATTGTTTACATATACCAAATGTATCCAAGTCATTCATTCAACACACTTTGAATTCCTGGGCCTGAAGTGATAAGATGTAGTCTCGGCCTTCAAGAAGCACTGTGTAATTGGAGTGATAGGCTGTTAGTAAATTTAAGTGCCTTGCAGAGTGACAGGGTCAAGGACAGAAGCATGTACCAAGAACAATGAGGTCCAACGAAGGGGTGTCATAATGCCTGGGAGAGAGGGTAGAGTCTTTAAGAATAAAGGGGCAGTCTGGCAGGAAGGCGAGGGAGCTTCATGATGAAAGAATTCCTTATGCAAAGGCCCTGAGGTCTTGAACTGAGAGTCCAGCAATAAACTCTCACATTTATGGTCAACTGATTTTTGAAAAGGGTACAAGGCAATTCAATGAGGGAAAGAATAACCTTTTCAACAAATGAAAACGAATGAAGTTGGACCCCTACCTCACACCATACACAAAATGAATTCAGGATGGATTGGACCAAAATGTAAAAATTAAAGCTATAAAGTTCCTAGAAAAAAAAAACTAGGTAAATTTGACTTCATCGAAATTTTAAAGCTTTGTGCTTCAAAGGACATGATCAAGATAGTGAAAAGACAACTCCCAGAGTGGGAGAGAACATTTGCAAACATACATTTGAGAATGGACTTGTATCCGGAAATATAAAGAACTCTCACAACTTAATAATAAAAGACAAGTAACCCAACTTAAAAACGGGCAAAGAACTTGAATAGGTATCTCAACAAAGATCATTACACATCAGGGGAAGGCACGTCAAAACCACAGTGAGGCGCTAACCCACACCTACCAGGACGGCACTGACACTGAGACGGCCGGTGGTAGCGAATAAATGGAGAAACTGGAAGCCTCACACACTGATCCAGGAACGTGAAATGGCGCAGCTGCTTTGAAGGACAGCCTAGCAGTTCCTCAAAAGGTTAGATACAGAGCTCCCACAGGATCCAGCGATTGTGCTCACAGGTAGGTCCCCAAGAGAAATAAGTCCACACAAAAACCTGTCCACAAATTTTCAGAGCAACATTATTCTTCATAGCCAAAAAGTGGAAAAATTTAAATGTCTAATAATGGATACATGCATAAATAAATTGTACATCCACACAATGGGATATTATTTGGACATGAAAAGAATGAAATGCTGATATATGCTGTAATACGAATGATCCTTGAAAGAATCATGCAAGTACAAGCCAGTAGCAAACAAACAAACAAACAAAAAAAAAAAAAGCAAGCACAGGAACAAAGAAAAAACCTAGTACAAGCAGTCAGTTACAAAAAAAATCACATATTATATGATTCCTTTTACATGAAATACCTAGATTAAGTAAATGCACGGAGACAGAAGGTGATTCACAGATACTGGGGCGAGGGGGAGGAATCAGAGAGTAACTACTAGCAGGTATGGGGTTTCCTTTTAGGGTGTCAAGAATGTTCTAAAATTAGATTGTGGTGATGGCCACACAACTCTGAACATATTAAAAATCTAACCAACTGTATGCTTTAAATGGGTGAATTTTATGGTGCGTGAAAATATCTCAATAAAGCTGTTAAAAATCTAATGAATCATAAAGATAATGACAAAACATAAAGATACTATCAATATCTTAATAGGTATCTTAACATTACATGTTCCACCGTCTTTCTACAGCTGATCCTTGAACAAAGAGGAGGTCAGAGGTGCCGACCCCCACACAGGCAAAAATCCATCTGTCAGTTTTGGCTCCTCGAAAACTTAACTATTGACAGCCTACTGCTGACCCAAAGCCTTAACTGATAACATAAACAATGAACATATTTTATATGTTATATACATTACATATTGTATTCTTGCAATAAGGTAAGCTAGAGAACAGAAAATATTATCAAGAAAATCACTAAGAAGACAAAATACATTTACAGTGCTGTACATACTTATTGAACAAAAATCCCCATATTAGTGGACCCATGCTGTTCAAAATCCATGTTGCTCAAGGGTCAACGGTACTCAAGGCCCTATTGGCACTTTTTCAACTTGCAGAAACCTTGTAAAGTGTGTTGAACTCTGAAAGTAAACTGAAGCAAGTCAGCATTTTGTAATGAGAGGAAAGAGGTACTTCAAAATTCAGTGGTCGGATTTTTACCCAATAGGAAAGAGCAGTCAGTAAATGTTGCTTTACCAGATGTTATAACCTAACACATGTTTATTAACTATTTGCAGTACTAATAAGGCTTCTCTTCCTTGGGGGAGGGGGGAGGAACCTGAAGAGTAAGCAGAAGAAAGATGCTCAGCGGGGGTCCTACCCAATTTCTGCTAATGTGGAGGTGTGACGGGTCGCCAGGTCAGAATCCGGACACAGACGGCTCAGAGCGCTGTGTCTGCCACTCAGGAGCTGTATTTCGTGCAAGCTGCTTAGCCTCTCCGTGCTCCCTTTTCCCCTTTGTAAAATGGGAATTCCATTCTTACCTTCATTTTTATTTGAGGGCTTGTCCCGTAGTAGGGTGCCCATTAACAGTGCCTATATTTTAAAAAGGCTTTCAGTAGGCACTTATGAACAATATGTCTTGGTAATTTTTTCCTGGTTAAAAAATATAGTGTTGGCATTTTCTGCACATCTTTCATCAGTTCTCTTTTGATGCGTTTATTATTCAGTTACTTGTCAAAGTGCTTCCCTGAAACTCTGCTGTCAATCAGGAAAGAATTAAAACATTTACTTGCTAAGTATTTTCTTACTTAATTGTGGCTGTACTGTTGTTTAGCTGAAATATATAGAGCACAGAGTCAGAATGAGTATGCTTAGCTGAAGATCGCCCTTCTTCTGATGTGCGGGGGGCAGTAAGGAACGATGAGGGCAGAGGCACTACGCACACACACCCTCGGCTCAAAATTGCCTTCCAAGGCCCCGTTCACCACAGGCATTCTTTGAGGGTTAAGCGAATGCCCTAAATAGCCTATCAGTCCAGGATCCAGGCAATTCCTTCTCATACTATTCTAAGACCTGGGCAGAGAAGAGAGTCCCTGCCCTAGAGGACCCCACATTATTTCTCTCTCTCTCTCTCTCTCTCTCTCTCACACACACACACACACACACACACACACACACACACATTAAAGAACATGTCACCTTGGACCTGGGCCTTAGAACTGGCACATCACTACCCCAATCCTAAACTAAATATCCATTCTTGGGACCAACATGCTCAGGCCCCAGGGGAAACTTTTCCACAGTTTGCCTTTTGGCCTCAAAACCAAGGCTACTGCGTCCCAATGCCACAAAGGTCTGTGAGTTGCTGCTGCCAACATCTGAGATGGATGTTGTTTCAGAGGACAGAGGGGACTGAAGTGACAGGAACGTTTAACAACAGAAAAGGCAAATTAACTCACTTGTCAATTCCTTCTCCATCAGACAGCATGAATTAAACAGATTTTTGTATATTACATCATCAGTCCTGCCAATGCTGAGTATCTTTTTCCTCCTTTTATTTGTGTTCCAGTTGTAGGTTCTAAAGTAATGATGAGTTAGCATAATCACAGAAAATAGTGCACACGGGCAGTTGAGAAACACACTCCAATTATTGAACGATTCTTACTTATCTGGCCGGGGGGACACCATGATTGTGAAGGTCGTTTTCCCAGGGGCCGCTCACCCATCGCATTCTGGGTGTGCTGACCGCTGCGTTTTTCCCAAATGTGGGAAGCTCAACTGCGTAATGTGTGCTGATGAGGGACTGCATTCACGCTTTCCCCTAAAAAATACTCATATTACTCTTAAATATAAGTATTTGCAAGTCTAGGAATAACATGAGTGAAGTATAATACTGATCATTTATATTGGCAACGAAGTTAAAAGAATGAGTTCTAGAATTGTCAATAGTTTTGTTTGTTTGTTTGTTTTTATTCTCACCTGAGGACATGCTTATTGATTTCAGAGAGAGGGGAGAAGAGGGAGAGAGAGGAACAGAAACATCGATGTGAGAGAGAAATGCTGATTGGTTGCCTCTTGTACATGCCCCAACCGGTGATGTTTCCAACCAACTGAGCCACACTGGCCAGGGCAAACCTAGTTTTATTTTTGTAAAATTATTTATTAAGAGTTAATTCCATTTTTAAAATGTCAAATAAAAACTGCAGATTTAAATAATTTTATTTATAGCTTTTATTCATTATGATATTCTATGCTTTAAAAATAAACTTTCTTATAAAATATTCACTTCTTAATTTTTCCTTTTACTTTCATTTACATTTTGATGGAAATATATTCAAATTTGATGCTCATTGAAGATAATTACATGCTAATTTTAATCCTTTAGATCTTTGTTAATGGCACATAAATTATGTATACATTTTGATTATAATTATATAACTAGTGTTTTTTATCCAACATGAAAGCAAAAAAGAAAATAAGTTGTAGAGAATATATAAATCATAAAATATGCCTTTCTTTTACCACTCATTAAAATATTTCTGGGCCGTCAATAGCACATGTACAATAAAAATTAAATTCAGTTATTTTTGATATTTTGGCAACTTTCAGTCATTTAAAACTATAGCTTTCCAATTTTTAAAATAACTTTGCCATTATGAAGCCATATTTGTTAATGTAGAAGAAAAGTTCAATTAATACCTTGACTTATAATTTGTAAACATTTAGACCATTTGACCCCACATATTTTAAGGATGGGCCCAAGTGCTTCAATGAGATAATCAGATTGTTCTTTTTCTAAACATTAGCTATTAATAGTTAACTTATTAACACTAAGCATGCCAGACTTTAAATTAAGTAATATCTACATACTATCTCATTAAACCCTCCCAAAAACCCTGTCATAGGTAATTTTATTACCCTCACTTTACAGCGAGGAAACTGAGCTTTGGTGTGTTTAAATGACTTGCTCAAGGTCATGTAACCAGTAAATCCTGGAGCTGGGATCTGACCCCAGAAGATCTGAGTAACTTTGGGAAAGGGCCCTTTGGGAGACCTGAACTTGATTGACATCCTCATGGAGAACTTGGACACACAGAAGGCAATGTGGGAGGGTCAGGATGGTGGGGAAAAGGACTGCAAAAAAAAGTCCCCAATTCCACAGTCAAGCCCAAGATCTGATGTCACCTCCAGGGAACATCCCCAAGCACCAAACATCCCCAAGCACCAAAGGCCACCAAATGTCTGAATGGACAGGAAGGCCTGCCAAGTCCTCATGTTCTACTGCTTGCAACAATGGGCAGATGAGAAAAATACCCCCCCTTTTTTTTTTGCTCTTGAATGCTCAGTAAGATTCAGAGGACTGATTCCTTCTTTCCTCCTCCCATCTTTCTTTCTCTCTCCTCTCCCATCCTCCCTCCTTTCCCCCCTTCTTTTCTTTTAAAAGTAAATGCATGTTTCACACAATGCACTGAGCACTATCCAATGCATTAAGCACTATCCTAGGCACTGAACAAAACAGACAGGGCCTCATACATATGGAAATCATCATCCAGTGGGGAGACAGGCAGAAAGTCAACATGAACCCCTGAAAACTCACAACTACAACACAAATAACATGAAGGAGAGAGAGTGTGCATCAGGAGAGTGCACCAGGGGAGTCTGGCCTGGGCTCAGGGTATCAGGGAAGTGCCCCGGGAGAGTGACATCTGAGCAGGGGTTAAGCACGCAAGGGTTCAGGAGAATGTGCCAGGCTGAGAGCCTGTGAGAGAAGGGAGCCTACGGGGTGGAGCGTGAAGGGGCTGACTGGAGGCCAGCAGGGCTGGATATATGCACGGAGGGCAAGGTTCCAGACCTTGCAGACTAAGAAGTGGGCAAATGATGGCCCTCTGCCTATTTTCCTGAATAAAGTTTTATTGGAGCATAGCCACGCTCCTTTGTGTGCTTACTGCCTGCGGCTGCTTTTGGCTACAATGGCAGAGTTAAGTCGTTAAGACCCACAGAGCCTAAAATATTTACTCTCTGACCTTGACAGAAAAAATGTGCAGACCCTTGATCCAGACCAGGGAGGTCAGGCCTCGTAGGCCTGTTAAGGATTGTGACCTTTAACCTCACATCCGTGGGAAGCCATTGAAGTGTTTTAAGAGGGAAAGGGGATAAGAAATAATAGGATCTAATCTTCATGAGGATCACTCAGGAGCCATATATATTCTTACATTTTGGGATGTACCAGGCAAGGCTCTCCAAAGACCCCTTTGAGGAAGCCAGCATTAATCTCTGCAGTAACGGGGTCTAAGTCCTCTCTTGCCTGTGGCAGGGGTCCCTATCAGCTTCTTCCTACCTAAGCCCCTTGTATTAGCCAGACTTCGGGAACAAGTGGCAGAAACACAATCTAAGCCTTTTACACGGCGGGAAGGGAATGCATCGGCTCACACGTAGCTGGGAAGGTCAGTGGGGAGGCTCAGAGAGTGCAAGAGCAACAGAAAACAGCGCCCGCAGCACCTGAATCAGGGACTCACCATCTCTAGGACCATCTCTTCATTCACTTTGCATCTTTGTGTGACTCTGCTTAGCTTCTTGTACAAACAAGCATTTTTTTTCCCACTGGGCACCTCCAGAATCACATTCTCCCAAGGTTAGCCACCCCAGCAGAAGTTGTGAGTCTACTTCCTATGGTCCGGATACTCTTCTTGGGTTTGAATTCTGATGGGTCCTGCTCGAGTCCCTTATCCACCCTCTCTAGAGCGATCAGTGTTGGAAGGGATTGGGTTCTACAAACTGGCCCGCCCTGGGTCACATGCCTATCTTGAGGCTGGGGTGAGGTGGGAGCAGGGCGGGGGTCTGGAAATGAGAACCCTGAGAGCACAGCCTAGAAGGAGAAGTTTCCAAAGGAAAGGAATGCTACTCAGACACACACACACACACACACACACACACACACACAAGTTCAAACAACACAATGGGCCTGCTTATAGCTGCCAAGTTGGTACCCACAAGCTTCATAGGAAAAGCCACCTCTGCTCTTGTGACCAGAGCTGACTGAACCAGTGATCAGTCCCGGAACAGCCTGCAACACCTACCGGCTGGACACAGGGAGGCGGATCAGCTTTGAAGTGACTCAGCACCATTGTCCATTGCGTGCCCTCCACTGAGTGGCGGCAAGCTTACAAATCGGATCGTCTCATTAGGAAATAGAAATGCCAGGTCAGCGAACAGGGAGGGTTGTTTGCACTCAGACTGGTATTGCCAACAATGCTTAGGACTGTGTCCAGGTTTCCGTGTAGCTCACTCTACGTCCCAGGGTATAAATAGAATCCACACAGTAAAACCTCCTTGGCTGAAGGAAGGCCAGGCCCGTCTTTTCTCCTAAGAAATTTGCCTGTCTTGGTCAGTAAAATCCAATGCTCTGGAAATTTCTTTCTCTGTCTTTTAAAAGAACTGTTGCCATCATTGAATTTCATGTAGAAAGAAATGAACTACTCTTCTGGCAAAAAATATTACAGTCAACATAAAAATTCCCTCATTGGAAGGGAATTTGAACACTTCGCTAGGTGGCCAAGATTGATTGAATCACATGACTTTCCAGGGGAGGAAGCTGAAGGGAAAGCTAAGTACAACAGAAATAATAACTGACTAGTCACTGGGCAAGAGTCCTAGGTTCATTCAGGTCCTTGCTGGGGATTGTGGGCAAGTCACCTCTCCTCTCCTTCTTCTGGAAAATGAAGTTTCAAAATCATGCATTCATTCTACAGAGCTGCGTGGCTGGAGCAAGAGGCCAGTGTGGCTGAAGAGTGAATGAGGTGGAGGGATTGGCCAAAGAACATATATGACTAGCCCACAGACACAGACAATAGTGTGGTGAAGGCCAGGGAAAGGGAGGGGCTGGGCGGAAGTGGGCAAAGTGGGGGGAAATGATGTACATCTATAATAATGTCAACAATAAATAAATACATACATAAAATATTTTTTAAAAAGTGTGAATGAGGTAGGTGGCAGGTGAGGCCCCAGGGGTTACCGGGGACATGTCACTCGGCTTTTACCTTGCTTGAGAATGGGAACTGTATTCATTTCTTGTGGCTGCTACAACAAACTACCACACACTGTGGGGCTTAAACAACAAGGATTTCATCGGGTGAAAGTTCTAGAAGTCAAAAGCCCAACCTCCAGCAGATCTTGCGGGACTGAGATCAAGGTGTTGGCAGGGCTGCATCCCTTCCTGGGGGCTCTGGGGAGCCAGTTCTTTGCCTCTCTCACATTCTGAGCTCCTAGTCCGCGTCCATCTTCAAAGCTAGCAATGCTGGGTCGAGTCTTCCTCACCTTCTGATCTTCCCTTCTGCCTCTCTCGTCCCCTTTTAGGGACTCTCGTAATTACACTGGGCACAACTGGTTAATCCAGAATAATCACCCTATTTTAAGGTCAGCTGATTAGCAACCTTTTATTAGCAACCATCTGCAACATTAATTCCCCTTTGTCAGGTAACATAACATACTCACAGGGATTAGGACGCCGGCATCTTTGGGGGAGGGAGGGCATCATTATTTTGCACCTCACAGGAATCACCAGTGTTTTTGAGCAGATGGATGACATGATCGAACTTGTGCTGACCATGGTCACTTTGGCTTCTGTGTTTGAACAGACATCGAGGTGTTAGGGACAGAAGCCGAGAGGCCAGTGAAGTAACTACTCCAGTAATCCAGGCTCAAGATGGTGTTCGAACCAGGAGAGTGAATGTGGAAGTGGTGAAATTCCAAGTGTATTTTGAAGGCAGAGCCAACGGGCTTTGTTGACAGAGTGCATGTGAGAAGCAGGCTAAAGCGTAAGCAAAGACCAGAGCACAAAGAGAGTGGTTTCCCGTGCTGACGAGTTTGGACTGTACCCTAAAATGGGAGGCTTTGGGGTTAGGCAGAGCTTACTCAAATCTCTGCTCCTTCACTTATTAACTTAGGGGCCTTATCGGGTTTTTGATCTGCGTTATGTGTGTTTCCTTACCTGTGAAATGGAGATGCTGCTACTTACCCCAAAAGGCAGTTGTGAGAATGAAAATGCTTCTGAAGTGCTGAGCACGCTTCCCAGTTACTATGTCCTTGATGTATGATAGCCATTATTATTATTAATAGGGCTACGGGGAGCCACTGAAGAATTTTTAGCCATGAAGTGACAAGATCAGATTTGTACTGGAGAAACATCACTCTAGCAACAGTGCAACTTGGGTGGTGGAAGGAAAAGGGTTAAAGCCGTGCTCTTGCTTAAAAACCTTTGGCAACTTTTCAAAAAACTGTAATTAATGGAAGCCAACCCTGCATAATTTGGCTCAATCCTACTTTACCTTTTTTTTTTTTTTTTAATCTCTATTTTCCTCCTGCGTCAATCACTTTCAAACCACCCTCCAGCCATCCTGGTCTCAATTTCCCTGAACTCTGTTGGGTTTCCAACTTCTGAACTTTGGCCTCCTCTTGATTAGAGTGTCCTTCTAATCATCAAAGGCCAACGTGAATTCCACTTGCCCCAAGAAACTCCCCACCTTTCCCAGCCAGAATTAACACTTCATCTCCCATTGACCTACAATCGCCCATCTATGCTCATTCTCAATCCTCTCCCCTTCTTTGGAGAAACTGCTCCACCCACCAGCAGCCCAGAAGAAGCAAGACCCTTGGGCATAAGCCATGGGATTAGGGGAGCCCATCTGGGGTTTCTCCTCCAGCACTTGAAATGGAAATAGCATCATTTCACATTAGGCACCAGAAACATAGGCCCCTCAGGATTTGGGTATAGAGCTGGTGCCTTTCAAAACTGCCTGTATGTCGAGGCTATGAGGAAGGAGGAATGAAGAGTCTTATGGAAGAATATGGTACAGACATGCAGAGAGATGTAGAGACAAGATACTGGGTGGGGGTGGGGCCAGAGGAATGAGAGAGAGAGAGTGAGAGAGAGAGACCTCTCACTCCCAGGTTTCTGAAAATTTTGCAGCTGAGTTTCTGGAGATTCTCCAGTCTCTTTAACATAAATCCAACTTCAGAAGGCTCTGTTCCCACAACACACTGGGTACTGTCTCTTAATATCAGTTATGTAGGGGTGTGTCTGTATCCACCTGGACATGGCACCCCAAAGGCAGGGATTCTGTCCTATTCACTCAGCACCCCCGGAACCTGGCACATGTTGGATGCTCAAAAATCGTTGAAATTGAATCCTGACAGTTCGCAAAATGGTTTAATGTATTGTTTTTAGGCAATCGTTCTAAGCTTCTCTGCTTTTCACCATATGTTGCTATATTTGCATGACTTTATGTCACTATATCACTTTTATTAGGTTGGTTTTCACCCTACTTCCAAACTCTCCACATTCACAGGCTTTGGCTTTCTCATCCTATTTGCCACTCACCGGGAAGGATTCAGAGTTTAGTAGCAGAAGGGATTCATGCCTCTCTCTAGTTGGTGAGAATGCTTGTCTTACATTTTCCAGTATTCAACAGCCTTTATGCTTGAAATGAATACTTCCCATGAAGGCTGTTGGGGCAGCTTAATTTCAATGACGTCATTTAAAGCTCATTAAAAGGTCACCAGGCAAGCTAAGTACCTTCTTCCTTCAAATACCTATTCAGAATCATAGATTTTTAGATCTGGAGCCAAAGGTTCTCAGACTCTTGAGTTTCTATGAACCAGCATTAATATTAAAGGGAAAGAAAAGGTTGCTGACTTTATATTCTTCCAGGGAATGCCATGAAAAATAATAAGATTCCATTAACACAGCAGTACCTCCTGCAATGCACAGGACAGCCCCAACGATAAGGAATTTTCCAGCTGCCAATGGCAATAGCGCTGAGGTTAAGAAACCCTGGGTTAGCTGACGACCTAGTGAAAGGGAAAAGCTGCAAAGCCCCTGAGCTGGCAGGCATTTGCAGGCTCAAAACCATGGAATGGCCTGCCCAGCTGGGCTGTGATGGGATTGGCCAGCTGGGGGCTGGATCAGCTACCCCCAGGCCTGGGTGGGGTGGCGGGGCAGGGCCAACACTCGCTGACATTCTGCTTCTTAAATGGCATAAGGCACATAAAACGCTTAATGCTGTGCCTGGCACACAGTCAATTCTCCATATATATGACCATTATTATTGTGAGTGCTCAACTAATGTTACTATTTTTAACACAAGGGAAAAATATTTTTCTTTTATCTTACCAAAAGGTGTGCTGAGCTCCTTCACGGCTTTGAAGTGTGCCCCTCAGGAGACAAGTTTTGTTGGGGAATCAAATGACTCTAATGGATTTCAAAGATTTGGGATTCCCACAGGTCATGGAGAAGTAAGAAGAGGGGGAAGGAGGAAAGGAGAGGGGGGAGCCTGTGGGATGGAGTGTGACCTGAGGACTTACTCCCATGAGGAACAGCAACTTGCCCTGTGGGTGAGGAGGTGGTTGAAGAGTATTTTAAGATGCAGGAAGGGTCAGTATACAGTTTGAGGACTTTTGTGTCTCAGCAACATGAGGAACTAATCTTTTGCCTTACCCCATCTGCAGCTTCTGTGACATTTTCTACAATGATGCATACATTTTATAAACAAGGTTTTTGGTGGAAACCGAGGAAGACTCGACAATTTCCATTTGGGTTGAAACGGTGGAACTGAGGCAGCGGTGCAGAAGCAGAGGCCAGGAGCCAGAGGTGGCCACAAGAGCAGGGGTTGCCCTGAGCTCCCAGAAATCCCAGTAGGGCCTTAGACTTTCTTAGGATGCAGAATGTGGGAGTTGAGCCTAGTTCCTCAGCAGGCACCTGTCTTGCATTTTTGTAGTAAAAGAGCCATCTGGTCTTACACCTGTGCATGAGTAAGACGAGATGGGCCTGGTTCCAAAGTTCTGTACCTGCTCCAGCTGGGTCAGAAGGTGGCCAAACTCTGTTCTTTGTTCTAGAATCACCCAGAGTCAAGACAAACACTGCCTCGAAGATCTTTGAGGGTTAGTGAGGAGCCCTGCCCTAGCTCCTCAGAGCCAACCAGAACTGGTCTGAGTTTTGGGTGTGTAATATCTAATCCTCAATTCCTATGAGGATTAGACACCACTGTTGTGGTGTCCTTGTGATTGAAGCCACATAAGCATTGCAACAACCAAGTAGCCAGAGGGCATGAGAAATAACAATGTCGTTGGCAACCTGGCTTAATTACCCCTATGACTTTGGTCAAGGTGCTACCCTGTTCAAAATTTCCTGAAGTCTTTCCTGACCGCCCCACTACCCAACTCCCTCTTCTCCTGCATCAGGAAATCAATAAGCCCCCTCCCAACCCTAGCAATTTCGGTATCATGGTGCAGAGAAGTGACCAAGGGCTTGGGGTTTATTTAGTGCTGGACAAACCAGGCTGCACTGCGTCACCCCAGGCAACTTTGTCCGCCTCTGTGCGGCAGTGTTGGTATCTTTAAAATGGGTGGGGGCTAACAAAAACTGACTCATGGATCGACTAAAGGTGGTAATACTCAGGGGGCTTACCCCACTACAGGAGCCTGACAGCGAACCACTACCCATCTTCCAATCATCTGGCAAATTCATGTCACTCACCTTTCCTGTCCCAGCTCTTTTACTTCTTTCCTTCTCGTTTAAATCTTAACTGTTTGTCTCTGTCCCTCCCTCCCTCCCAGGGCCCCCCCTCCGCGGACGCAGAGCGTCTGCTGGTGGGATGGTTGGCCAGCGACAGCGGTCTGTGAGGCAGTCAGTCTTCTCTTTTCCTGGGTTTAGGAAATCTCCGAATGGCCAGTTTTGAGTCTCCGTGGTACTTCCCTGCAGGGAAATCCCCCGCCAGCCCACATTTCAGGGGCGCGAGTGGAAGAATCACACTGCAGCAGAGGTAACCGACGGGAACCGCGGCCAAAGACGGGGGATGGGCACATTAGAAGATAACGGGATGACCAGGATCGACAACACTCCAGGCCATCTCCTCCGGGCCTTCTTATCCTCCAACCCGTGGCCTCAGTTATCTTCTCCGATTTCAACAGTGGCTTCAGAAGTGACAGCCACGTGGGTCGCCGGGGAAAGGAATGTTGGTGTGGGGGGCGGGGCTAGAAGGGCACTGGAGATGGAAAGGACCCACGCACGCGCGCCCCGGCGCCTGCTGCCAGGCGACACCACCGGGAGCGAGTACGCTACCTACGTCACGCATCGTTCATCCAATGAGCAAAGGCCGAGGGGACGCGCCGTCCCGCCCCTCCCGCCCCCGCGGCAGTCGTGGCCAAAGCAGCCGCCTCCTGGAGCGTCTGGGGAGCATTGGGCCGTCCCAGGCTCGGGCGTCGCAGGACGCGGACTCGAACCGCGGGACGCGGCCCAGGGAGCTGCTCGCCCCGTCCCCGCCGCCCGATGTCCTCAAGATGGAGGCAGCGGGGGCGGCGGCGTGAAGAAAGCCGCGCTGTGCGCGCGGGAGCAGCTGCGGGGCTGTCCGGGCGGAGACGGTGGCGGGATGGGGCTGCTGCTCATGATCCTGGCGTCGGCAGTGCTGGGCTCCTTCCTCACGCTCCTCACCCAGTTCCTGCTGCTTTACCGCAGACAGCCCGAGCCGCCGCCGGACGAGGCCGCCCGCGCGCGCGACGGCTTCCGCTACCTCAGGCCGGTGCCGGGCCTGGCCCTGCGGGAGTACCTCTATGGCGGTAGCGGGGCCGAGGAGCACTCCGGCGGGCCCCCCGAGGGCGGCGCCACCCCGACCCCGGAGGCCCCGGCCCCGCCGACGCGGGAAACCTGCTACTTCCTTAACGCCATCATCCTGTTCCTGTTCCGGGAGCTGCGGGACACCGCACTGGCCCGCCGCTGGGTCACCAAGAAGATCAAGGTGGAGTTCGAGGAGCTGCTGCAGACCAAGACTGCCGGGCGCCTGCTGGAGGGGCTGAGCCTGCGGGACGTGTTCCTGGGCGAGACCGTGCCCTTCATTAAGACCATCCGGCTCCTCCGGCCCGTGGTGCCCTCCGCCACCGGGGAGCCCGACGGCCCCGAGGGAGAGGCGCTGCCCGCCACCTCCCCGGAGGAGCTGGCATTTGAGGCGGAGGTGGAATACAATGGGGGTTTCCACCTAGCCATCGACGTGGACTTGGTCTTCGGCAAGTCCGCGTACCTGTTCGTCAAGCTGTCCCGCGTGGTGGGGAGGCTGCGCTTCGTCCTCACCCGCGTGCCATTCACCCACTGGTTCTTCTCCTTCGTGGAGGATCCGCTAATCGACTTCGAGGTGCGCTCCCAGTTTGAAGGGCGGCCCATGCCCCAGCTCACCTCCATCATAGTTAATCAGCTCAAGAAAGTCATCAAGCGCAAGCACACCCTCCCCAGCTACAAGATCAGGTGAGAGGCAGGAGAGGGGGGAAGGTATCCCACAGGGGCACCCGGGTTTGGGCGGGAGGCTGCTGGCTGCGTGGGGTTGGGAGTCCCTGCTTTTCCTGGGACCTTCCCAGCCGCGGACAGGGTCTTAGATAAAGGCCAGTGGCGCACACCTTTTCTTCCGAAGGGCGTTGAATGGAGCCGGGAACCTTTTCGCGTGTTTTGAGCACATAAGGTGCTGTCAGTGTGGGTAGAACCAGCATACTGAGAGGGGAGGGAAGCCCACCCTAATCCCCAGGAGTCGGCTCTGGGGCCGTTGAGAAACTCTGAGGTTGCCGCATTAAGGGCACTTTGCAGCATCACCTTACGCACGTTGAGAAATTGTTCCTGAACACTTCGCATGCAGGAGGAATGCGCTCGTAGCCCCGGGCTGTTGGATTTTGCAACTGCAGGCCACTTTTGCTATGACAGCTGTTGTAAAGGAATACTTCTCCTCGACCAGTTGTAAACGAGTTGCAGTGCTCATCGTCCTTCTCTGTCCATTTTGTATCAATGACACCTGCCCTTCTGGGGTAGGTTCCATAGCCCAGACCCGCACCCTGCCCCTCCTGTGTCAGCTCCCTGTACCTGTGAGCTCCTCGCACGGTACCTGGAGTCACCCTGCAGAGAGTATTTTAATGATAGGTAGTGATTTCAACTTTCGAAAGTCCTCCGGTATCTGGTGGCTTAGTTTTATGTAGTATACTGATGTGATTAATGTACAAGGGTTTTTTTTTTGGGGGGGGGGGGTGTTTAGTAGAAGTGGAAGGGAAAAGGCAGTTTTGTGGGACCAGACTTTGGTCTGGGAAGGATTGTTGGAGTAGAAAGGGTTGTACATAGCTGTTTCTTCTACAATGCCTGAGTATTTAATTTCACTTTCTGCCCTTTAATTTTGTGTTCATTAAGATATTTGACTCTTTTGGGTTTTGTCCTTCATTATAAAATTACGTCAATCTGGTGTTTGCCTTGCCTGGTGCTCATTAGTGGAAGTTGCCTCTTTTTATGGAGCTCACCAGTTTTCTGTCAGTATCAAGCATCAGTGACCCAGATAATCCAGAAATAGTTGAGGTTTGGGTTTGGTATGGATTATTGACTTGTGTATGTGGCAAACTGACCTCACTAATTATGCTTTGTTTAGGCTAACAGCCCAGAGTAACAGCTTAAAACTAAAACTTCAAGGTGGCAGGAGAGGTTTACTTTATAATGGAAATATTTCCATAGGTTTGCAGGGGATGGTGGTTCACAGTTTGGTTTCCTGCTCTATGAAGTAGAACATGGTTTATGGTACCTGCTGTCTGAGCTCTGGAACACACATAAGTGACTAAATTGTGAATGAGTTCTAGTGTTCATGCAGTAAGAGGTTTGTAGCAGTGTGTTGCTAAGAAAGTCATGAGAACAGTTACAGATTTTGATATTCTGTCACAACTTCGATTCTGACATTTTCTGGGTAACTCTCAGATAATGAAATTTGATTTATTATTTGGAGAATATTCGCAGAATAGTCACAGTGACAGTGAAATTAAATACCATTATGAGGGTCTTAAAAAATTCAGACTCAGAATTCAGCTAAATCTGAAGGAAATTATGAATAGGAGTTATGAAGCCATTACTAGGTCTGTTGCTTTGAAGGAACTTTATCATGTCATTGAACATGATCACCATTTAAAATACATCTAAATTGCTTTCATTTACATTATCTGGAGGGATTTAAAGCATGCTCCCTCTGGAGCATGCATTTGGTTATGTATATTTCAACTTTTAAACCTTAAACATTAAATGATCACATCCGGAAATGTAGACACATGTGTTCTTTATATTAGAAGGCATTTCAGTGGTCAGTTAGTAAATACTGCACAAAATGTATCATTCGATCTGTAAATATTGTGCACCTACTATGTGCTTATCATTGTTCTAGGTGTTGGGGCTTCGATACTGAATAGCCTCAACCTTTGTGGGAGCTCGGAGCTTAGTAAGAATTGAATTAGCTTTACTTAATAAGATTTAAAGTAGAATGTGATTGATGGGGTTGAAGTAACTAGGAAGCTAATTTTAGTTTTAGTAAAAGAAAATGATAGAAGTGTGAGGATGAAAAGGATTATTTCAGAAAGTGTTGAGTTCTCTTGTCTGTGTAGCTATTCTACCAGAAGTGGGTTTGATTTTTTAAAGATTTTATTTATTTATTTTTAGAGAGAGGGGAAGGGAGGGGGATAGAGAGGGAAAGAAACATCAGTGTATGGCTGCCTCTTGCACAGCCCCCACCACGGACCTTTCCTGCAGCCTAGGCCCGTGCCCTGACTGGGAATCAACCCTTTGATTCTCAGGCTGATCTCAATCCACTGAGCCACACCAGCCAGGTCAAACCAGAAGTGTTTTAAACTACTGATATTGTGGAGCAGATTCAAGTTTCAGCTAGGAGAATGAATTAAAACATTTAAGATGTATCACAGTTCTCATAATGAGAATTAAAGTAGTGTTTGTCCTTTTTTTTTTTAATGAGGGAATAGTGCTCAGAGTAGTTAAATAATTTACTTAAAGTCACACAGCTGTCAGGTGGTGAAATCCTGCTCTGGTAAAGCCAGGCTGCCTTTCTCTTGAACTATACCACCTTGTTCTTAAGGGGTAAAATCTTTGGGTACTGCCTCACATAGCGTTTCTTTTTAATCCAGCAGATTTTGTTCCCAGACAGAAGGTCTCGCTAGGTTATTCCTTTTAGCCACCTAATTTACGTAGTAGAGGTAAAGTAGTAAAGAAAATTGTATTGAGTCCTAGGATCCTGTGGCACTGTTACTATATAACAGAACTATCTTGCCAATTAACATGGTTGTCACCTCTTCCCTCCTTCCTTTGGTTTTCTACTTTCATGGTACCAAGGTGAAGCAGGCCCGTCAGGATGCCAGTTCCTGGTGTCGCGTGTAGGGATGTGAAGGGGCTCAACTAGTACTTTCTAAGGACTCAGCTGATGGACGCTCATTTTAACCAACTAACACAGTTTATAAAACATTGTATTTTTTTTAAAAAGAGTTTTAATATGTATAAATTTTCTAGATATTATAATTCTAATGTTACTAATATAATTCTAAATGTAGCCACCTAAGTATCATTTTGATTTTTTCCTTTGAACGTGTACGTTAAAATAGTAAATTAAAGTAGTAGTATTTTTAACTGCAACTCTTGTCTAATAACCTTTTTCCCAAACCCCTTACCTACCCTTTCTTCTCCTTATAAAAAGGTCAGCTTGAGATGAGATGTTAAGACGGTTTTTGAAGATACATAACCCACCATTTTCTCAGATAGCCAGCATCTGCATAAAGTGCCGATAAAGATTCCAAAAAAAGGTAGTGTTTTAAAAAATTAACCTAAAAATTAATCTTTAAGAGAGAAAGATACCACTAATGTTCTTGACTACATGGAGAATCCATCTTTAACATGAAATCTGAGTATAATAGTCCTGGGACACAGATATTTGAGATTCTACTGAGGCTTGTCCTAGAATATTATTGCTGTGGAACTAGCATTGATTACATATTGTAAGGCCAAATTCAGTTTGCAAGTACATTTTATTTGGCCTGCATTGTGTTTTGTTACTGGTTTGTTTGTTTCTTGATTGCCAACATTTAAAAATGGAAGATTCTGTATGATTTAGCTTTCTGGATTCTCTTAGGAAGAAGTGGAAGATCTTGGGGCACTAGGGTTGCATTCCTCATAGCAATAACAGGATGGAGAGATGGAGTCCAGTAACAGCTGCAGGAAGCTCTTATTCCTAGTTTAATGTTCGCACTTGCTCATTACACTTCCTGATGCTACTGGCCTGGCCTGTCTTCATGTGAACTTGAGACCCTCACTAAATGCTCGCCATTTAAACAGGATGAAAACAAGGTGAGATAATAACAATAGAGGGTGATAATTTTTACCCCTCTTTAAACATTATATTTTCAAAGGGACTTCCATTGAATAATTTATTTTATAAAAGACATTATCAGTATAATGTTTAATTTTTAAAAATCATTTTGCCAGAGGTATTTTTAGATACCTCGAAACATTTTCCATTTCTCCGCAGTATAGTGTGTAGCTAATGACTGCTTTTCATTTACTGCTCTGATCTACAGATAAGGTGGGGGGGATGCATCTACTTATTGACAGTATTTGAATTTAATGAATGAGTATGGGACACATATTTGGGGAAAACATCACACTTCAGGCTCATGGAATGTCATCTGAAAATGACTGTCTTGTTACCACTATTTTATTACTCCTGAAAATAGTCTGATAAGTATTTGTGGAAACTTTAAAATACTCTTAGTGATTAAAAATGAGGAGGACCACTGTCCTCACTAAGGTAAGGTCAAGGCTTTTAGTATTTAATTAGATAGAGCTTTTTTCATGTTTATATTTAAATCTTCTCTAAATGTACCATTTATTTCAGAGAACTAAATTAGCCCTGGAAAGCCTCATATGCTGTGTTGTGGTTTGCAATTGAATTACTTCTTCCTTGATCTTCTGAGATGGGGACATACAACATTTATTCTCAATTATTGCTTTTTACAACCATTTAAGATAAAGATGGTTTTGAGTAATCCATATTTTCTTAAAAACTTTCCAAGTAAATTTGCTGGGAGCTGATAAAGTCATTTGTAAAGTGAAGTGTAATATACTGTATTTATTCACTTACTCTTTCATACTTTTCTTTCTATATATGGACAACTTTTAAAAAGTGTCTTAAGCTGGAAAATACTTTAAAATGGCTGCTACAGTTTTTTCTTATTGTAGGAATTGTAGTTTGACTTTACAGTGTTAAGAACTATTTGGGAGCATCACGCAAGGACCTGGTGTATCATTCTTGGTGCTCTGGAGTAATGATGTAATGCAGGAGTAGCTAATTTTTATCTGTTATGGTTTTTCTTGTACTGCTGCTCAGTTGAGTATCTCTATATGAAAGGAATGGAAAGATCATTGTCTTAGAACCGAAATAAGTTGTTTTAAAAACTCATTTATTTTCATTAGTTAACTTCTTGAAGACTATCAATATCTAGTGTTGAGGTAGGTCTGGTGAAGGTGATAAAAATGGTTATAACACAGTTCATGCTGTCAAGATGGTTAGTCTTGGGAAAACAAACAACAATTAAAGCTCATTAAACAGGCATTTGGAGATATATATATATATATATATATATTTAAAGATTTTATTTATTTATTTTTAGAGAAAGGGGAAGAGGGATTGAGAAAGAGAGGGAAAGAAACATCAATGTGCAAGAGAAACATAGATTAGTTGCCTGTCACATGCCCCCAATGGGAGACCTGGCCCTACCGGGCCCCATACCCCTGCATGTGCCCTGACCAGGAGTTGAACCAGCAGCCTTCTAGTTTGCAGGCTGAGCCACACCAGTCAGGGCACATTTGGATATACTTAAGACCCTCAGTTTTGTGAGAAACAGGAAGAGGAATGACAGTGTCTCTGTGAAGGCAACCACGTCATTACTATTTGTTGTATAATATTTTGTGACCTTAAATTCCTCAGTACACCTAAACACATTCCAGCTTATTTGCTGGTTTTACTTATTGCAAGTTTTTTTTTGTTTTTTGTTTTAATCTTCACCTGAGGATATGATGGTGGGGGAGAGAGAGGGGGAGGGGGGAGACAGAAAGAGGAAGGGAGAGGTGAGCTAAAACATCATTTGTTGCATCCCCTTTGCCCCCTGACTGGGATTGAACCCGAAACCCAGGTATGTGCCCTGACTAGGGATTGAACCTGCAATGATGCCCCGACCAGGTGAGCCTCCGGGCCAGGGCGCAAGTTCCGTTTTCCTAAAGCTGCTTTCAATTATTGTGATTTCGGCATTTAAAACATTTAGATGGTAAATAATGAATTGATCTATTAAATCTTTGCTTTAGAAATTTGATTTACTCATTGAGAGGTAAAGAGTAATTCTCACCATTGTTAAGTATAATATTATTTTCTGTAAAATTTAAGAGAGATGATGTCTATGTTAATATTTGAAAAGCTTATTCCCAGTATTTAACTTTAGATTTTAAGCAGGACTAGAATTGCAAACTCTTGACATGGAAGAATTTAAAATATGTTTGTAGCAAAATGTGCCTTTTTTTTTAAACTACTGCTAGAGTAGTAGATAAAACAGACTGAATTTAGTTCAGATATTTTTGAGATTAAGGAAGTACAAGGAGAAAATTTGTGACAGTTTTGGTCTGTAATACAGCCCATGAATACAATTTATCTAAATTATAGGCTATTGGTTTAGTAAATTGCTTATTTCAAATATCTGGATAAATTACTCAAAATACTTGAGTTTTTTAGTACTTAGAGAGTTAGAGTTTGGACTCAGTGATTCCGAGATCCGTGTCAGTCAACAAGAGCCGTTAGACTGGACTGTGGCGCGGATTGCAGGAGCCTGGTGGGTGCGCTGCCCTTCAGGTTCCCCACCCTTCAGGTTCCCCTTGAAAGTAGCTCAGCGTCTTGTCCTGAAACAGTAGGACTGCATCATTAGGAGTTTATATTTTATTTTGGAATTACTATTGATTTGTTGCTTTAGTGTATCCTTGGGCAACTCATGCAACTTGTTATTTTTGAGACTGAATGAAATAAAAATCTAAAGTTGTTAAAGTTCTTGGAGAAAAGAATTATGTAAATGTGAGGTAGCATTAGGCACTTCTCTGCTATTTTTGCATGGGTTTAATGCAGGAATTTTTCTCAAATATGCAGGTACAAATTATTTTAAAATATTTTCATGTAATAAATTCTGATATTAGGTAACTAAAAACTAAGAGAAGCAGAATACAAATAAAGTAAAAATCATTTATACTTCAGAAGAAGCTTTGCTGCTTTTATTTGGATGGGAAAAAAGTGAGAAGCTGGACAGTTAAGTATTAACTTTTCTCTTGTTCAGATATTTTGCTGTTCCTTGCTTCATACCTGGAATGGAGTTTTTGTCCATACATCTAACTGGTTTTAGAAGATCAGACCTCTATATTATAAACTTTGTCGTTCTTTGTCTTTACCATAGTAGAAAGGCAATAATTTTGACTTAAGATGTTTTCTTTTCCCTCATTCACTAGACTTCAAAAGACATTTAATGTACTCAGTAAATGTTTGATGCTATTTTTGTCCAGGGTGCTGTGCACTGCAAACACAGTTAGTGCTAAGAGGGAGTAAATAAGACAGCCCTTCCTCCAAGATTTGTTATTAATGTAGTAGTGAGAAATGGGTTACAACTTAGAATTTAGGAATCGCCATAGCTAAGAGTTGGCACTCTCTAGCTCATTGGGTTCCAAAATGTGGCTTGGCGGCTCTAGTGGATCTCCAAGACCCTCAGGCTCAGGGTGTCTACCAACCAAAACTGTTCTCGTACTGAGATGAAAATGTTACTTGCCTTTTTCACTCTCATTCTCTTACACGTGCACCGTGGAGTTTCCCCGGAGTTACATGATGCAGCCGTGACATCATCACCCTGGTGGCTACGGATTGTGAGCTTGAGTTATTCTTACATTTAAAAGTGTCAACATTTTTAATTTCTAATGTAGTAAACATCAGTAGTTATAACCCACATAAAGAACACATCTTTGGAGTCCTTACTAATTTCTAAAAATATAGGGATTCTATGAACAAAATATTTGAGAACTACTGGTCTAACCTGAAGATTACTTGTTTTTACCCTATGTAAAGGAGGTGCTCCTATCGCCTCACTTGCTAAGTCAGCTTTCATAAAAATTAGATACATTATTTTTAATTGACTTACAGTATTGCTTTTGTAAGGAGCACAGGGATTGTTGAAGTTTCAACTGTATCATTTACTGTGTGATCATGGAAAGCCACTTGAACGTCTTCATGTTTAGTTTCTTCATATGTAATATAAGACAAGGCTGTACATTGTTATGAATCATGAGAATCAAGGAAATATATGAAGGTGTAATTGACAGGTATGCTAGAAACATACAAAGTGGTACTTTTTATATTCTCCTGTTAAAGGCATGTGTTGGGGGAGCTGGTGAGGAGGAATAGAAGGAGTTTCGATTTGAGGACAATTCTCATGTTTCTGCCCCACCCCCCATTTATTTTTAAGCTTTGCAAAAACTGGGAATTTTAATTCATCATAGGCTACGGTAAGGGTCGTGATGAACATAAAAAGTTAGGAGATTTATCAGACATGGTCAAGAGGATTACTTTGGTTCCTTGAGCAACTCATTTGATACTTTATCTCTGGTGCCTGGGATATCAGTTAACATTGACTCACCTTCGAGTCACCAGCTATTGAGTTCTATTATGAGGGACCTGCGACCTCTATTATCACTCTTTTGTTCCGTGTACATCTAAAACCACTTCAGAAAATTGTGGGGCACTTTAGGTATTGGTTATTCTGTGCCAAGTCAGGAGTTTGGATGAAAGTGAACATTTCCCGTTAGGTAGGGGATGTATGGAAGAGCAGGGGTAAGGCTTGTTGTAATGGTATCTGTTATCCTCGTTCTTAGCGTTGTAACTATTCCAGAGCACTTTTTTCTCCTTAGGAGTACAGAAATTAAAATCATTTTCCCAAGTATGGACTTTGTCAGTATACTGCGCACCAAGAAATTGCATAAATAGAACATTTCTCCATTGGTTTCTGTAAGTCAGTGTCTTAATATATTCTGCTTAATGTAAGCCTTGGTTATAAAGCTCAGTGACGCAGAGGTAGAAAGCTGATACTTAGGGTAGGGAGGCACACTGCCTATTGTTAATTTGATATCTTCACAAAGAACACAATTTTTTTAAAAAACCAATTAGTATAGTGGCTGAAATTATGGCCCGTGGAATCTGAAATCTGAGGAAGACAAACAGCTATGACCTTGAACATCACATGTGGTGAATGCTGAGTTCTGGAATGATTCTTGTGGAAGGGAGGACATTTGCTGTCTAACATGCATCTAGCAGATCAGACTTAAATAGATAAATAGAAAGCGTGGTAGGAAATGTTTCTGGAGCACCTCTCTGTGCCAAACGCTTCTGTGAACTTTCTCGTCAGTCCTTGCGATAACTGTCTTCTACTGATGCAGGCCCTGGGGCTTTCAAAGTTAAAGTCGCTTGCCCAGGGTCTCAAAGCCAGTAGGTGTGAGAACCAAAATGCAAAACCAAGTAGTGACTCTAAAACCTATGTGCTTGACACGTCTTTAAATTGCCTTGTCAGAAAGAAACTGAGAAGCGAAGGCTGCTAAGAGCTTTTTTATTATTTTATGTAACCTGATAACGGCCCTGTGAGGTGGAGGTGTAATTATTATCCTCCTTTTGCACATGAGGAAGCCGAGACGTACAGTCAAGGGTTTGCTCCGGGTCACATTGCTGGGATGTGGCAGAACGGGATTCCAAGCCCAGCTGCTTGGCTCCGAGAGCCTGCCTTTAACCGCTGTTCTGCACCGCCCATCATGTGTTCCTCTCCTCGGGCATCGCACAGTTTAGTTGGGGGGAGGGGGTGGTCTGGGGAGAGCTAGGGAGAGACAGACATGTAAACAGGGTGGTTAGTGGCATAACAGAAATGTATATAAAGTGCTTTTAGAACATGGACGAGGAAGTAATGACCAGATGGCAGAGGGGGAGGGGACAGGTTACAGAGATGAGGTGACTTTGAAATAGAACTTGAATAGTGAAAAGGAGCTTACCACGTGGGGCTAGTCACGGGGCCAGTGGTTAGCAGGAGTCTCTCAGGAGAGAGAACGCGGCAGTACTGACTTTAGTAAGCGTGGAGCGGCGTGGTGTATAAATTGTCTTTTTAGTGTAATGTTCATTGAAAATTGTCTAATTTGTCTTCAGTAAAATTGAAGACTTGAAATTGAGGCTCGTGGTTTACCGATACATACAGAAAATTAAGAGTGTTTGGAACCACTTGCACTTCGGTTTCTCTCTGGGTTGTATCTACTTTCGTGTGAGTGCGCCGTACTTGACATGTAACGCACCATCAAGTACGGCCAATTGAGGTTTTGTTATTATATTTAAATGCAACAGGGAACACGCTATTTAAAAGAATACTGAGGTGCCTCTGAAGAACAATAAATGAAGAAACGTTTTGAAAATGATCACCTGATTTATCTAGTTTCTGTATTTGGTGTAGGAGAATTTGAGCACACTTACGTTTGCTAGTTTCTTTTTTTTTTTTTTTGAAACATTTTATTTATTTATCTTTAGAGGGGAAGGGAAGGTGAGAGGGAGAGAGGGAGAGAAATATCAATGTATGGTTGCCTCTCATGCGTCCCTTGCCAGGAACTGGCCTGCAACCCAGGCATGTGCCCTGACTGGGAATCTAACCGCGATGCTTTGGTTCGCAGGCCCGCGCTCAATCCACTGAGCTACACCAGCCAGGGGAGCTAGTTTCTTATGTGAGACTAAAATGCAGAAACCACACAAACTCCTAATTGCTTGTTTATAGTTGCTTATTCTGCTTTCTTTCCTAGCCAGGGTGTAATGTTTGTATCCCTGAGCCTGTAGAAATAAGACTGCAGTCTCCAAGTGTCTCACTGTGATTGGTCTGTTTACTCCCAAGTAAGCATAGTTAGTGAGAGAGGAAATGACATCTGAGCACTCTGGTGAAGGACAGTTTAGCTTTAGACACAGGGAGATGGGTGGGAATACAGTGCGGGGGGCGGGGGAGAAATAGCAAAGGCACAGAATCGGGATATTGTGCAGTGTCTTTAGAGGTTCAGTGAGGACATCAGTTTGATAAAAGTTGATCATTGAGAAAGAAGAAAATCACGATTTGCGTGCCCATTATGTGCCAAGATCTCTACTAGGTGCTTAACATCTTTGAACGCTCTAAATCTTTGTAATAGTCATGTAAGAAAGATAGCTTTTTATTAAAGAAAAAGTAAAGAGGCTTTTGGTTTTGGTTTGAAAAATACAATTTTTAAGAAGAGGAAACATAATTTCAGAAATCACAGCATTCTAACTAATGGTGAAAACGTGAACCAGGCCAGTGGGGAACACAGAAGAAGAGCAGAAGAGATATTTTGGCAACATTTTAAGGGGTTGGAGGTGGAACTCACTGGTTGTGAGGAGGAGCAAAAGGTAACCGCGGGTTTCCTAGTGGCTGTGAAATTGGTGGTGCCAATAAGAGAAAACAGGAGTGGAGGAACAAGTTTGAAGAAAAATTGTTTAATTTACTTTTAAGCATCAATATATGAAACTTACAGAAGCAGTAAGAGCAATTGATGTTGCTCAGGAAAGTGTAAAAGAGAAACAGGAAGAGAAAACCCAGGTGGTTTTAGTGTATAGAACAAGCCTCCTCTAATTCTTCATTATGGAATATTTCAAACTTACGCGGAAGTTAGGAGAATAGTTCAGTGAACTCCCATTATCCATAGGCAGATCATTAGCTTGTGGCCGCTTTTGATCATCTGTCTCTCCCCACACTCCCTTCCATGATTATTCCGAAACACATTTCTAGGAATTGGAACTATTCTCTATATTTGTATGATTTTAAAATTTGCGTTCTTTTCCCAACACCTTCCCTCCTTGGCAAAGGCTCATCCAGCCTCGGCCTGAATATGTCTAGAGATAGAAGGCACGCAGTGCAGTGAGGTAGCCGTGTCCTTTTTTGACTAGCCCTGATTGTTAGAAAGTTTTCCCTTTTACTGAGCTGAAACTCTAGCAGATTTAATACTTTGCCCATCCTGAAGTCCAGGGTAGATTTAGACCTCTGACTATTTTTATATTGGGTTTGTAGTAAACCTTCTTTCCTAAAGATCATAGTGTTTTCAAACAGTTTTTCTGTTGCCATGTGATGGAATTGTCACCAGCTGGCATTCAGGGTCCTTATAGAGCAGTCTTGAAAAAAACATCTTGGAACAAAAATATGTTTTAGATGTTAAAAAAAAAGATTCTGGTGGAGGACTCCAGTCAAGATGGAGGCATAGGTAAATACAACTCGCCTCCTCGCACAACCACAGCAAAAATTACAGCTAAACTACAAAACGACTATCGCCCAGAATCATCAGAAAATCAAACTGTGTGGAAGTCTGACAACCAAGGAATTAAAGAAGTCACATTAGCCCGGCTGGTGTAGCTCAGTGGATTGAGTGCAGCTGCAAACCAAAGGGTCGCTGCTTCAGTTCCCAGTCAGGGCACAGGCCTGGGTTGCGGGCTGAGTTTTTAGTGGGGGCCACCTGAGAGGCAACCACACATTTCTCTCCCTCTCTTTCTCCCTCCCTTCCCTTCTCTCTAAAATAAATAAATAAAGTCTTTAAAAAAAAAGAAGTCACATTAATTCAGATGGGCAGGAGGGGCAGAGTCATGGAATGGTCAGTCTCACACCCATGTGTGATGGATAAAAATTGAGAGAACTAAAGAACTAAAAATTGGAGGGGATACCTTGGAAGGCGGGGATACCTTGGAAGTGAGGGATCTCAGCCCCACACCAGACCACCCAGCCCAGGGACCCACCACCAGGAAGATAAGTCCCCATAACTTCTGGTTGTAAGAATCAGTAGGGGTTGGGGCACTCTAAGAAACTGAGGGATTCCCAGGTGTCTCCTCTTAAAGGGCCTGTGTTGGACTTAGGACTTACCCAGACTCACTCCCTCTGGGCTCCAGCACCAGAGCAGCTGGAAGGGCACCAGTGGCATACCGGGAGAAACCGAAGTGTCTGGCATCAGGGTGAGTACAGGGGGACAGCCTCCCCCTAAACAAAACTCCAGAGGCCAGGCAGTGGCATCGTCACCTTTCTGAGCGCTACCCGCACAGAGCCACAGAGCAGCCACACCATATCAGAGACTCCATCAGTCTGGTTCACACAGGGTGCCCCGCCTTAGCCATTACCTAAGGCTCCGCCCCATCCAACTGACCAGTATGCTTTTCTACAGTAGGCCACACTACTGAGACAGGGAGTCAAAGCAGCTCTACCTAATGCATAGAAACAAACACAGGGAGGCTGCCAAAATGAGAAGATAAAGAAATATAGCCCAAATGAAAGAACAGAGCAAAACTCCAGAAAAAGAACTTAACAAAGGAGAGATAAGCAGTCTATCAAATGCAGAGTTAAAACACTGGTTAATAGCATGCTCAAAGAACTCATTGGGTACTACAAGAGCATTCGCAAGACCCAGGCAGAAATCAAGGTTAGTTACACTAAGTGAAATAAGAAAAATTTACAAGGAGCCAACAGTAGAATAGATGAAGCCGAGAATCAAATCAATTATTTGAAACATAAGGAAGAAAAAAATTCAATCACAACAGGAAAAAAAAAAAGAATCAAAAAAAAAAAAAAAAAAAAAAAAAAAAAAAAAAAAAAAAAAAAAAAAAAAAAAAAAAAAAAAAAAAAAAAAAAAAAAAAAAAAAAAAAAAAAAAAAAAAAAAAAAAAAACAAGAATAGGCTAAGAAGCTTCTAGGACAACTTCGAATGTACCAACATTCAAATTATAGGGGAAACAGAGGGGGAAGAAAAAAGCAAGAAATTGAAAACTTATTTGAAAAAATAATGAAAGAAAACTTCTCTAATTTGGTGAAGGAAATAGACATCCAAGTCCAGGAAGCACAGAGTCCCAAACAAGAGGGACCCAAAGAAGCCCACCCACGTCATAATTAAAATGCCAAAGGTTAAAGGTAAAGAGAGAATCTTAAAAGCAGCAAGAGAAAAGCAGCAAGTCACTGCAAAGGAGTTCCCATAAGACTGTCAGCTGATTACTTAAAAACAACTTTGCAGGCAAGAAGGAACTGGCAAGAAGTATTCAAAGTGAGGAAAACCAAGGACCTACAACCTAGATTACTCTATCCAGGAAAGCTATCATTTAGAATTGAAGGACAGATTCCCAGAGAAGGTAAAAGTAAAGAAATTTATCATCACCAAGCCATTATTATATGAAATGTTAAAGGGACTTATCTAAGAAAAAGGAGATCAGAGCTACAGATATTAAAATGGCAACAAATTCACAACTATCAACAATTGAATGTAAAATACAAACTAAGCAAACAAGCAGAACAGAAACAGAATCATAGATAATGGAGATTATTTGGAGGGTTATCAGTTGGCAGGGGGAAGGGTAAGAATGGGGGTAAAGGTACAGGGATGAAGAAATACAAATTGGTAGGTACAGGACAAACAGAGGGATGTTAAGAACAGTATATGAAGTAGAGTAGCCAAAGAATTTATATGCCTGACCCATGGACATGAACTGAGGGGGAGGGGTTGCCAGGAGAAATGGGGGGTACCAGGTGGAGGGAGGCAAAGGGTAAAAAATTGGAACAGTAATAGCTTAATTAATAAAATATTTTTTTAAGGATTCAGATCCATATATGAGAATGCTTAACTACTCTTACAGGTGTAAAATTTAATTATAGATTTTAAAATGTTACCAAAGTTACTCGCATTTTAAAATTAAATGTTTTTCTTTTAAAGTTTTAATAAGTATACTAGTCATAAAGATTCAGCTCAATGAATTTTTACAAAGGGAACAGAGCAGCATTCAGAACAAGCAGTAGAATATTACCAAGAACCGGGAAGTCCCTCTTGCCACCCACGCACTGCCTCCTCACTGCTCTGCCTAAGAGCCGCTCCTGTCCTGACTTCTGCCACCACTGCTCTGGGTTTTTTTCCCTTTTTTGCCTTTTTTTGAGCTTTAGATAAGCTGAGTCCTACTGTGTGCACCATTGTTTTTCTAGCTTCTTTAGTTAATAATATGTGAGATTAACCCATGTGTATTGTGTGTAGATGCAGTTGATACATTCTTTGTGTATAAATATGGTTTATTATATTTGCTGTGGGGTATTTCAGTGTGAATGTACCTCAGGTTATTCATCTGTTATTGATGGGCAGTTGGATTAGTGCTGTTACGAATGTTCTTTATTGGGGTGACACTGCTTAACAAAATTATGCAGGTTCCAGGTATGAATATTCTTACACAAATCTTTTAGTGGACATTTGTCCACATTTGTTGGATATGTCTAGGAGTGGGATTGTTGGATCAGTGGTTATGCATCCATTCGGGTTTTGTAGATACTGCAATGTAGTTTTCAAAGTCGTCATAATAGCCTGTAATAGTTTCACATCCTCTTTAACATTTGGTATAGTCTGTCTTTTCATTTTAGTTAACGTACATAATTTAAAAATCAAACTTAAGAATCAAATATTACAGAGGGACTTAAAATGAAAATCAGCAATTACTTTTAAACCCTCTGCTTTCCTCCCCTAATCACACTCCTCAGAAGCAACCGTTTGTATAATAACTATTTCTGCTTTTAACAGCTTTTCAGAGGCAGTGATTAAGAACGCGGATTTTGGAGCCGCACTGCCGTTCTTACCTTGGGTCTCCCACGTACAGCTGGTGTAACCTGGAGCAAATTATTTAACCTCCGTGTGTCTCAGTTTCTTCATCTGCAATATGGGGTTGATTAGAATACCTGTATCACAGAATTATTGTGAGAATGAATAAATGTAAAGCCTCTCACATGGAAAGTCCTCAGTGAATGTTAACTATTCTAATTAATCATGGCGTCACCCCTCTGCTGTTCATCGTCATCCAGTGTTGACGCAGCAGCTTTGGACGTTGTCTCTTGGTTGACTTCCTACCAAGACAGATGAAGATTTAACTAAGTGACACTGTCTCGCCTTCCCTTCTGCCTTTTCCCAGTCCAGCTGTATCACTGTTTTCATTTCATTCATTGAACTACATCCTTACTTACAAATAACTGATGTCATTTATGTTCTGTCTGTTCAGAGTTAAGTCTTCCTTGATTGGTCTGTTATTTACGTTATAATGAAGTCTATATCATTTTTAATTGCAGATCTAAGGTGCAGATTCATGTTTTCTTCTCTGTATTTCTGTTTAAAATAGTTGTGCCATTCAAAGCACTACATTCCTAGAGTCAAGTTTGAACTTTTTTAACTCTTACCTAATTGCCTTAACTCCGTCTTCAGGATGTGATCGGAAAATTAACCTCCTCTTATTTTTCCTCTGCCTGCTGCACCTATTCCCGTCACTTCCCGGAGATCTTCCCGGAGCTCTCCTCACCTGCCCCGAACTGGGCTTTCCTCTCGGCTTCCACACACCTGTCAGTTGGGTCCAGAAGCGCACTGCTTTCTTGACTTGGGGCCACTGTTTTCTGGATTATTCTTCTTCTTTATGCTTTCATGTTGCTGGCAAGTATCATGCATATCTTGTAACTTTTTCGTGAAGGATGCGGTCCCCAGCAGGCCCTTTGTTCTCTCTGCACCTGTTTCCTTATCATTGTGGATTGAGCAGATGGTCTGCAACCGTGAGTCACCAAGTGACTGTGAGGGGTGAGCGCCACAGTGTGTGAGGAACCCTGAGTGTCCCTGCCAGGGATTTTCACGCTGGGTGTAGAGTGTATGTTCCAGCAGAAGCTGGGGTGGTAATCAAGTCAGCCTCAGGCTCTGGAGTTACGTTTGAGTTCTGTTGTGGACTGAATTTTGTCCTCCAAAATTCACATCTTGAGGCCCTAACCCTTAATGTAATTGTATTTGAGAGGGCCTTTAAGAAGGTAATTAGGGTCAAATGAGGTAAGGAAGGAATCCTGATTCACTAGGACTGTGTCAAGAAGAGGAAGGGCATCAGGAGTGTGTGTGGAGGGAACAGGTCATGAGAGGACACGGCAAGAACGTGGCCGTCTACAGGGCAAGGAGCGGACCTCGCTAGAAACCAGCTGTCCTGGCACCTTGGTCTTGGACTTCTAGCCTCTGAAACTGTCGGAAAATAAGTTTCTGTTCTTGAAGCCACCCCATCTGTGGTACTCTGTAATGGCAGGGCTAGGAGGATAATGTAGTTTCCAGTTTTGGCTTCGGTGTCTAGTATTTGTGAGAGCTCTCAAACCGTTTCCTGTGTACGTGTGCCCGCCGTGTGGGGTTCTCGTGAGGATTACAGTAAGCGGGCAAACAGTAGTCCTCCGGCGGGTGCCTGAAGCTGCACATAGCACCAAACGCCATGTGCACTGTTTCTTTCCCTGTACATACACACCTGTGATAAAGTGTAATGTCTTCTCTATCTTAACTATAAACACTTACCACGCACTGTGGCTGTAACTGCAGTTTGAGGTGTGACTGAAAAACTGGTATCAATTTCTTTTCCCTTCTAAACAATTTCGCACGTAGATTTGTTCTTATATAGATCTTAGCAACCTCAGCATATTTTTTTTCTTTCTTTATTAAGTCAACAACTTTAACCTTTTGACTGGCAGGAAGCACTTTATGGCTTCCTTTCGGCATACTGGATTTGCCAGCATCACCGCTCTCTTCCTTTGGGACCATTATTAAGTAAAACAAGGGCTACCGGAATGCAGGCCCTGCAGGACCTCCGCAGTCCAGCTGGTAACCGAGGCAGGGAGCGCATGCGGTGCCGACACGCTGGACAGAGGGGTGACCCACGTCCCTGCCGAGATGGGGCAAGGCAGCGCCAGATTTTATCACACTACTCGGAACAGTGCACAACTTAAAACTTATGAATTGTTTATTTCTAGAATTTTGCATTTAATGTTTTTGGACCAGGGTTGACCGCGGGTAACTGAAACCATGGGAAGCGAAACCACGGATGAGGGGAACTGCTCCCTGTAAGTGCGTTAACAGCCAGTACCGGTTATGGCAGCCGCTCAATAACTCTTTGCTTTTTCGCAGCCTGAACAGGGTCTGTAAGTTATTTTAAGGGGTCTGTTATTTTTTTGTTTCTTATTTGATCAGATAGTTTAACCAAACATTACAAGGCAAAGCAATGGCAAGGAAAATTATTTCTGGGCAACTGGGTTGGGTCTTTTTTTCAATGGCTTTATGGACGTACAATTCATAGCCCACACAGTGCACCTATTTAAAGCTTACAGTACGGTGGTTTCAGTGTAGTCACAGGTGCGCGCAGCCATCATCACAATTTTAGAACACTTTCATCACCTCAGAGGGAAACGCCGCCCTTTCAGCGGCCATCCTCCTAACCCGCTGCTACCCCCAGCCCTGAGCAACCAACCACTGGTGTACTTCCTGTCCCTATTCTGGATTGTCATATAAGCGAGATCATACAACTTGTGGCTTCGGGGCTTACTGGCTACCTGTGTTATTTCTTTGAATATTTTTTTCTGCTCCTCCCTCTAGCCCTCTTCCTTCCCCTACCCCGTGGCACTCCCGTTACTGTAGGTCAGAGCAGTTAATGGTCTCCTGCATTTCTCTGAAGCTCATTTCTTTATTCTTTTTTCTCAGTATTCTTTGATTTACATAACCTCTATTGAGCTGAGGATCTTGAAAGTCACTAATTCTTTTCTTCTGCCAGTTTATATCCACTGTTGAAAGCCCTTTTGGTGATTTTTTTATTCCGTTATTGTACTCTTCAACTCCAGAATTACCACTTAGTTCTTTTTTTAGTTAAACTTTATTAAAATTTTTGTGAACATATAATAGCTATTCTGGAGTCTTTTTATGCAGTCTGACGCTGGGTCCCCTCACACTGGCAGTTTGTGTTGCGTGGCTTTTTCCTGCCTTCTTGGTCCTGCTTTCCTGTTCCTTTGCATGCCTCATAATTTTAATTGGGAACCACACTTTTATTTAATATATTACAGCAACTCTAGGTACCCGTCCCTTCTTCTGGGGTTTATTACTTGTTTGTTTTTTAGTGATTGCCTCCACTATTTTAGAGAAGTCCACCCCTGCCATGTTAGGCCTTAGAGAGTGTGAATGTGTGGATTTTCTTTATCTGCTTGCTGAGCGAATAGCTTTGGCCCACTGCTTATTGTATTATTTTTCAATGGAATACAGCCTTCTGATTTTTTAAACACTGATAGCAAATGCCCCCAGAAGCATTAATAAACCCATTTTAGACTGTACTCCCTATAATATTGAAGTCACACACCTGTGAGAAATTTTATTGAATTTTAACTTTATACTTGACAAGAAAAGTTGATGCATGAAACAGCTGTGATTTAGCAAACTTGGATTATTTTATTCAAAGTTGCTAGTGTATTTAGTAACATTTTAAATTTTTTGCAGAGTGACAGACTAAAATGTTCTCCAGAAGCTGTGAGGCTTGTGTATTAAAAGCACCAGCTGTATTAATGTGATAGATTTAGTTCCTAATTTTTTTCCTCTCAAAAATTTGGTGCGAGCCTTTCTGAATCAGATGTCTTCAAATGCAGAAACAACAGGGCTTCCTGTTTTCATCTAGTTCTGAAGCAGAGGAAAAGCACTGAGCATTTGTCTATAAACCTATTTATTTTTCCCTAAAACGTTTTTCCTTTAATCCTGTTGTTTGGGAAACCATAAAACAGCATTTTTCCTCCTCTGTCAATAAACAGAACTTTAGTATGAATTGTAGGGCGCTGTTAATATTTCCCAAATGTTTATTTCATTTTTGGTGTTGGATTTTTATTCATCAGCTCAGCAAATACTTGAGTCCCGAGTGGGCGTGTGGGCGGTGCGGAGAATTGGGAGGCCAGGTCACCTTTGAGATTTCCAGGTGTGAAGGCGATGACTGACTGCAGGATGGCGAAGAGTGAAAGCAGCGCTGTGGCCTGCACCATCCGGACCCAAAGGCCACCCGGAAAGGGTTTGGTTTGGGCAGGCTGTGAGTGGTAGGGCAGGCCTCCAGTTGGTGCTGTCAAAGAACAGTCAGGTCGCTACCAACTGCGTGTAGAAATCTAATTGGCTTCATTCATGAATGTGCAGTATCCACTCTCCCAAATGGAGGAATTGTACAAAATGGAAGGTTTTTATAGGGAGAAAAGCGTTACAGGGAGGATGTTTAGAGTGGAATATTTCAGGCAAGGACACCTTCTCTTAGGGAGGCAGGGGTCTTACCAGGCAGATTACCTCATTAATGTTAACCAGGAAACTGCTGATCGTGTGGATTAAAATTCCACTCATAGGAGAGGCAGAAACTACAGTTGAAATGTTAGGAATTAAGTCTTGGTGGGGCCTAGCAAAGTGATTCCACTGGGGGCCTGTGGGTTCTTTCTAACAGTGGGAATGTGCACGGTATCATGTGGTCTGCAAAGGGACTAGTCACTATCAATTTTTTATATATATACACACACACATACGTACATACATATATGTATATATACTTTTTTAAAAGATTTTATTTATTTTTAGAGAGAGGGGAAGGGAGGGAGAAAGAGAAGGAGAGAAACATCAATGTGTGGTTGCCTCTCATGCGCCCCTACTGGGGACCTGGCTCCACAGCCCAGGCATGTGCCCGGACCAGGACTCTCTGTTGAAGCAGGAATTGAAGCTGCGACCCTTGGTTCAAGGGCCAATACTCAAGTCCACTGAACCACACCAGCCAGGGTGCCATCAGTTATTTTGTTTCCATAGACTAGCGCATTCTGAACTGTGGTCGTGTATTGTAGGAACACTCTTCCATCTGGTCCAGAAAGAATCTCTGTCCTGCCCCACGTGAGTTTCAGGGCTACCTTTAGATTGTGACCACCCTTTAGATTTTCTTTTTTCTGAGTGTTTCACTTTGTCAGTGCAGGTATGCCAGAAAACCGGTAGGTCTGGGTGCCACCGGGAAGGCACCGTTTGCTGCCGGTTATGGGGCACGCAGCAAGCATTGGTTTTGCTGAGCACCTGCAGTACTAGGTGTTTTGTTTTGTGTTGTTTTCCCATAGGTAGGCTTCATTGCTGTGCTTTACACAGTGGTATTTGCTATTCAGAAACTTAGTCTCGTCTTTGCTTTTTCAGGTTTAAGCCATTTTTTCCATTCCAAACCTTGCAAGGATTTGAAGACGATGAAGAAGAGCATATCCACATACAACAATGGGCGCTTACTGAAGGCCGCCTTAAAGTTACACTGTTAGAATGTAGCAGGTAAGCTCTCCATTTCGTCATTACTGCATTACAGGAAAGGAAGTGCAGCAAAATGTGTTTAAGCAGTTCAGTGTATTATCAGGAAAATCTTTCATCATAAACTTTGTAAAAATAGTTCTTTCCAGCTTGCAAAAAAATATAAACCGTACTTTAGAGAGCTTTCTAACATGAGGAGGGGAGGTTCTTGTTCTTCAGTGATTCCCAGACTTTTCATAGGCATGATGCTCGGTTGGCATCTCGGACTTCCTCCCTATAGGGGAGCTGTTCATGGCATACCAGTTTTGAGAACTGTGTGATCATTGAAGATACCCCGGGAAGGTGAAAAATCAGACTTGATTCTTAAAATTTCAGAGCTTTCCGAAGGGATCTCAGATATAATCTTGCTCAGCCTTCTTACCGTGTTTTACCAGCCCCATAGTCTAAGCTGTGTTCATATTCTGAATTACTTATTACACTAGTCTTTTTACTTATGTTGCCATAAGGACATCCAAACCTATACAGAATTTTTTATAAATGTTTATTTGAGCCAAACTAACAACACACCAGAAGCAAGGTCTCAGATGCTCCAGAGAATGACAGTGTTGCATTGTCTTTTATATGCTGGAATTAAGGAGAGAATTAAGGAAGATTCCATGAAGGTGGAGGAAAACAATATTCCAGACAGTTTAAAAGATTATACTGTATACTCGGATGCCCCTTAAAGGTGGCTGTGCCTCTGAGGGGTCTAAAAAAAGGGATTACTCTGACATTCACAGGTGTGCTAACCTAGAGGTACAAGAACAATGGACAGGGCTGCTTAAGGCAAAAACAGACCTTTTTATAGGCAAAGTCATGACTGCCCACCCCAACCCTGTGAAGTTACTTTGGTTAGATTTCCATGGAGCCCCTTCTTCATCCATACTTGTTTCCTAGCACTGGTTACTAGTGTAACGACCAGAACGAGCTTTTCAAAATGTGTGTCTAAGGGTCACTGTCTTACCTAATGTTCTTTAATGTCTTCCCCATCACTCTAAAACACAGACTCAAATCTCTGCCCTCTTACCTTTCTGGCTTCTTTCTCTGCCCAGCCCTCACTCACAGTACTTGAGCCACACAGGTCTCTCTAAGGCAAGAGGTTGGCAACCTCTTTCTCTGAAGGGCTGGGCCAGATTGTAAATATTTTAGGCTTTGTGATTCACATGGTCTCTGTTGCAGCCACTCACCTCTGCTTTGTAGTGTGAAAGCACTCAGAGATGGGCAGTAGGAAGACAGCTGGGTGTGGCATGGCCGTGTGTTCGTAAAACTTTGCATAATGAATTTCATAGTTCTTGTGTGCGTGAAATTCTTTTTCCAATCATTTGAAAATGGAAAGAGCACTGGTAGCCTGCAGGCCGTACAAAAACAAGCAGTGAGCTGGACTGAGACCACAGACCACTGCAGTTCACCCTCCCTGCTCAAGTACTTGAAAGCACCAAGCCCTTGCATGGGCCCCGCTGTTTCTCTGCTGGAGGTCCGACCCCGTTTCCTGCTCCTGGAAACCAGCCTTCTTGGTTCTCCTCAAAAGCTACATCCTTAATGTGTCTCCTCATCACTCCAACTGCAAGGATGCTATCCTTGTGCTACATTTCTCTGACACTTGATTGTATCACTTATTTGATACTTACCACTTCTATTTTTATTTCCAACTCATAATAAAAACAAGTGTTTGAGTACAAAGGTTATATTTTAGTACCTAATATATTTGTGTCCTTAATAATAAGTAGGTTAATTTTGAAGATCTTAATAATGCAGTAAACATTTTTTTGTTGTTGTTTGTCTTAAGTCACTCATTATTGTACACCATTATGTCAGAAAGCTGGTTGAAAAGGAATTCTTTTACCAAAGTCTAAATATACAGTAAATTTTATAAAAGGGAACTTCAGCGTATACCAAAATGACATACACAACAAAACATGGCCCTGCGCAAGTCTGAATTTGAAGTTCCTGAGCTAATGTGCTATAGTAAACCTAAGTATTAAATATGCAGTCATGATTTGGACCAGTTATATTAATATTTAGAACATTTTTCAAGTGGCCTGAGTCAAGGGAAATTTTGAACTGATGCTCTTTTTCTTTTAGTGAATTTCTTGTAGATCGACAAGCATCAGAATTATACTTACTGGATTACCTTTTCCAAAATAACTATAGCAACTTCTAAACATTTGAACAGCAGCTTTGCACAAAATTTTTGACTCTGCTATTGTTAGTTCCTATCTACTAACTTATTTACCTATCCCCAAACTGGTAAAGATAGCCTTGACTGAGATTGATTGATTGATTGATTCATTCATTCATTCATTCATCAAACTTAACCTGTTGTAAAGCTTTGAAAGTCAGCTTTCCCAGTGAGGAAAAAATGAGAAGTATTCTTAGAAAACAAACTGGTTATTGGAAATAGGAAAGTTGTTGTACAACTGGGAACGTTATACTTCCGGAGGCAACACGAAGTGGAAATAAGACTAACTTTTGCACTGGAAAGTGCCGTCTTTACATCCCAGCCGTATACCCTTCCTGTTTGTTATATGTTCTTAGGCGCGCGGTGGGGTCAGAGATAGGTAAGTAAACCACAGTGCCTACCACTACAGAGTTAGCCTTCAGTAAATGGAGTTTCTGCAATATTGCTGTGCCTAAATGTAATCATTACAGTTTTTATCACGAAGAAAAATCTTTAAACAAACCTGTTCTTTTTTGCATATGTCATTGTGAGAACAGGAATTTGATTTTTATTAATTTAAAAGGGCCTCAAACTTTAAAGGGAGGTTCTTGCCTAGTTATTTGAAATAGAGTTTTGAACTTCCCAATTAAAAGCTTGGGGATGGGCTCTGCTGGTGTGGCTCAGTGCATTGAGTGCCAGCCATTGAATAGAAAGGTCGCTGGTTTGATTCCCAGTCAGGGCACATGCCTGGGTTGCAGGCCAGGTCCCTAGTGGGGGTCTTGTGAGAGGCAACTGGTTGATGTATCTCTCTCACATTGATGTTTCTCTTTCTCTCTTTTTGTCTCTCTTCCCCTCTCTGTAAAAATAAATAAATCATTAAGAAAAAAAGTTTAGGAATGGAAACACAGTTTTATTTGTGAAAATTCATTCTAGCATTGTCTTTTGTGTTGAACTAAAGTTGATTTTTTGAGTCACTGATGAACTCAGTTGCTGTATTTGTAGTGCTATGAGAAAACTAAATTATTGCACATTGGTGTTACAGTCATATTATTAAGACTTTTTAATTTATAATTTATAGTCTTAAAGGATTTTAAGTACTTTACAAAGAAAACATATGCCATGTGCAGTTAAATAGAAGATAAATTAGATTAAAAACAACCATATAGATAAGATCAATTTTCTGGCAGCAAAGGAAACTTAATGGATTATTTAGCTTTCATTTTTGGATAAACTGAGTGTGTTCTTCAGGGAATAAGAAATTTGGTACCAAATTCTAGCTTGATTTGTCACAAACATCTTTATGTGACATTTTACGTATTCATTTGCATAATGGATACATTTTCTTTTATTTGCTTTTCTTTGGCTGGTTTTATCAAGTTTTCTTTTTAAAAACAAACTAAAATTCTAGTTAGTGAAAGCAAAGCCTATAATGTTTTGCTGTGTGAGAGTTCTGTACTCCGAAGTGGTGTATTGAGGCTATAATCTGTCCTAATTATAGATAGAAGATTCTAATTAAGGTCAGTTCTTTACTGAGTCACACTTACACTGTTCTAAAGTAGTTTCTCAGCAGCTTTTAGAATGTTGTTTTGTTTAACTGGGTTCCAAAAATAAATCACTTAAAATTTTTTTAAGGTTAACACAAGTACAGAAAATTACAGAAGTTGACATTCTGCTCTATTACCGAGAGTCCTGTCTCACTACCCAATTATCTATTATCAGCACAGACTCATGGATTTCTGTATTTTTCAATGGTCATAATTCTTTACTATTCTTAATTATTTTGTGTGTGAATTTTCCCTGAGTTAGCTACTGGGAATCCTTCAGACTGACTCTGTATGCTTTTGTATGCTTATGTATGCTTTGTAAGTCTTTCTTTCTTTCTTTTTCTTTTTTCTTTAATCTTCATTACTTTGTGGTATAACAAGCTATTCCAGGTTCATTTTATACCTTCTCTGCCACAGACCTAGAATCAACTATTTTACCAGAAAGCCCCGATTCCTTTTAACAGAGAATAATGTTAGAAATTAAGATCTGGGTGTTGGGTTGTTCATTGCTACTTCCTATATTCATAGGTCCCTTCAATAGACAGTGGTGCATGTACATGTATATACAGACACTCGCACATACATGCACACGTCTACACAATTGGAAGTCCTGAGTTCACCTGATACTCCCAAATCCAGTTCATCCTAGGGTTGTTCCTTGCCTTGCTTCTTTCTTCTTCTTTCATAGTTAGTTTGATGTCCTGTGAACCCTGGCTCCAGTAACATCAGCACTTTGACTCATTTGCTCAGTTCTATAGTACGTCTCAAATAGTTTCAGAACTGCTTTATTCATACAAATTCAGAAAACATACTTACTGGAAGGAATTCGGGGTTTATTTGCAGTCTTCTCTACACTACCTGAGATTGAGGGTGTATGGTCAAGTACTGTGCAGTCAGATGCTGCATAACGACGCTTCAGTCAACAATGGACCACACAGATGATGGTGGTCCTACAGATTGGGAGCTCAACATCATGTAAGAAGTATGTGGTTCAGGAGCAGTTTTTTCTCCGATGGGAACAGTATCTGTGAGGCGCGGCGGTAGATTCCCTCTCGCTCACAGCACCTCAATTTTGAGCGCGCACATCACTCCCCACTCAGTCGGCCACTGACCTCCTTCAGCGCAGAGGAGCCTGTCCCCACATTGTGTGTCAGAGGACTAGAGCCCCCCCAGATCCAGCCTGATGGTCTTCAGGGTGCTTGCTACACATTCTTTGTGGGGACTTCAGGTCCCTAACAAGGACACAGGTCCACATGATTTGCAGATTTCTCCCGTTCTCTGGATTGTCTTTTCGCTTACTTGGTGGTGTCCTTTGAAGCACAAAAATTTGAACTTTAGTGAAGTCCCATTTATCTATTTTTCTTTTGCTACTGTGCTGTTGGGGTCCTATCTTAAGAAACCATTGCCTAATCCAGAGTTACAAAGATTCACATTTCCTCTTACATTTAGGTCTGTGACTCATTTTGAGTTAATTTTTTTGTTAAATTTTGTTATTATTTTTAAAAACATAAAAGTGGTGATATGAAAAATATAGGCTAACTGACGATTTCAAGGGAGGATTCCAAGAATTGTGCTTTCTCGTTCCTGAGTCCTGAGCAGTCTCTTTCGGGAATTTTGGGAGCATTGGCCTGCAGCGTAGCCTTCTCTGCACAGGGGCAAAGGCCCTTCGGTAGTTTGCTCTTTCGGACAGATGGTGGCAGCAAAGCTTTGCTGAATGAAAATTCTCCTTGTTCTAAACTTAGTACTTCATAATCGTGAATCTTAGTATTTTTGACAATAGGTTGTTAAACACTGTTTAACAATTGTGTGTATGTGTGTGTTCCTAATTAAGTGTGTGTCTGTGTTCATAAGCACCTATATTGTACTCTTTTATACCTGTTTAACTTTTATAGAGATGCTGTTATATCACAGCAGCAATTTTCAACCTTTTTTTATCTCCTGGCACACGTAAACTAATTACTAAAATTCTGCAGCACACCAAAAAGCATTTTTTTTTGCAAATCTAACAAGAAAAATAGGAATAATTTTGGTTAATGCACAATGGATGGCTATTGCTGTGTTGGCTGTTGTCTTTTTTTTTTTTTTTTTTTTTTTTTTTTTTTTTTTTTTTTTACTGGACAGTCTCAGGGCTCCTGACTGAATAGTCTGGTATTGCATGTTTTAAAAATTCTTATGGCACAACTATTGAAAATCACTACTATGGGCATTATCCTACAACTTTTTTAATTCAGCAGACTGATTTGGAGATCTGTAGCTCTTGCTATAGATCTATGCAGCTCTCGCAGGAAACGTGGTCAGTTTGTTTACCTCATTAACAGATGCTACTTTCTGTTTGATCTGGCTGCCGAAAAACAGGCTGTCCTGGAATTTTGCCTAATTTTAGCTTTACTTCACTTTTCTACTAGAGGGTATACCAAGTATTTAATTTTTTTCTGTTATCAAAATTATAATAGTAATGGAATAATTTATTACTTTGTGGTTTAACTGCACACCCCTGGTATAAATAACAGTCTCCTCATTGTGTTTTTATACCGCAGGCTGCTCATTTTTGGGTCCTACGACCGAGAGGCAAACATTCATTGCACACTCGAGCTGAGCAGCGGTGTTTGGGAAGAGAAACAGAGGAGTTCTATTAAGACGGTAAAGTTGATTTGTGCAGTTTCATGTCTGTTTAAAGCTTGTATTCTGTAAGCATGCCTTTCTTAATATTTCTGTATTCCTAGTTATTTTTGGTCAGGTGCAAATAATTATAAACGGCTTTCATTTATTTGTCCTGTTACGGTACAGTATCAGTAATGAAATGACTCACATAAAACTGTTATTCAGATTGTTTGCTTGCGTAAGAAACTTAGTCTGACTAATTTTCCTTCCAGAGCTTTGAACTTGTTTCACAGGTATAGAATTAGAAATAATTCTAAACACCTTAGAAAGCATATAAATTCAGAGCATTCATTCACCAGATATTTGGGAGTGCTTACTTTGTACTAGACATTGTGTTATGTGCTAGGGCAACAGTTCAAGAAAGAAAAGACCCTGTTTTTGTGGTGCTGACACAGGGTAGAGGTTTGGTGTGAGGGGTCGATGAGCGGGGCGGTGACCTACACATTATAGGGCGGAGGGAGAACATAGCAATGAATGAGTACACCAGAGAAGTGAGCAAAGAACTTTCCAGAGATTGACAAGGACGATGAAGAAAATAGGGTTATGGTGAGGGAGTAATGAGTTATGACACAAGGAGTCTCTTTAGATATGGTCATAACTGGGAAATTCTCTAAAAAGGCGACACTGGAGTAGGCTTGCCAGCCCATGACCCTGGAGCCAGATGCCCAGTTAAATTTGAATTTCAGATAAACAATGAATAATTTTTTTAGTACATGTCCCTATTTTTATTCTCTAAATCTGAAACCTTGCACCAGAGATGAGGCCTGAATCATGAGGAGGAGTGAGCCATGTGGAGCGTTTGTGGGGCGGGGAGGGGGTGAAAGACTTTTCAAGTAGAGGCATCAGCAGAGGTGAAGGCAGGGGTGTTTGCGGGACAGGAAGAGGCTAGTGTAGCTGGAGCACAGTAAGTGAGGGGGGGCCGTGGTTAATCAGGTAGGGCAAGGCCCACTTATATGGGGCCTTGAGTTTTATTATTTGTGGTGGGGTCGTTTTAGGATAAAGAGTGGCAAGATCTTGTGTACATTTTGTAAAAAATTTTCTGCCTGTGTAAAGAAAGGATTGTAGGAAGTAAGAGTAAACTTAAAGAGAGATCAGTTAGGAAGCATTCAGGTGAGGTGTTAATTATTGCAGGTGGAAGCCAAGGAAAGTGAAAGGAGAGAATAGATTTGGGGTATACGAGGTCTGTCCAGAAGGTATCCAGCCATGTAATATGAAAAATAGGTGCTTATTGAATAAAATACAAGAAACATTGTGCATAGGACAATGGCACCTCAGTCCCCTTCCAAGTAGGCACCTGGGGACCTCACACAGTTCTCCCAGTTGCCATCAGCTGCCCCGTCATATTTTCCTGAATCTCATTGACTATCTGAAATCTCTTCCCTTTCAAAGATAATTTGAGTTTTGGGAAAAGGCAGAAGTTGCAGGGTGCCAAATCTGGGCTATAGGGAAGCTGAGTCACCCAGGTGATTTGATGTTTTGCCAAAAAACTGCATGAGACATGATGCGTAAGCAGATGCGTTATCGTGATGAAACTGCAGTCACCAGTTGCCCGTAGCTGTGGCCTTCTGAGTCATCTGAGTAGTTTCTGCAAAGGAATGTTAAAGCTTAACGCAAAATCTGATGCAGATTTGTTGCTCAACTCAGCCATTTTGAATGTGACAGCCACACAGTGCACATGCTCACTCAGTGGCGTCTACCACCCCCACTGACTAGTACAGTGAAGTTGTCGTTGTTCACACATGTGCATTCCAGTCCCCTTGGCTGCCAGATTACATCAATGTCACACGAACTGTTCTCATTATATTAACAATGGCTGGACTTTTTCCAGGCAGACCTCTTACTTTTGGTGTGTGAAGGACTTCGCATTCTGATTTCTTTTTTGATATCTCAAAAGAGACTGTCTTCTAAATTGCAAGACTTGTAAAGGCTTTTAAAATATTTTAAGTACTAGAATTAATAATAAGAAAAAACTACTTTATTCTTAACATGTTTCAATTGGTCTTGGGTTTTGGGTTCTTAAATAAATAAAAATTGTCACTAAATATTAATTTTTTTTCCAAAGTTGAGTTGAGATTATCTGAATGTTCTGCATAGAAATTTTAATAGGAATTATGATATGATTCTTAGAATTTGCATAAATCTAGTAGACTATTCAGGATCAGAGCATTTATCAAACTGTTGTCTACAGAATTTCTTTTATTTTGCATTGGAAATTAAATCCTAGAATTTTATGTCTGAAGTAGAAAAAAAAAGTCTATGCCATAAAGGCACCTGCAGCCTATTTTTATTTTTTAAGAAGACTTATTGTATATACTAAGCATATACTGGAAATATTATGCGTTTGGTAATAATAAAGCTCCAGGAGTGCTTTTGGAATTCCCAAACCTCTCTGGGGTTACTTCTAGGCTTTTTAAAGATAAGATCTGTTTAGCACATCAATAATTTTTTGCAGGAATAAATTATAGTGATATTCTTTAAAGATATATTTAATCACTTAGGTATTTTGCTGTTTCTATCACATTAGCTCTTGGTGGCAGTATAGTCAATTATATGATTATTACTTATAGCCAATATTTAGGAACACTGTATCTCTTTTATGTCCTCAGTATGCTGATGAATTAGGTACTTTTGAACTGTATGGACCTAGCTGTTTTATAGTATTGGTGATGTGCCATTTGGTATTTCTAGAGTAGCGTATTTTATTCTTCACAGCATTTTAAAAAATCACAAATGTCAGTTTTTTAAATAGGCTGCAAGCGTATTGTTATGCTCTTGAAGAACATGACTTTTAATGGTTATTGGTACTTTTTTATAGATGCCTCCTTGACTTTTAAGTTGTTCCCGGTTTCTTTATGCAGCGACTGTTGTGAACATACATAGAAGCTGAGCAGCGCGAAGCTCCTCTGGAATAAGCAGCGCTGGGCGGGGTGGGAACGTAGGGAGAAGTAAAGCTGGAAAGAGAGCACGGGCCGACCCACAGTGAATTTGTGGTATTAGGCAGCTGTTGAAGAGTTCGAACACGGGAATGGCATGGTCGACCTGGCGGTTTTTAGGAAATTCTTCCCCTTTTTGGTGGTTGTTCATGCCTTAACTTTCTTTTAAGTTACATCTCAGCCAATTTGAAGCAGCTCCTCGGAGGAATAAAATCACCAGCTTTGCACTTTGTTCTGAAGTACGTAAATGCATGAAAATACATTGTTTTGTCTGGGTGTGAAAGAGTCATAACTTGCCACTGCTATTGGCATTTTCTGTTTCCCTTATTATATGAGATTAGACAGTTTTAATATTTTATAGCAAAGGTTAGGAAGACTTTAATCTTTTCGTAATTTCAGATCTTAGCATATGTCATAGGTAGTTTTAGAGAAACAGCTCTAGTTACTAATTACATCTGGTGTCGAAAATGTCAGCAGCAATTAACTGTCTTCAGGCATTAGACTACGTATGTCTGAATTTAATAACTCTAGGGAGGAGAGTTAGGGTGTTCTTCAAGAGTGCATGAAACATTGCAGAATAGGGTTTGAAAATTTGGAATATATTATAAATTTGGATAGGAAAAAGCATCATTTAAAAAGTATGCTAAAGTATTTGGGTAGTTTGGGAGCTGTCTTTTTATAAACATAATCTTTAGGTTTAAATTAGTTCTTTAAATGTTGAAATTTACTCAGTCACTAATTTCAGTGAATATGCAGAATGAAAGAAACTCTATTCCTTCCATTTTTAAATATCCCTTTGTTTTTAAAGCACTGTAATATATCTTATCATGCCATTAACAGGGGAAGATCAGTAATAGATGGGAAGGCTTAGATTTGTATTACTTGCACAAATGTTGAGGGTGGGGATGGAGCAGTTGTAATGCATTAGCTGTATGTATTAGCAAAATCCGATGAATGTGGCTTAATCAGAAAAGCAACTCATCTTGTGTGATGAGTTTTGGGTTAGTATGTAATCAAGGAGCCTCTTACTGGCTTTCTCCTCCATCATCCTTAGCCTGGGGGTTTTGTTCTCGTGGTTGCAAAACATCTAACGCACTAGGTGTCCACCTTTCAAGAAAAAGGGTGGGTGTCAGACATGCCAGAGGCTTGAGTCAGCAGGTTTTGTCCTTTCTGCATTCTTTCCTGAAAGCTCCATCCTGTGACTTCCACTTAAATCTCATTGGTTGGAACTGAGTCATATGGCCTCCCCCAGCAGCAAGCAAGTGTGGAGAATCACTGTAGTTTTTCAGCCTTTGTAGAAGGAGAAGGTGAGAGAAAAGGGTTACGAATGCCTTTTAGGTGCTCATTCTGCGGTCTTGCCACAAGAAAAGATTTAAATCTATTTGATGACTTTTTGTTTTTAAGGGAGTTTTTCTTAAATTGGGATATCAGGGAATAACTGAAAAGAATAATTTAAATAGCCTGCGTAAAGCTTACTTTCTTCCTTGTTAGAAATCCACTCCGGTCAGTACCCTGTTTGTTATCTCACTTGCAAAGCAAAAGAGCACGGAGGCTAAACGATGTTACTTTGTGTTTCTTTTTTAGAAATAATAAAGAAAGATTCCTCATGAGAATCCCATAAATATGACAGCTGAGTTGCAAATAAATTGGGTATTAGCCTTAGAGAAAAATTAGAGGATTATGTTATAAGAGATGACGTAGTCAATACTAAAAATGTGTTCACCTGCACCAGAACAGACAGGGCCGTGTATTTCAGCCTGTTGCCGTATGCGGGCTTGGTGATGGTCATTTGCTTCCCTTTCACTAATGAACAGATTTAAGGAATTCCGATTTTTAAAAAGTTTCAGTCCACGGTTGATATTTCAGTAGTAAAATTCTAAACAACAACTATATATCTCTAGAACTTATAGTGTTACCGAGTAAAATCCACAATACAATTCACCTGACATATTAAACATGTTTAAAGCATAATCATTATTGTGTGTGTGGTAAAACAAACAGATCATATATATCACGTAAAAACACAGTATTAAAGAAAGAGATCCTGAGTGTTACTCTCCCAGGATTGGAGTTCCCTCACCACTGACCACCGCTTGCTAATTTACCCTTAGTTCCAGACATGAATATTGGCAATGAGTAAGTGTTCTTTTCCCTTACCTTCTCTCTGCCTGTTTCAGCCATCCTGCCTGTGCCATCTATGTCGTCTTTTCTGTCATTATCCACATTGTCTCTGCATTCTTCAAACTGATTGCTTTGTTCTTTGTGCAATCCGAAATGCTTGAGACCGTTTGGGGACAAGAGAAGACACCATGAAAATGAGCTGTGGGACCTCTGAATATGGAGTTCTGGGGTGGAGGAGAAGGCATTGGGGCCAGCTGGCACCCAGCTGTTCTGCCTAGTTCTTTCCCTTGGGTTTCATTTTGAATAAAAGGATGAAATGAGTTTCAGTTTTAAAAACAAGCTTTTCGATGTACCTTTCTGATCCTGACCCTGCCCTCTTCTTCCAGCCTATACCATACTCTGCTCTCAGACGCTTGAAAGCAATTGTTCTCTGTAAGAGACCAAGTCTTTCCTTCTATGGTTAGAGACAGAATGTTAAAAATCTCTGTAACTATTAAGTCAGTACAGTTGCATAAATGTCACTATCAGAGAGGAAGGAAGAATGTGGATTTCTTCCTGTTTGGAAGTGAAGATGGAATTAGGAACCGTTTGGGTCCCTTGGATGATACATGCAGTAGTTGAACAGAAGAGAGCTCCTGAACAGCCACGTGCTCAGTGTAAACAGCAGCAGGAGCGCGTCCTGTCTCACGCAGCCTACCGCGCAGGAACCAGAGGGAACGGTGCTGAAAAGCGTGAGATGTTGTGGTACTTCAGCAGACCTGCCTGAAAAATAAGTGAAAAATCCCTGAAGCGCATTCAGTTAACACTTGGGGAGAACCCATAAATAATAATTTGGAACCCTTAATTAGATGGGTATATTGCTTTCAGAGGGTGATATGGTATCAGTTGGCAGTTTGCCATTGGCAAGTGCTGAGGGCTTTAGATAGTGACTCTGTACCCGGGGTGATGAAGTCAGAAGGAGTCACCTCCTAGACTCTGGACTTTGTCTTTTTGTTGGACTCAAGTGGCACTTTGCTTTCTCTTCAGTGTTCCTTCTCTCATTTTCAAAAGGATCTGATTCTGAGAGGTAAATAATTTGTATCAGGCCTCCTTCATTTTTAAAAAAAAACATACTCTTACAATTAAAAAGATATTTGAGGAGATGATGCCTAGAGTTTGTGAAATGCTTATGCCATGTACAAAGAGCCATTGTCTTCTGCCTGTACAATCTGTACTTACTTACTCTATTAAACCCCATTCTTCTAACAAAAACTGGACTATGAATGGTATTCTGATAATCAGGAGATGTTTTGGGAGTGGTCGTAGTGAAGTCATTTTAGAGCAGAGGCAAGGAGAGCTGTGAAACCGTGGGTAGCTAGGATCTGGCTGGAAGGACCTTCGTAATAAGATAAGCCGTGTCCAATGGCCCAAGACTGAGCCGGAGTCAGAGGCAGTCTGCCTTATTATGGAGTCCAGTGAGTCTCCCTTTCCTTACAGAGAAAGCGTAGGGCAACTAGTAGAGGAACAATTGGTAGAGAAAAGGTAATCAGTTGGGAAAAAATATATTGGGTTGGCCAAAAAGTTTGTTTGTTTTTTTCCGTACGATAGCTGTAGTAGTGCTTAGTTGTTTTTAACTTCATTCAAAACAATTTTGTTAGATTGTATTGTGACAGTTGTCATATCAGCATACATTAAAAATTATCAAAATTGGTGAATTTTTGTGTATCCATTTTAATACTGAAGGTGGAAGAAAATACACAACATTTTTGGCATGTTATGCTTTATTATTTTAAGAAAGGTAATGCAACTGAAATGCAAAAAACAGATTTGTGTAGTGTACGGAGAAGGTGCTGTGACTGATTGAACGTGTCAAAAGTGGTTTGGGAAGTTTTGTGCTGAAACTTTCTCGTTGGACGATGCTACATGGTTGGGTAGACCAGTTGAAGTTGATAGCAACCAAATCAAGACATTGATTGAGAACAATCAACGTTATACCACACAGGAGATAGCCAACATACTCCAAATATCCAAATCAATCGAGTTATTGGTGAAAATAAAAAAACGTGATTTTCATAGTATGACAAAAACCATACGGACTTTTTGGCCAACCCAATAATGTAAGAAAGTCACGCCTGTCTGGCATGAAGATGCTAAACAAGCATGTGGAAGGAACAAAAACAGCAGAGCTTCCCAAATCACCTGATAGAGCTCTGAAGGATTTGGGAAATGGTAAATTTGACCAGGTGTGATATCCTGAATTATTCAACATTTCATGAGAGTAGGTTCATAAAATGAACACACTTATTTAAAAACCATGAGATTCTTCTCAGAATTATTTATGTATTTCAGGTTTCTTATAATACAGGAAACTTATGACAGCTGGATCAGGTGGGGAGAAATAACTAAAATTAACATGGAAGTGAGATAGCTGTATAAAGATAAGTGGATGGGAAAAAATTAGTAATCTTCAGCTGAAAAGACAAAGGTGGGTGAATGATTAATGGAAGCTATAAATACAAAAAGTAAACAGTAGGATAATGAACAGATTTACTGAACGGGAACTAAGTATATGAGGCTATGAAGATAAATCTCGAGTTTCTGATGATATCAGATGATAAATGCAAAAAGGAGGGCACTTCAAAGGGCTTCAATAATACTGCACACTGCGGACTTGTTGGTAGACCTCACAGAGGCACAGATACGCTTTATTCATACGTGAATGTCCTGGGGAGTTGGGGGGAGGGTAAGTGATTGTTCTGAAATATAAATGTGACCCTGTCAACTGCTTCCTTAAGTCTCAGTGGTTATTTACAGCTCCTAGAATAAGGACAAATTCCTGATACGGCCTAGAAAGCCTCCTCTGGCCTCGCCTCTGTTTCTTCAGCCCCACCGTCTACCCTCCCCTTCTGCTTTAGCCAGGCCTTCTTTCACTCCTTCGTACTTGGCATACCCTCCACTACACACACGGCCTTTGCACAGGCGCCCCCTCCCGCAGCCCAGTTCTCCACATGCCTACCTGTACCTACCCCCGTTCTTCAAGTGTGTGCTTGCGCCAGGCCTTGCTTGCTTGCCCTCAAATACTCCCGGGCCCTTCCCCTGCACTGTGTCATGAGGAGGCTTACCTCTACTGACTGTGTCCAGAGCTTCACTGTCAGCTGCCTTGCAGCTGGGTCTGACCATGTGCAGCTCTGGTGGGAAGTGGGATGGGCTGGAGAAGCCAGGGTACTCTTCTCTTCCTCCTCCACCCTGGACAACAAGTCTGGTAGCCTTTTTCCCCTCCATGGCTCCATGCTTCTCGCAGGGCAGGCCCACCCTTCCAGCTTCTGCCTGATGCGCCAGCCCCTGGCCTCACAAACACACACCCTCCCTCTGTCCTTCCAGCCCAAGGTTCGTGTGAGTTCTGACTGTTGCTGATCTTTGAGTTGATTCATGGTCCCCTTTTTGGTTCTCAGTTCTTCCATCACTGAATAGACGTTTCCCTGTTTCAAGTGCCTCTGTTTTCTGTTTCATCAGATCCTGATACAGCAACCAGCCATCATTCTTCTGGGAAACTTTTCCTAAGAGCATAAACCTATTCGGTAATACTGATCACAGTTGGGAATTCACATTTATATTTGTATGAGTGTTTGGTCAGTGTTGTTTCTACCAGTATCATCCTTTACAGCATGTGCCATGATTGCTTTGGCTCAGCACTTGGCATTTAGTGGGTATTTGATAAATGTTCCTGGGAAGACAGGCTGGCTGCCTGGCCATGAACCGGCATTTACCCTCAACCCTTTTTCTTTCAGACATTCAGGTTTCAGCATGACTTAGTCACACTGCTCTCTTCTTCTCCCTTCCAGCTGTCTCTGATGCATGTCTTAACCAAGTAAAAGTGTTTAGGTTGAAGAAGTCCAGAGGATGAGATTTATTACACAATATTCCCGTTGTTAAAAAAAAAGTAAGGATTTTAGCCCTGGCTGGTGCAGCTAAGTGGATTGAGCGCCATCCTACAAACCAAAGGGTCACTGGTTCAATTCCCAGTCAGAGCACATGCCTGGGTTGCAGGCCAGGTCCCCAGTAGGGGGTGCGTGAGACAACCACACATTGGTGTTTCTCTCCCTCTCTTTCTTCCTCCCTTCCCCTCTGTCTAAAAATAAGTGAATAAAATCTCTAAAAAAAACAAAGTAAGGATTTTAGTTTATAAATATGATACATAATTATACTTATTTTAATAATTCTTTTTATATCAATGATAATACTTTTATTGAAGACATCAAAAGACCCTCTAATTCCATGTGTATAGTTTAAATAAAATGACTCTGTGAGCTACAATTTTACTTCCCTTTTAGTTTTGGAGAGTTTTCGAAGCCTTACTAATTATCTATTTAGATCTATCTACGAATTCTTGAATGTATATACAAAGAGTCTAAAAGAGCTCCCTGAAGAATTTTGATTTCAAGTAAGAACATCCAAGACACACAGATTTATAGGTACATTAGGCAAGATGCTTCCAAGTTGGCATTTTGGTGTTTGTTCAAGGCCAGACGCCTTGCAGATAGCATAGTGGTGCTCCTGTTTAATCATGTGCCATTTACAGTCCTAATCTTAGCAAAGGAAGAGAAAGATTAAAGCAAATAAAGCTTTTTTGAAAATGTCAGTCTTTATGAAAACTCTGGTCTAGTTCAGTTTCATAATATTTGTGAATACAGTAGGGACTCGATAAATTTTAGCCACAGATACTGTTCTATAATTTGGCTCCTTAAATAAGCTAAATGTTTCTGAGCTTTAGTAGTAAACCTTATAAGGTATTTCCACCCTTAAAGTTTATCTTGGTTAAAAATGAAGAATGAGGTTCTCGGTCTCATATTTTTTAAGTGTATTATGATTTTGAAATACTGTGTAAAGAGTAGGAACTTTGGTTAAAATGTAGAAATAGCAATGCTCCAAATTAAACAAGTGCAAGGCACTGGGAGTATGAGAAAGAAGAAGTGAGTGTGAGGTGTACGGCAATGTGCATGTGGTCCTTCCTCCGAGGAAGATGAGCAGTGAGGGAATAAGATGGGCAGTACAGTGAGCCTCAGTATCGCTGTTAGCATGGGAATGTTCAAGTTTCAGAATAAAGTACTGTGGGGTTCCAGTGATGGGGATAGCATTCTTTGGGGAAGATCAGGAAAGAATATGTTAAGGAGCCGAGGCTCAAGGTATATTAGGTCTGTCCAGAAGACATCCAGCCATGTACTATGAAAAATAGAGACATTTATTGAACAAGATACAAGAAACATTGTACACAGGACAATGACACCCCAGTACCCTTCCAAGCAGGCACCTTGGGACGTCACGCAGTGCTCCCAGTCGCTGTCATCTGCCCCATCGTATTTTCCTGAATCTTGTGGACAGTATGAAATCTCTTCCCTTTCAAAGGTGATTTCAGTTGTGGGAAAAGCCAGATGTTGCAGGGCACCATATCCGGGCTAGAGAGGGACTGAGTCACCTGGGTGATTTGATGTTTTGCCAAAAAACTCTGCATGAGATGTGATGCATGAGCGAGCACATTGTCATGATGCCAATCACCAGTTGCCCATAGCTGTAACCTTCTGAATCATCTGAATAGTTTCTGCAAAGGAATATTCAAGCTTAATGCAAAATCTGATGCAGATTTGTTATTCAACTCAGTCATTTTGAATTCGACAGCCACACAGTACACATGCTCACTCAGTGGTGTTTACTGCCCCCACTGACTAGTACAGTGAAGTTGTCATTGTTCACACATGCGCATTACAGTCCACTCTCCTTACATTGGAGACCAGTTGCATTGATGTTGTATAAACCGTTCTCATTGTATTAACAATGGTTGGACTTTTTCTAGACAGACCTTGTATGTAGGGTTTTGAGATGGTAGGGAGGACATTTCAAAGTGGAAGACATGGGGTAAACCCAAATAAATAGGGAGAATATTTGAGTATGTTTAGAATAGAGTGTGTTATCCGAGTTGGCTAAAGAATACAGCAGTGTAGGAAGATCATGCAAACAAAAATAAAAGCACTGGACCATATTATAGAAGTACTTTAAGTAGCAGGCTAAGAAGTTTGCCTCTTACTCCAAGACAGTAGAAATAATGGGGGCTTTTAGAATGAAAGCAATTTCATGATAATCTGTCTTTAGACAGACTCAGCTCTGGAGTTTTAGTCTTAGGTCACTTCTTGGCAGTGTGATCTTAGTAAAAGTCCTCAAACCCATCTCATTCATAAGTACAGTATTTTATTCCTCTTTAAAATGGGACCAGTAATACTTCACACGGTTGTATAAGGAACAAGGGAGATTCTGTATATAAAAATATGTAGCACAGCACCTGGCATATAGTAGGTAATAAATAATATGTTTACCAAGTCTGGTAGCAGATGGGTAAAGTCAAGAAAGGTTTGGCAAAGGGAAGACTTGAAATAGTGGAGGTGAGGGGCTGTGGAAGTCTGAACCAGAATGGTGGCAATGGAAATGGAAAATGGAATCAGTGTGGCTCAGACAACTGAAGTGGAGGGGTTCAGGGAGAGTGAGAGAAGAAACCAGAAATACTGGAGCCGTGAGGAGGGAGGAGGAAGCGGAGAACGATCGCATTCTGGACACGCCGGGTTGGAGGTAGAGGGATTGTCGAAGGTCAGTGCAGAGGTGGATTCTGTTCCTGTGCTGCTTCGATCCAGTGTTTTTCATGTTTGTTTTTGTATTTTCAGTGTTGTTACTTGAAATGTTAACATCTAGTAAGTTGAACACTTTATTTGGGGTATATGCTCTATTTTTAGATCTCTTTTTTGAGATAGAAGAAAAAATAATGGTTTTACAATGAAGTAGTAAGATTCTAAGTATTCTTTTAAAAGAACTTTAGAGAACAAGTTAAGGAAATGGCATTAATAAAACTTAAACATTGTCTTGGATTACTGAGCACCCTCCACTATTCTGCAGTCCAAGTAAAACTGATTGATTCAGTCCATTCTCTGTCATGACCTAAAACATCCTATTCAAGGCGTAGTAGCACCTTCCCGTAGAAACCCACTTAGCTAAAAAGCTCATTTTGCGAGTCATGCACTCAGATACAGGCTGCAGAACTAGGAAATAAACAACTAGGGAAATGTTAGAGAGGTATTATCAGAGATCCTGCAGTCATGCGCAAATCCCTGCTCCTGTGTACTCAGTCCAGTGGAAGTTAGGAGCAATAACAAGATATTGCATATTTAGTAACAATAACAGAAATAGCAGTTTCCCTGTGCCAGTCATGATTTTAAGACTTTACATTCATTAACCATGTAATCCTCAGAACAACCCCAGGGGAACAGGCACAGCAGCCCCCATTATCATCTCCATTTTATATGTGAGGAAACTGAGACACGAAGAGAGAAAGTAACTTACCCAGACCACCCAGCTAGCAGGTGGTAAAGGCCGTCTGCAGACCCAGGCAGAGTGACTGCAGAGCATTCATGCTGAAATTACTAAGTCATCTCCATGAGTGGTAGGTTCTTCCACTCTGGTTCTATGCCTGTGAGCAAGTGATTTCATAATCTCTAAAAAGATAACCCTAACAGTATAAGGGTTAAACATTTGTAAAATACTGAACACAGTATCTGGCATATAGCAACTGTAAATTAGTAACTGTGATCATTGAACGTGACCTAATTGCCATACTCCTGATGCTTTGTATGTTGTATTAATCCCCTGCCCCCTTTAAATCCTTCCTGTGACAAGGTGAGGAGGACAGAGGAAGAGCTTCCTCAATCATGAGAAGGTGGTGTTTTGTTTGTTTTTAAAGACAGGAGGTTTTAAAGATAGTGACTTCTAAAGACATCAGCAGGTTTTATTAAGGGCTTTTATAAGAAGGATGGAGATTAATTAGCTGCTGCTCATCTCAACTGAGGATAAAGCATGAGCATTTAAATTTCACAAAGGCTTAAGATTAATTAAGAACTTCTTAGGAATAAAGAGTGTTACTGTAGCCTACAAAAAAATCTAGCTATTTGCAATTAATACCATAGTTTTAGAACATTCAGGAAGGAGTAGGTCATGGTACTAGGCTGTTTGAGAGCTCTAGCACTCACGTTTGCATTTTACTGTGAATGTGAAGTAGTTGAAAGTACTCTAAAATGGACAGGCTGGAGTAAAACAAGGCGGGAATTCTTTGTTATTATCTTCAAACAGGCAAGTGGAAAGGGCAGCAGCAGCACTTAATTCATATTTCCTACTAAATCAGCCTTTTTCCATAAGGTGTTGAGTATTTCTTTATATAAATATTGAACATGGGCAGGGTTTAAAGTGGGTTTGGGGACAGCTGTGTCTCCCATTTCTAAGCATGTTGATTTACATTGATACTGGATTGTACTAGGCAAGTAGGTGGTTATATTTGGAAGCTGTTTTATATGAACAGTGTGCTGTACACTGGAGCAGATAAGGTTTCATTGATCATTGCAAATAAGACTACCTCTGCGTAATTCGTTATTATTTTGTTAAAGGTCATCAAGTGATTCTCAGAGTGTGGACAGATGGCTTGTTTTCTAAATGAATGTGAATTTTCTTTCATAAATTGAGCAACACTGAAAATGTTAGAAGTCGAAGTAGGAAACCATTGAGCATAAGGCAGTGGGTATCAAGAAGCAGAGTTTTAATTTTTGTGATGATATTTCATTTGTGAATTTAGAGGAAATTTACATATTCTAACAAAATCTGCAATTTCTCTAAGATAAAAATGATACGTTTGGAAATTGACATGAGCTGTATATTTTTTACCCAGTTGAAGAAAACTTCGGAAAGCTGTGGTGAAATTGCCAAAGTCAACCATAGTCTCACCCCTTGGAGACCACTGTTAACTTTACAGAAGCACTTTATGAACACAAGCGCATGCGGTATTCACAGGGTGTGTTCATGGTTCGATCTCCATACACCTGTGCCCTTGTGTTTGTGTCTGCGTGGTGTTCCATTGTGCACCACAACTTCCTTCACCAACTTTCATGTTTAAAGGAATCCATAATGTCAGTGTGTGTATTTTCATGCACATTTATTCTTTAAGTCATGGTTTGGCACACTTTTTAATCTATATATGTATTTGCCACCCTTTTTATACTAAATATTTTAGATTTTGCGAGCCAGACAGCCACTATCATAAATCACTCAGCTCTGCTGTGTTAGTGTCTAAAGCAGCTCGACACAACAGATAAACAAATGCAGGTGTTTTCCACAAAACTACTTTAGAAACAGTGTCCGCATCATTGTGGATGAATTAAAACATGCACACAGACTACCGAGCCTGGTGGAGGAATAAGGACGACAGGCTGGCTTTTCTCTCAAGAGGAGCCAAAGCTGCGGCCTCCGCCATGACAGGCCTTTATTCTAATCATCTCTCCTCACATTCCAAGATGGATTCTCTTCACCATCACCTTTACAGCAAAGGAGCCAGTGCCCCTCATTATATCACAGAAGAAAGACATTGGCAAATGAATAGGCAGGCAGTTACAGTGGCCCCTGCAAGACTCAGCATGGATTTTAGGAAGTTACAGTAAGCATTGGCAGGATGAGGGAATTTTTTAGCAAACAGCAAATCTCAAAACAACCTAAGTATGTTGCAAATCTGATTACCCACAAGAGAACCTATCTGTGGGCGTGGATCCTGTGCATCTCCGAGTGGGAGCTGGGCCCATGCCACGCAGAAGGGTCTGCTATAACTTCCTTCACCAATTTTTATGTTTAAAGAAATCCATAATGTCAGTGTGTGTATTTTCATTCACATTTATTCTTTAAGTCATGGTTTAAGTACACTTTTTAATCTATATACGTATTTGCCATCCTTTTTATACTAAATATTTTAGATTTTGCGAGCCAGACAGCCACTGTCAATCACTCAGCTCTGCTGTGTTAGCGTCTAAAGCAGCTCAACACAACAGATAAACAAATGCGGGTGTTTTCCAAAAAGCTTATTTAGAAACAGCTCAAGGGTATAGTTTGCTGACCCCTGATCTAAGTGATTCCCTGGTCAAAGACTTTGCAAAAATAACTGGCACACATTTTACAGTTGCAGTCCAGCTAGAATCAAGTCTGTAGAGTAGCTAATAGTACTGCATCAGTGTGGATTTTCTGACTTTGGTGATCGTGCTGTGGTTGCATAAGCAAATGTCCTTTTAGGAAATCACACTTAAATATATAGGGGTAAGGTGGCATCATGTCTGAAACTTATTTTCAAATGGTTCAGAACTCAGTACAGAGAAAGAGGAAGATAAACAAATGTAGCAACATGTTTAACAATTGGGAAATCCGGATTCAAGATAAATGGAAATCCTTTGTATTATTTTTGCAACTTTTCTATATGTTTGAAATTATTTCAGGATAAAAAGTTATGAAAAAACACACAGTCTGTCCCTAAGGCCCTCAGATTTCCTCAGTAAGATGTAAATCACCGTGCACAAGTGCAGTGACAGCGTGTGAAGCTGAGGGTTGACTTGATGATTCAGAATCAGAGCTGTTTCTGACAAAGGAATTGAAAAGGGGGAGCGTTCCACTCTCTTGTTTCCATAACAACTTCAGATTCTTCATATTTTTCAGAGCTTTTTATTTCACAGGAATGGCTGTATAAAATTTAAATTAGTTTCAAATCAAAACATTGGAGACTTCAATCAGATTTAAAAAGAGAAGGAGAAGAAGATACCTAAGTATATTACAAGGTGATCATTTGGATGCAGTTACTTTCCTCGCAGCCTTTGAACCCAGGCAGAGGATCATTTTTATTTTTTTAGACCTCTCACGTCAGCTCTGTTTGTCTAATGGACTTTGCCGTTTCGGCATATTTCTGTGCCTTTGTCGGCTCTCAGGTGCGGCAACTGGAGGATGCGGTCCTGATTTACTACCCAGTTACTTTAGAGACCAGGCAATCAGATGGCCACGTGGGCATTCAGTTTCGAAGACGGAGGGGCCTCAGTTGTGCCTTCACCCCCAAAAGGACTCTTCCTAACCCACCCGAGGAGAGAGAACGGGAGAGCCTGGATTGTGCTAGACGTTCATGCCCGTAGTTGCAGTTAACGTGACAGCAACCCAGTGTGGTAGATAGTGGTATCTCCTTTTCACGGATGAGACTCGGAGAGGCCGACTCATCTGCCTGAGACGACACAAAACCAGTAAACCTAGAGCCAGGATTCAGACCCAGCCCTAGCTGCAGTTCATCCCAGACGCCGCACTTTTTCTGCAAAAGAGACTTTCCAGTCGGCTGTCATGCTGAGGAGAGGCTGGCCTCAGTGTTGGGATTCGTTTTCTCGCTATCCTCTAAGAGGTAATTACTGAAAATCAAGGCATTCTGCTGACAAAATGTTTGCATGTAAAATACATGGGAGAGAATTCAAGATTTATTTAATATGTACTCTTAAATATGTCCCTTGAAGGCCTCTTTTTAAAAAATATCATTCTTTTCATCATTTGGGACAAGGGTGTGAAAATTTACTTGTATAGTAGCCCTTCCCTTTACCTGACAGATTCCCTTCATTTACCTAGCGTATGAGTTTAAGAACTGTTCTGATTTAAGCCTTTATGCATGAAACTTTACTGACAGGTCTGTGAAAAGTTCTGCAGGAGCGGACAGTAGTTTCTATACCAAAGCATATCCCGTATGTCTGTGTCAAGAGCTGTACTCTCTGGGGGTGGGGAATGGTATGGTTGTGGGCATCCAAATGGTGAGTCCTCTCTGCCGATAAGAGAGAGTTTCAAAGAAGGTAACTGATAAATATAGTGCTGCATTTCCTTTTTTCTGTTAGTGATGGGCCTAAGTGGAAGGTGATTGAGAATTTAGCTGAGTCTGTGGAAGCAAAAATGCATACCCCACAGTTGAAGGTGCCAGGAAATACTTGTTTTCATCTTCTGCGCTGTTCCAGCTGCTTGTACTTAAAAGTAGGTTAAATTGATACAGAATGACCCTTCAGAGACTCAGTTTTTCTTTCTTTTCATAAGTGTTTAGTTTTTCATTCTAGAACTTAGAAATTATTTTATTAACATTTCAGAATTACAATTTTTTGAATTTTTATGAGTTTATTTTAGTCAAACTGATGTGCTAGGAAGCAAGATCTTTAAATGCTCTCAGAATTATCATTTATTGAAATGTGTTTAATTATCAGAAATTGAGTAATAATAGTACTTACTCTAGTTCTAACTCATTCCCTTCAGAATTGAGCTAAGCGTTACTTCACACTCGAGTATCTTTATGTGTTTGTGGGAAAGAGAGGAAGAGCAGGGGAGAAAATGAATATGAACAGGCATGCACACTTCCTTGTCAGTGTTTAGCATGGCACTAACGGAGTCAGGATCATCAGTTATGGTTCTGATTTTTAAAGGTGATGGATGGTGGCCCTGGCTGGGTAGCTCAGATGGTTAGAGCATTGTCCTGATGCACCAAGGTTGCAGGTTCAATCCCTGATCAGGGCACAGGCAAGAATCAACCAATGGATGCATAAACAAGTGGAACTACAGATTAATGTCTCTTTCTCTCTCTCTCTAAAAATCAATCAATAAATAAAACTATTTTTGGAAAACTAAAGGTGATGGATGGTCATATGTGAAATCTGGCCCTAGATCTTCAGCAGCCTGTTGCTGCTTCTACCTGAGATGGACGGTGAGCCACTGGTCCCTAGCCTGGCATTCGTTTGTGCCCTGTACCCATAATCAGGTGGGCCCAGTATCTGGTGGCCGGACAGCTCCATCTCTTAACACATCTGTGCTGGGCACATTGTTCGCAGAAGTTCCCCTTGCAGCAGCTCAATAACGTATTTAATATAAAAGTTTTAGTTTTAGAAATCTTGACCTCTAATTGTAATTCAGAGTTTGAGGATAAATCTTTAATGCCCTAGTCAAGCGATTTTCAACCTTTTTCATCTCATGGCACGCAAAAACTAATTACTAAAATTCTGTGACACACCCAAAAATATGTTTTGCTTATTTGACCAAAAAATAAGTATCATTTTGATTCATTCACACTGGATGGCTATTGTTGTGTTAGCTGTTTTCATTTTTTTAATTTTCTCTTAGGGAGAAGAGATCAGTGCCCCTGACTAGATAGTCAGGTTTTGCATGTTTTAAAAATTCTTGCAGCGCACCGGTTGAAAACCGCTGCCCTAGTCATAATTGCCTGGGTCCTTAATGTTCAGAATTCAATTCCACATCCCAAACCAAGCCAAGTAAAGGTGATTTGTACAATAGCCCATCAAAAACGATGATTTTTAGTCACTTCTAGAAATCCTTAGCATGTACAGGTCTGGTTACTTTGACAAATGAAACTGTATTTATTATATTTGCATGAACACAGCAACCAAATTTTGTAAACCTAAGTGGCCTTCTGACAGAACTATTTGGATGATGAATTAATGAAATGGTTTTTGACGACCATTATGTAAATTTGAATAATCCCAGAATATCCAGGGATTTGATGGGCATAAACAAATAGGTCTACTTTCAGGTATGTATTTTTGAAAACTTCAATTTATGAGCTAATTGTTTTTAGAACCTCTTTCCTAGTCCTCTCATTCTCCCCTGCAGAGGATCTTACCCAGCCAGAGGGCCTGTCAACAAGAATGTTGAGCTTTTCTGGGGGGATAGGAATGAGGAAAATAGGACACACCCTAGGTGCTTGGTGGCAGTTTTTGAAAAGGTGGGGAAAGCAGGCCAGATCTCCATAACCTGTGAGAGAGAAGGTGAAGCCAGAGAACCGCCTGGTCCTGACAAGAGACCTGGAGGAGGAAGAGAGCGGGGAGGCGGTGGCAGGAGCATGGGGTCCCCACGCAGACTGTGCCTGTATGGGTTCCTTAGCCACTCCACAAAGCCTGTGTCGCAGCTGAAAGAGCACGGGTTTTCAGTGTTTTAAAACATTGTCGTTGTCTGAGTCTGGGTTATACACGTATGTTCTTTGTCTGACCCTTTCACCTTCTTCCATCCAGGCCGGCCCCCGCCCCCTCTTTAATGTAGATGCGCAGGCACTGGTACACCAGCGCAAGATTCAGTGCCGCAGTCGCTGCACACCGCGCGAGTAGGAAGTGCCCTGCCAAAAGCGGTTAACGATGGGGGTTGAACTTCAGGGCTCCCCTCTGCCAAAGTCAGATACTGTTTGTCACTTAGCTGCCTTATGTTGCTGTTTTCTCAAAAAAGAAAGCCCCCATCGGAAGCTCTTCTGTTATTCCAGGCCATCACAGCCCTGAAGTCATCCAGTCCTGGGCCACCTCCAAAGCGCTGTGTTAGTGCAGTTCCTCTTCGCCCTTTAACCTTGTTGTCCTGGGTCCTTTGGGGGCTGGCTCGGGGCCCTCATCCACTGCACTGGGAAAGGAAGGGAGAAAGGGGCCTGGGTCTCCATCTGCCCATATAGATGGGAAGGAAGTAGTCCAGGGACTCTCCCCGCTGCGTCCTGGCCCTGCAGCGGGGCGGACAGCCAGGCCCGGCCAAGCTGGCCCGGGAACCGGGAGCCGATACTTGTGCTGCCCGTGTCAGACCTGTTTCTGTGCTTCTCACTGTTTGTCCCATGATGTTTAGGCATCCAGAAGTGGGGTGTTGTACCTTTTATAACTCCCCATTTGGGGTCGATCTGAGCACATAAATGTATCCATGGGAACTATTTGCAGACCCCTGGGTTTGTGCTTTACGGACATAGGTTTTAAGTGGAGAGTACTTGGGCTTTGGGAATGTGGGGAACATGGCGTGGCCTGTGAAGGAGCAGCGCCTCATGGTTCACAGACACGTGTATCTTTATGAAACGTGTTTTGTAAGTGCTATGCTGCATATCAGACTTTGAAATAATTTGAAACATTTTGAAACATTTGATTTTTTTAGTGGTTTTTTTTCAGGGAAAAATTATTTTTATACTAATATAAGTTGTGTTTTTTTTTTTTAAGGAGACTTGAATGAATCAATGTAGATTAAATATTATTTGCATTCAAGTTTTCAGCCACATTATATCATTAATTGACAAATTATGCATATCTCCCTTCCCTTCCCCACTACTCTACCAAAGAGAGTATCTTCATGGTGTCTTTTTCAGAAACTTAATAAAAGAATACTCCAAAGTGTCCCTGGTCACAATAATTTCAGGTCTTTTACTTAGTGATCCTTTTACTCTTCGTTGCATTTTTGGGTTTTTGCTCAATGCTGTAAGCTTGTGTCAGAGAGAACAGTTTGTAAAAGAGTTACATTGATGTGTTATTAAAATATATCCCTTTTGTCCATTGTATAAAATTATATCCATGTTAGGAAGGGTTTTAAAAATCGATGTTGTTTTTCCCCCAGGTGAAAATAAAGCATCCCAGCTGGGTCCAGGAAAGGCTAAAAGGGACATCGAGTGTGAGAGCGCTCACAGGCTCTCTCGGTGCTTTCACTAAATTGCTCTCCACAAGACAGATGCATATACTGAGCTGGAAGTTTTAACCTGCGTCTGACAGTATTGGGGAGGTTAAATGCAGGCTGCTCAAAATCTTGCGTGTATTGACTCGTGGCTCAGGCCCTGTAATTGCTATTCAGTTAGCATGTGTCAGAAATTCGTCATGATTGATTACTTTTTATGTATGTTATATAAAAAAGTACTGGAAATAGTATTTCTACTTCAATTTTGGTTTCAACAAAATTCAGGCCAGTTGACACCAGCTAAGCCACAGAGAAAACACTTTACATCCTTTATAATGAATTCTACAATTATCATGTATTTGTAGCTTTCTGTTTTGGTAAGCACAGCACTTTGAGTGTAGTGAGATATTGTATGTAACAGTCTCTAACACATGCCTGCTAAGCTAGAACCTGTTTGAAACAGGTACCCGAAGAAGGGGTACTTACTCTGAAGATGGTAGTTTCCTGGTCAGGGTGGTTTCCTGACAGGGTGGGTGTCAGGGCCACTGTTCACGGTAGCGTGGGTTGGCGCTGCGTAGCTTTTAGCAGGATTGCAGCCAGGCCTCAGAAACAAACTGGAACCAAAGACAAAACCCTTGCCGGGCCTCTCTCTCCGGTCTGCTCCTGGCTGTTTCTGTACTTTGTTCTTCACTCTGCAGACTGCCTTTCTCCACTTTCCAGTTTGTGAGAAGATACCCAGATGCCTGCAGCTACATTTATCTTTATTCCATTTAAGGAATCTCTGAATCCAGATCCCCACCATGTAGGAAGGAACTCTGACTGGTCCAGCTTGGGCCAGGCGTACGTCCCTGGCCCATCTAATGAGGCAGCGCAGGGGAACCGTGTTCTGTAAGCAAGGCTCTTCCCCCTATAACCAGGCTGAGGGTTGGAGGGAGAACTGGGCAAACATTGGTGTAGGTGTGGAGTAAGTATTACCAGGTTCGTTTCTTTTATAAAATATCAGCATGTCACAAAGTACAAGTTTAAAGGATGTGTTATTGCAAATAGATATTAATAGATGTTTGCAAACTCTATACATTTATTGCAGGATAACATATTATAGGACTTTTTTCCGATTAGATAATCAGAATAGGTAGGATTCTGGTAAGTTTTGTGAAATGCTTCTGTCCTAATCGTGATAGGAAGTTTCTCTCCTGTTAGATTTCAGCTGATGTCATCATGATGGTTTCAATTTTTGGATGTGCCCTGAACTCTTGTCTCCATCTCTTCGCTTTAACAATGGTACCATGGCCTGGGAATGGTAGCCTCCTACCCCCATCCCACACCCAGTGCCCCAGCCCCAAGAATATCTGTTCCAAGTCTTCTCATGCTTTAATGCACAACCTAAATGTCACCCCTGCAGACGAAGCCTTCCTCAGACCACTCACCCAGAGACGGTCTTCACTCCCCCACGTTCCCATCACCCACCCCCCCTCCCGCGTTCCCATCACCCCGTGTCCATACGTGTCTGTGGCACGTCAAGCTTCAGTCTTAGGATCTAGTTTAGACACTCTCTGAAACAGTGCTAACTAATATTTAGATACTGTCCACGGTGCTCTCAGCCCTCTGACGAAGGTGGGGTCTCGTGGTGCCAACAGTCTCAGGACCTTGGAGTCCCTATAGCTTATATAGCCACCTGTTTGGATTTGAAGGACTTGGCCTGGAACTTCCAGGTCAGTTCCATGGATGTAGCCACATAACTATTTCAAAGGGGAGGGGTGTTGTGACCCCATTTATTACCTTTCCTGTGGCAGAAATCTTCATCTTCATTTGAGACCCTGAGGAACCAGGCTTTCCTTACTCTCTAACAGAAACGTAGAAGCAGACGTTCACCGTCTGCAAAGATTTCAAGTGAAAAGTTCTACAGATGTTAACTTTTCCTTAATCGTAGCTTACCTTTTAGAGCAGGGGAGCACCCAGATTTGGGCAGAACCTAACAGTATCCAGTTGGCTTCTTAAGAGAAAAGAAGTTACTGCACGACTGTTAGGACTGACCCAAAGCCTCCCATCCGCAATCCGTGCCGGCATTTGTTACCACAGACACTTTGCCACCGCATTTCTCCCCCCGCCCCATTTCTTTTTAGAGAAAGATTTCGTGATCAGCACCCCGAAGGACAACATAGTATTTCATGTTCATTTTTTCATTACTGTGCTTTTATTTGTCCGTAAGAAATAGTGTTTCTCTTCCTGCTATTCCTTTTATGGCCCCTTCTTTTTCCTTTCATTTGATGAGTCTTTAGTCTGCTGCACAGGGGAAGCCTTCTAAAGGGATGAAAATTTACAATTTTGTGAAAAAGTAGATATTTACCACCATCAGCATTATCTCTCCTCTTTGGAGCTAAAGACCATGCTTGAGCTCATTGTTCTTCTGGGGGGGTTGAACTGGCTATTTTTCTGTTACTAAATATTGACATTATTACCATCTTTGTCTTTTCTAATAAGACAGTTATTTTTTAGCTTCTCAATCTTGATCCTATAAAAGTAAATTAATATTTGAATGACATAAGATAGCTTAAATATTCTGTCTTTAATTGATGTTTGTTTCATGTTTGCCTTATCTCTTTAGCTGTACATTGAGTTCGCTCAGAGCAGTCGGGCTAGTACACTTCCCTTTGCACCCTCGTCTTTGACTAGCAGTGCCCAGCCTTATTAATAACGATAATAGTAATAAATGCGAGCCTTTCACAGCTCCACATCTGAGATAGATCTTACTTTTACTGATTACTTTCAGAGAAGTTAACATTTGCCTAAAATTATAGGCAAGGATTGTTGTAGAAATAGTATTTCACCCCTAAATATTTCAGTATGAACCCTCTAAAAATAGGACTTGTACGTAGTCATTGTCACACATAACAAAATTAATATTTCCCTAATTTCATCTAATTTTCAGTTTGTATTGAAATGCTCCCAATGTCCCATAAGTGTTTTTCTGTAGCTTTTTCCCTAAACTAGGATCTCATCAAGATTCATACATTACATCGGGTTGACTTCGTCTTTTTTAAAAATCTAAAATAGTTCTCCTAACTTTGAGTGGAGGTTGTAAAAGGGTGATGTTTGTTTGTTTGTTTGTTTGTTTGTTTGTTTTAATCCTCACCAAAGGATTTTTTTTTTAATTGATTTTAGAGCAGGAGGGAGGGAAAGAGAGAGAGAAGCATCGATCTGTTGCCTCCCGTATGGACTCAGACCAGGAATTGAACTTGCAACCTTGTGGTATACAGGACGATGCTCCAACCAACTGGGCCACCCAGCCAGGGCATAAATGGGTGATTTTTCTGATATGATCATTCCTTCTACATTTATTAACTGGGTTATTTTTGGCAAGAGTGGAGATGGAGGTTAAAGAAAAACTTCCCTTCTACTGGGTGCTAAATAAATAATTTAATATGTAAACAAATGGATAGATAAATTTGAGAGCTAACTGCAGAAACAGGGCTTACATAAATACTACATTTAAAATGAAAGCTATGTTATTGAAAGAAAGCAAAACACCCAAGAAGAACAAAAGGCTGTGCAAGACAAAATGTAATGATACCCAGATTTGCAACAAATAATGTTTATGTAGTCATAATATAAACACTGCTCATTTTTTAGCCTTCAGAATCAGTCAACCTTGACAGCTTACTTAGAGTTAGAACATAAATATAATGGTCCTCAACTTTAGTGGGAGAGGTTGGAAGGTAGAGTGTGCAGAGAGGAGAAGTGATGGGGAAGGATAGAAGTCCTGCTCTCAGAGGGATATTGTCTGTAGTCAATGAGATAAGAAATACGGGTATATGGGTATTAATTAAAGTTATAAAGAGATTGTGTAGAGGAACTAAAAACTGACGTAACTCCACTGTAATTTGGAGGAAGGAGAACGGGCTAACATCCTTATCTGTTATAGTAAGTCAGCAAACTGTCCAAAATTCGATATATTAAGAAATGACACATTATCCAGAGGGGACAAAAAGGGTCATCCCTGCAGCAACTGAGAACAGAAAGCGTGAAAGGTGATTGCTGTGTCCTCGGAGCGGAGGCTCGGAGCACAGAAGACTGTTGGCCTTCGTTTTACGTTCTTTTGTGTATTTTCTTTTATAATTACATGAAAGTACTTGATGAAAATTTAAAGGTTTATCTTTATGTTTTGTTTAACAGCAAAATAAAAATGTGGGTTACATTTTCAAGTGTCTTTTTTTCTTTCAAACACACTCTTCTTATTTCTTATCATTAATGTCTGATGTATCCTGTATCTCAAGTCTAGCAATTCCTGTTATCTGTAGTTGAGAGTCCATGTGCATTTGGTTGACACAAGTGAAACGGAATAACTGTCTAAATGTTGCTCTCCTTTCTGATTGACTTAAGGACCATTTAAATACACCCCAAGTTGTTTTATTAAACTAAGTATATTAGAAAACTAAGGGCTATCTGAATGAATTACCAGTGATCTGCATATTTAAGTTTCTTAAGACAAAAATGGCATATTCAAGGTTTTGTTTTCGCTTTATTTTTAATAGTTTTATAAGGTAGCATTTAAATACAGTAAATCTACTAAACGTACAGTTGGTGAACTTTGCTAGTTGTACGCAGTCCTGTAGCCTTCACCGCAATCGAGTTACGGAACATTTCTCCGCCTTGACAGTGTGCCTTGTGCTACTTCCCTGGATATGCAGCCCCGACCCCTAGTCCTTGGCAAGTCCTAATCCACCTCCTATCACTACAGTTTTGCTTGTTCTAGAATTTCATGCAAACTGAATCATAGAGTATGTCATCTTTTGTGTTTGATTCCTTTCACTCAGCATAACTTTGAGATTTATCTGTGTTGTGTGCATTAAAATTTTACTTTTGTTGCTGAGTAGTATTAATAGTTCAACTATCAATTCACCAGCTGACCAATTCTTGATTGACCAATTAATTTATGAATGATGTTTTGTGAATATTTGCATACAAGTCTTTGGACATATTTTCATTTCCCTCTGATAAAATACCTAAAAATAAGATTGTTAGGTCATATGGTAAGTGTATGCTTAACTTACTAAGAAGGTGTCAAATTTTTGCAAAGTAGCTGCACCATTTTATATTCCCATGAGCAATGCATGAGAGTTTCATTGACTTTGTTTACCTCATCAACACTTGATGTCATCGGTCTTTAATTCCAGCCACTCTGGTATAACTACTGTCCATTAGTAGTCGTATCTTACTGTGGTTTTAATGTGTGTTTTCTGTAATGAGTAATTAAATGTTTTTAATGTGCTTTTTGGCCATTTGTATGTATCTTTTTTTGTGAGGTATCCATTCAAATATTATATTTTTCACACTTCTAAATCTTGTTGTTAGTTTTTTGTTTAATTTTAGGAGTTCTTTATATACTCATGGATATTTTGAATCTATATTTGAACATTAGAATAATCTATAATTCTGCTTTCCTGTTTTGTGTTTGTCTGGGTTTGGGAATTAAGGTACCATTGACCATAACTCATGATTTCAGAAGTGTCCCTTCCTTCTCTATTTCTCAAAGATTCCAGGTAAGATTGTATTTCTTCCTTAAGAATTCACCAGTGAAGCAAGCAATCTAGACCTGGAGGAGTTTTTTTTATTTTGGTTTTGGTTTTTTGTTTTCTGGGAAGGTTCGTGTATTTGATACATTTAATTGCTATAGGGGTATTCCAAATTTCTGTCTTTTGGAGTTTGTTTTCACTTATATCTTTCAAAGAAATTCTTACATTTCATCTAGGTTGTCAAATGTGTCAGCATAAAGTCCATATATTTTTCTAATGTCTGTAGATTCCGTGGTAATACTCTCCTGGTATTTAGATTTTGGTAATATGTATCCTTTTTGTTTTTCCTTCAGTCTAGCTTAGGGGTGTATCAGTGTTATTGAGTCATCTTATCAAGATTATCAATTCACTGAATCAGCCTTCATGAGTTTTCTGTTGTGTTTCTGTTTCATTGATCTCTGCTCTTTATTTCTTCCTTCTACTTTGGGGTTTCTAATTTTTTAAGGTAGGAACAAAGATCACTAATTTTTTTAAAGATTTCATTTATGTTTAGAGACGGGGGAGAGGGGAGAAAGAGAGGGAGAGAAACATCGGTTGGTTGCCTCTCTTAAGCATCCCAACCAGGGGCTGAACCAGCAATTCAGGCATGTGACCTGTCGCTTCGTAGGGCAACACCCAACCGAGCCACACTGGTCAGGGCCAAAGATAACTAATTTTAGATACTTCTTCCTAACATCAGCATTTAAACCTGTAAAGATTTCTCTTTTGACTTCTCCTTTGACCATGAATGATTTAGAAGTGTGTTGTTTTACTTTGCAGGTATTTGGTAGGGGTTTTTCTGATTATCTTATTGTTAATTGATTTCTAATTTAATTCCATTCAGAGAACATACCTTGAATTTCATTCTTTTTAAATTTATTGACCCTTGTTTTATGACCTAGCACATCCTGGGAAGTTACCAAGTGCACTTGAAAAGATCATGTATTCTGCTATTTGTTAGGTATAGTGTTCTGCAGATGTCATTGAAGTTGAGGTTAGTAGTATTCAGACAGTCTATGTCTTTGCTTATCTTTTCTAGTTATATTAGTTGCTGGAAAAAGTATAGAAACAGGTTACATCGTTAATGGCAGGTTTGGTAAATTAATAATTGCAAAGGGGTGTACATACAGGAGTAGTAGTAATTTGTGGCCACAGGGTTCATTTTACCTATTACCCTTGCTTTTGTATATATTTTAAATTTTCCAGAATAAAATCTTAAAAGCCACAATCTCTTGGGTAATGATGTTATATTTCAGGGAGTTAATGCCACTTGCTCCACTAGAAATAGAAAAAGTATTCAAAGTTTCTATTAATTTTTACCTCATGACTAAAAAGGTTCTATTTTGGTACATGTTTTATAGTGCATGGTATATCTAACAGTCTTAAATGTAATTTTAAAATATAGGTACATGTGTATGGGGGGGGATTGTGTGAAATGATACACTTTTTGCCTCTTTTTGTTTTTAAATAGTTTTACCCCAGTGAGAGATGTCAGTTTTGTTCCAAAAGTCACAGTATCATTTGGATGGTCATACAAACTTTATCTTAAATTTTATATTAAAATAACAAAATTTTTGTGATATTCATTTTTAAATGCTTTTGTTTTGTCAGATTTTTAATTAAATGGTGTTTTTATATTCTAACAAATAAAAGAGGTAAAATGGCGTCTTAAGTTCTGTTCCCTGTATAAGTGTGAAATTAAGAGCATTCACTAATAATCAGTAGTAAAAATTAGGGAGGAAGGGGAGTAACTAGTATTTTCCATTACTAATAATTCCTGTTGAAAACCTTCTCTCTTCCATCTGAAATGTTTACCTCAAGGATCATATGAAATTGGAAAAGCAAAGGGAATAATAAGATCGGCAGGCAGAAAATACGTAGGAAACTGCCCCACACAGAGCCCTGTACCAGCCGCAGGTCCTGGCTCAGCCCCACCCTCCACCTCCGTTCTGCTTTAAAGACGAAGTACATCATCCACATTCCAAATCCGAGTTTAGCTTTTAAGATGCGTATGCGTGCAGTTTAGTTCTCTATCCGTTCGCTACCATTAGCTCTCTGATACTAGAACAATTTACATTCTGAATATTTGCTTTGGTACTTTATATTAAGAATATATTTATGTTTGTGAATTTGAGAGAATGTTCTTAGTGGCTTTTGTTAACTGGAAACACTTTTAACATTATAAAGTGGTTATTTAGACAAATGTTGTAGAGATTTAAACACACAATGTTTTTGGAAGGGTTTTTGTTTTTTATAAACTTTTAGGTGATCAAAAACTTGACTGCATTTTCCCATTTCTTGAGCATAATATAAGATTTTCCTTAATATAAAAACAAATTTACAAAAATCTCTTAACACTTACATTAAAGAACAACTTTCAGTAAGGACTTTTTCACTCACCAACATCATGAGCTATGAGAATTGACTCTCTGGCTTATACAGGGAATTCTTATATTGAAGCAATATCGACAGTGACATGTTTGGGTATTAGCAGGTTATTTGGCACAGTTCCTCATGAAGAACATGATGATATCTTGAAGAACAGGACTAAGAAACTTAAGCTGACCGATAGTGCAATTAGACTGATTTGTAATTTAGCTCAATAAGCACGGAGTGCATTCTTGCCATCTGGAGGGATGTGGCACTCTCTCCTTTGATTCGAATGCAGACGGATAGTATGTATTGTTTCTTAAAGTCACAGATCCTGTGAACCTGGGATACATACTCCTGATAAATTGGATGGCATTCATTTAGAAAACAAAATTATCTTTATGAGTTAGAATAGGATATCTCATTAACAAGATAACTCTTAATAAAACATAAATGTAAATGCTTTTCCTTTTCCCCCCCTCTACAAAAAGAATATTTAACAACACACCATACAAAGCAGAGGTTCCAAAGTATATCTAGCCTTGGCCGGGTAGGTCAGTTGATTGGAGCATCGTCCTGTACACCAAAAAGTTTGTGGATTTGACCCCCAGTTGGGGTGCCTATGGGAGGCAACTGATTGATGTTTTTCTCTCACATCAATGTTTCTGTCTCTCAAAAAAAAAAATCTATAAATATGTCCTCAGGTGAGGATTAAAAAAAATTTAAGTATATCTAATGACATAAGAGATTTTTCCCATTATGTTTCAAAAAGCAAGATTCAGAATTATATTCATAGTGGGATCTCAATTTTGTGTTAAAATATATACATTAGAAAGTACAAAATATTGACAGGGTAGTTCTAGATAGTATGATTAGTAGTAGTTTTCATTTTGCCTTTCTGTTTGTTTATTTCCAGATTTTCCACAGTGAGCATGTATAAGACACAGGGAAGATAAGGAAGTGATTTTTTAATGGCTTAGATTTTCAGTCAGTGTATGTTAATTTATATTCATAATAAAAATTCCCTTCCTCTTTTATTTGTTTATAATATTAGTCACCATGGTACAAAAGTCAGCATCAGCTGTAGCGTCCTTGGTGTGTTAATGTTTTCTCACTCCACTGCTGTGGACCCATTGGATGTCTTCGTTTTTTTCTCTCTATCAAAGGTTGAATTAATTAAGGGGAATTTACAAAGTGTCGGGCTTACACTTCGCTTTGTCCAGTCAACCGATGGTTACGCCGGGCACGTCATCATTGAGACTGTGGCCCCCAACTCACCTGCTGCGATTGCTGATCTCCAGAGAGGGGACCGACTGATCGCTATTGGAGGTAACCGCGCCGATGTGCGGCGGGCTGTGCGTTTAGGGAGAACTCGGGGGCGGATGTGGGGGTCTTCCTCTTCATTCATTTCTATAAGCACGTGCTACTTTTATAGTGGAAAGAAAGTAACAACTTTATTATAAATAAAAATCTGAAGGAAACCTTAACGCTTAATTTAAAACACATGTGCCATAGACACTTAGGATAGCAAAGCCATAAAATAAAGCTGACCTGTTACTAAATTGTTTAACATAAATGTAGCAGTTACTCTTTCTCATCTAAAAACTGCAATTCAGTATAAAATTTTTTTACATTCACACATACTATTTTGGTTTTACCCACAGGATAAAATTAGTTTTTTGTTATGTACTTTTTTTGAAAGAGTTTTGTTTTCAGTTACACAAGTAGTAAATATCTGTTCCCCAAAATTAATACTAAGCAATTTAAGTGTATGCACGTGGAAAAGTATATCTAACGTATGTAAAAAAATATTTATTGAAATAAGAGACAGGTGTGGTATACATTAATTTCCTTATAGCTGTAATTCATTTATATGGGCCTATAATAATTTTTTAAATATATAATAATGGGATTGATGACAGTTGAAATAAGATTAACAAAATGTTTGTTATATTTGAAACTCAGTAATGGAGTTTATTTTACTATTTCATCTACTTTTGCATATATTTGAAATATTCCAAAAGAAAAGGAATCCCTATTTGGCCAGCCAGTCCTAGGAGGCACAGCGGCCATCTCCAGAGAGCTCCTGGTGGTTGGGGAAGCGAGGAGGTATGGACAGGTGTTAAATCACAGAGAGTGGGTTTAGACTGAGTCGAAGTTTTTGCCTGCTGCAGATCGTTAGATGGGCTTATTTTTCATTTACACACATGTCAAACTACAGTTCTGCTGGGACATACTGTGGTTAAAGGGAAGTAGTGGGAGTTAAGGCTGGATGAGTCATGAAGAGTCATGTTAGAAAGCTCTGGATTTCAGTGTGGCGAGTTTATAGGCCCAAGATTTTTGAGCGATACATTGGATGATTCAGATAGGGAAGGTGTGAGTGAGGGATCACGGTAAAGAGCTGTGTGTTACTGCAGTTGAAGCGGTGATCTGGAGGAGCTGGAGAGGAGATGAAAAGGGGCTGGAACTTGGACAGCTGGTGGCTGAGTAGGGAGTCAGCTGTCTCTGAGACTCATAGCAGGTTAACTGAGGGTGCACATCGATCCACATAGTCGTGAGGACAGGAGCAGGAGAAGGTCAGAGAGGGTTTTTAACTACACTGTATTTGCGGTGCCAGAGAAGCACCACCTGGATGTTTCTCTAGGTGGTGACATCCAGCAGTAGTTGGGAATGTAGGAAGGGGGAAGAGACCCAAGGAAAACTACGAGGTAGTTGAAACCACTGAAGTGGATGTGATCCAGGAAGAGAGCAAAAATGCAGAGAAAACTAGTGGCGGCCTAAACCATGGGAACGTCTGCATACAAAGGGCAGATGTAGGTGGAGAAAAAGCAGAGAAGAGATGCTCTGGACCTAATTAGTACAGTGACATGAAAATGGTTTTAAAGCAGGAGGAGGAAGGGACTAAGAATATGAGGGTAACTGACGGAGCAAAGTGCCAAAGGAGACGGTTAGGGGAGAGTGGGATCCGGAGTACAAGGAGGGGTGTTCCCCTTCTCTGAGGCGGGCGAGCACTAAGCATTATCAGCGGGGAGGAAAGGTGGCTTCTGGTTGATCCTTTCAGTATGTTAGGTGATGTCTTCTACAGAATAAAGGAGCAGGAATGGTGGGCTTCCCGGGACTAGGAGAATTTTGAAGCTGGTGTTTTAGAGACTCAGTTGTTTAGAGACCATTCAGCAAATGCTAAGGCAGCACTGAACGCCTTGCTGAAGATGGAGAGTGTAACTTGGTGCTGGATCAGGAGCAGGAGAGGGAGACAGTGGGGCCAGCGGGCCTGGAGCTCAGAAAGACAGGCAGGTGTGGAAGAGGAGAGGGCCAGGGCAAAAGAACAGAAAATCTTGCCGTGAACATCACTGAAGTCTTGAGACTGAGGTCAGAGAGAAAGCGAGTGATACCAGGAGAACCAGGTGGACCATGAAAACAAAGGAGGAATGGTGAAATCTGGAAATGACCTTAGAGCAGATTCAGTTCCCAGAGTGCATGGTCAGAGGTGGGAAATAAGCGATTGCGGCCAGAGATTCCTTTCTAAGTGAAAGGCCTTTGGACATAGGTCAAGGTGTTGGCCAGGTCTACAGCATGGTCTCCCCTGGGCAGCCGAAGTAAGAGAGGAGACAGGTTGAGGAACTCTCAAGTCGGCTATTAGATGGGGCTGATGTTACTTTGATTTATTCAGGGTGACCCTAAGACCCTTGGGAAGCAAAGACCTGTCACACCTTTCTCTGAGTCCTACAGAAAGGGGTAGCTTGGGTAAGGACTGTTTTGGGGAGGGCAGTGACAGAGCAGGAAACACACGGAGCCTGTAAATGGTACACACCTGGAAGATCTCGAGAAGAATGTACAAGAAGCTGCTGGCTTTGATTGCCTCAGGGAAGGAAGAATATTGCTAGGAGACAGGTGGAAGGGAGAGTTTTCAGTATACATCTCTTGTACCTTTTGAATTTTGACCTATGTAATGTAGCACCTGTTAGACAATAATAAGAGGAAACCTTAAGATAGATATCAATATACCTGCAGATAGTAACCACCTTGTTTAACTTTAAAGCAACTTATGCCTTCCTTATTCTTTCTGGTTCTCAAAAGGATTAGTTAATGGGTACAGCTGATAAAAAGAATCTATAAAAGAGTACATTATGTATAATATAGTATTTTGCTAAGTTTATTTTAAGCATCTGTCTCTTAATTTGAACCAGTTGATTTTGAGACTTAATATGTTTTAGGATTTCCTGTAGTAGAATCAATTTCCTATCATTCAAAGCCTGGTTTAACCATCAATATTCTTTTCTTTTTTTTTAATTTTTAAAAAATTTATTCATTATAGAGGGGGAGAGAGAAACACCAATTTGTTCTACTTTATTTATGCATTCATTGGTTAAGTCTTGTATGTCCCCTAACCAGGGATTGAACCCACAGCCTTGGTGCATTGGGACTCTGCTCTAACTAACTGAGCTACCCAGGCAGGGCCATTAATAAAATCCTTTCATAAGGTCTCACTTAGCTCACTTAATCTGAGATACAATGTCATTCAAACCTAGGAAGGAATGGGAAGCAGTTAGGAGTTACCAGCTTGGCACCTTTCTAAGGATTTTCGTGTCATCATTTGGTTTCAAAAGGTGAACATTTCTAGGACGTCAGCACATTCAGGTTTGAGAGTCAGTACACAGGTGCATCCAAAAGCCAGTCATGTATTTTGGAGGTTTCCATAATACTTTTTTATTAGTTAAATAATCATGAGTTAATAGCAGTTATATTTAGCAATTTAGGTAATTCTTATTGCAGTAACTTCTGTTTTCCCTTTTAAATTCTTAGGTGTGAAAATCACATCTACGCTGCAAGTGTTGAAGCTTATCAAGCAGGCTGGTGACCGAGTCCTGGTGTATTACGAGAGGCCCGTTGGCCAGAGTAATCAGGGTGCAGTCCTCCAAGATAATTTTGGACAGCTGGAGGAAAATTTTCTGTCAAGCTCCTGCCCACCAAATTATGAAGAAGAAACAACTGGGTTGGTAGATACTGAGAATAGAGATCTGGACTCAGAATTTGAAGACTTGGCAAGTGACGTTAAAGCTCAAACTGAGTTCAAGGAAGAGGCACAATCGGCGAGTCATAGTCCCAAACGTACCCCAACGTCACTTTCGGTTAGACCCCTTGGAACGGTATCACCAGTTTTAAACCGCAAATTAGTTGTAGGAGCTCACCCACCACCACCAAAACCCCCGTCCAAAGAAGGAAACAGACCCTTAGCCCTAAAGCCCCCTGAGGTAACAGACCCAGCACCAGTGTCAAAATCCACCCAGGGACCCCCTTTCAAACCGCCTGTGCCGCCACGCCCGCAGGTGAAAGTTCCTTTGCCTTCTGTCGACGCCCCAAGTCAGGGGGAACCCGAGGTCCCTGTTGAAAAGCCGGAAAAGGTGCAGCCTCCTCCGCCTGCAGAAAAACCTGCTGAGAAGCAAGCGAGAACGCTGGATCACCTAGAAGATGCAGCTGCGTCAAAGCAGTTTTTAACGAAGCAAGAGGTGGTGAAAGACTTAACTTCGGAAGGTCCCTGCCCACCTAAGGACGGTTCTGACGACCCTCAAATGTGGGAATCTTCAGAAATTCCCTATCGTAATAAGCTAGGAAAATGGACCAGAAGCAGAGCGACCTGTCTCTTCGACATAGAGGCCTGCCACAGGTACTTAAACATTGCACTGTGGTGCAGGGACCCTTTCAAGCTAGGGGGGCTCATCTGCTTGGGGCATGTGAGCCTAAAACTGGAAGAGCTGGCTTTAGGGTGCCTAGCTACGTCAAACATGGAGCACCTTTCAAAGTTCCGCCTGGAAGCCCCGTCCCCGAAGGCTGCGGTCACAAGGACCGCACTGCGCAATCTGAGTGTGCAAAAGGGCTTCAATGACAAATTTTGCTTTGGTGACATTACTGTTCACTTCAAGTATTTGAAAGAAGGAGAACCAGACCACCATATAGTCACTAACTTGGAGAAAGAGAAAGAATTTCATTTGGTTGAGGAGGTGTCTGCCTTCCCAAAAGAGGAGCACTTTGCGGGACACATGGGTTTAACGGAAAGTAAACATAGCTTTCAGGACACTCAGTTCCAGAACCCAACCTGGTGTGATTACTGCAAGAAGAAAGTGTGGACTAAAGCTGCTTCCCAGTGTATGTTCTGTGCCTACGTTTGCCATAAAAAATGCCAGGAAAAGTGTCTAACCGAGACCCCGCTTTGTGGAGCCGCCGATAGGCGGCTGGACCGCACCCTGAAAAACCTCAGGCTGGAAGGACAAGAAACCCTGCTGGGCCTGCCTGCTCGTGCTGACGCCGACGCCGGCAAGTCGGCCAACAAAACGACGGGCTTGACGAGGCACATCATCAACACGAGCTCTCGTTTGCTGAATCTGCGCCAGGTGTCTAAAACCCGCCTCTCCGAGCCAGGGGCCGATCTGGTAGAGCCTTCACCGAAACATACCCCGAACACGTCGGACAATGAGGGCAGCGACACGGAGGTGTGCGGCCCCAACAGTCCCTCGAAACGGGTCAACAGCACGGGGATGAAGCTGGTGAGGAAGGAGGGTGGTCTGGATGACAGCGTCTTCATCGCGGTGAAAGAGATCGGTCGCGACCTGTACAGGGGCCTGCCTACAGAGGAGAGGATCCAGAAACTGGAGTTCATGCTGGATAAACTGCAGAATGAGATCGATCAGGAGCTGGAACATAACAACTCCCTCGTCAGAGAAGAGAGGGAGACCACCGATGCAAGGAAAAAATCGCTTCTCTCCGCTGCTTTGGCCAAGTCGGGTGAAAGACTGCAGGCTCTGACCCTGCTCATGATCCACTACCGAGCAGGCATCGAGGACATCGAGTCTCTAGAAAGCCTGTCCTTAGACCAGCCCTCCAAAAAAATCGGCAAGTACACAGACGATGCAGAAGAAGATCTGGATAATGAAATAACCCAGCTGATAGACTCTCAGCCGTTCAGCAGCATATCAGATGACTTATTTGGCCCATCTGAGTCTGTGTAACGGTCTGTTGAAACTTCCAAGTGATTGGGGAAGGTTGCATCTAAAGCACCGTGGACGTAACCGCGCTGAAACCCTCTTCTGATGCGCTTTGGTCTGCTTCTCCGCAGTTACTTGCTTGTGTTAAGAACCAGAATGAAAAGGTTGTTTTCCAGCAAAAACATGACCAGCTCACTGAATTGGTTATTTCAGATTGCATTTACGGCTACACTTTTTGGGTTTATACTTGGAATTTATTTTTACTAATTTATTTTTAACTTTTTCTAATTATGAGATTACGTAAGCTGACTTTTCACGTGGGTGTATGTGATGTCTCATTGTGCTGTTTTCCTTTTAGTCTTTGAATCAGTGGTAACTCGGATGCTGTCCAGCTTCCTGTCGCATTTGTGTTTCTGTCACAGCTCTAACAGACCGCTGTGTGCCTGCACTGACAGCAGCGGTCACTGAGGGAACAGGCTTTGAATCTTACTTTGTGTTAGGAAGTTTGTCATCTCTACTTGCTTGAGATTTTTATTATTTTGGGCTTCTGGGGGGTGCTTTTTGTCTTGTTTTTGCCAAATGTAACATGAAAGCAGATACTATGGCTTTAGTCAGTTATACTGATTTAGTAAAAAAATTTTTACATATATTGCTTGCTTTATATGCCTCTGAAATTTTTTTCTGAAGGTTTTGTGCAGTTGAAGTATAGTGAGGATATAGTGATTAATTTGAAGAGCTTGCACCGAAAAACACAATGTAATAAGGAGTAAATATAGAACATAGTTGGTAAAGGGTTTCGTAGCGAGATGATGAAGTTACTGAAAAACAGCAACCAGAGTGGGATTTTGAAACATAATTTTTCAAATGTTGCTTTCTCTTTCAATGGGAGTTCTAAACATTTGATTATTTTTCATCTTCAGTTCTCCCACAGGAAATAAAGCAGGTGCAAGGATATTGAAAGTTTTAGAGGACTGTTCTTAAAATGACCATGTTGATAACTGGTTTGGGCTGTTTTGTTCTAGAAACGTTTTCATGTAGGAAAAATCATGCACAATAAACTTACTGCTTTGTCTGACATCCTGCAGGCTTCAAGGAGTGGTGACTGATCATTCCGAGGGCTCCTGTAGTTCAGACTGTCTTCATACGTGAGGGGGAAAAGAAAATTAAGGAGAAAAAATAGACAGTACAGATACATAGGAAGTGGGGCCAGTTGTCTGAAAACGGAGATCTGCTGTGGTACCTGGGCCATCGCATGGGTGCCAGGGACACGCGATTGAGGGTGACGTGCGCGTGGCCCCGGTTGGTGCGCCACGGCAGCCGTGGCCTTCCCTGTGCCTCTGCAAAGGTCCGTGTTTTTCCTTTTGTTGGTAACTACTATGGTAATATCCACATAAAATATATATATGCAAGCCGTCCCATCTAGTTTTACATATATAAAGCTTGTATGGCTGGCAGAAAAAGGCATGGTATAATGGTATAGATTCTGGCCCAAATCTGCAGCCCAGGACACCACTCTAGAGTTCCAAGTTCAAGCTCTTCCGTTGGCTGTAAATGAACTGTATAACCATAAGCAAACCACAAAAGGGCTTCACGCTCCAGCTCCAAGTAGGAATAAACAAGATTTACTCTACCTCACAAGATCGTTGTGAGGGAAGCAATAGCATACATAACTAAGTGCTCTGGATAGTAAAGTTAGTCCAATAAACGTGTGACTTACATGGGCGATAGAAACACTTTCGAGGGTAGGAAAGTTATTCCACTTTTAAAATCAATAGCCAATTCTCATTTCCGCTATTAAGTGAACTATTAGGAAACAGTACTTTCTTGGCCAAGTTAATAACAAAAATATAGCTGTGTATGTCCCCCTTTGTTTATTTAAGCATGCTTGTGTTTTCAAAGAACACTGCTGTAGAAGTCTTTATGCACAAAATTCTCTGAAAGCTAAAATGTTCTGTAACTCGTGCTTGAAACAATCTGCCCAGTGTGATAACCAGCGTTCACCTTATAAAAATAACTTAACCGCTGATAACCTGGAAGGTGGAGTGTCTGTCAGGGGCTGGTGTTTACAGATCATACCGTGGAAGTTGCAGTGACTGACAGCCAAGCATGCTGCTGAAATGGATGTGTTGGAAAGAGCTGTAGAAATACGGCGAAACTTTGGTTTCGTAAAAATCTGCTCGTGCTTTGCAAGTATTTAACGCTGCAGAGCCGCAGCCATGGAAGAAGAAAGCTCAGTAATGCTGCTCGTGCTATTTGTAAAGTAGCCCTTCGTGTCTGATACGTGTACTGGGAGAAGCAGCAGAGGCGTCGGGGTTGTGCTTTGGTGCAGGGGGAACGCTCCAAGTAGCCTAGGGGGTACTAAGGGAGGAGGCTTCGATGAAAACAGTTGTATTTTATTACATTCCTAATGTAATCCTGCTGCCATGCTATGTTATCAATAGCTTAAAAACAATAAAGAGAAACTACCACAGAAAACAGGAATATCTTCATTTGATGGCACCTGGAAAGGCGACGCTGCGTCTCTGCCTGGGACAACCTGGCCGCGCAGACCAGCTCGGCGGCCCGTTGCTGCGGGACAGAAGTGCTGTTCTGAAAATTGCCTAAAAGCGTTACATTTTGGTTTCACTCATTTAAGCTTTAAAATACCAGATTTGTGGATTTGCCTCTGCTACCTATTTATTAGTAGTTGGACTATTTAGAGTGTATTTTCTACGTTGGTATTTCATGATCGGGTCAGATAATCAAGCTGAGCAACCTTCATCACTCTTTTGGAATCAGAATTAATACGCTACATTTCTTAATGTCCAGCCTTAAATATAAGCCTTTAATACCAGAACTGGTTGACTACTATGTGACCATGTGTGATTTTGAGAAAAGAAAACAGCTAAAAATTTGAGGGTATTGTCAATTTCTAAAAGTGTACCTGAATTTTTTGAAAGGCAACTTGAAGATATTTGGCTCTTACAAATAAGATAAAGATCATAAAATTTTAAGTCCACTAAAAGTGAATAAATTTAAAATCACTTTTGAAATGTATTGTGTTTTTCTAAAAGGAGAGAATAGTTTTCCTTTTATGGGGGGAGGGTCCCCTTTGAAGATCTGATTAAAACCAGACCCTCACCCCTACAAGGCACACACATGCACGCCGTAAGTTTTATGGAATTTCAGGGGCCAGGGGCCCACTCTCCCAAATGGCTACATAGTTTAGTTAGTTTTATCAGATATATTTGTTTACAGCAATCAGGAAAATACCATTTTTAGAGATACAAGGATAACTTACTGTTTTTCCACACTGACAACATGTGACTAGTCACCTATTTCAATGTAAAACATTTTTCAAACTAACATGGGGTGGATTTTACCTGAACCTGCAAGCAGAGAAGGTCAGTTTTTAATTAATGTCAACAGTCCATTATACCCTCTTATGTATTTCGTTCCAACGATAATGTCTGGTGTATAAAGGAATACAAAAAGGCACAGTGATGTTCAGGAGATTTATTGAGTGAACAGCTAACACATGACTTAGGTACACTCAGCAATCAAAAGAAAGAACTGAATGGCCATTGCTACCTCACTAAGGCCTTTCCACCTGTTTGCCAGGCACGAACATGAAAACCACCTCTGCTCAAAAAGACATACTCAGAGAGCTGTATGTCCTTTGTTTGGACATCTTTTTCCCCTAAAGCCTCTCTCTTCAGTCTTGGCTGATCCCAGAATATTAGCCATGTAAAAGACCCTACAATTCCTTTTTCCCTCTCAGATAGTTGATAACTTTTGCTCCTAAAGTAGTCCTGAAAAACTCCACCAATCTTTTATGTTATCTCTAGGAATCAATAGCAGGCATGTCTTTATCAGGCATTCTTCGCGATCGTGGTATCTCCCCTGCCAGGTGAGTATTACCAGGCATTCTTGAAGAGGCTGAAGCCTTAAAGGCCCAAGTAAAGCAGGAACAGATGATACGGTATTGGGGCACGGAGAATCACAAACCCTCCAGGAGAGCTGATTTGTCACACGTTTGTTTTTGAGGCTCTCCCCTACGGAAGGAGAGAGCCACCTGCCCGGAAGCCCCCGCAGGTGCCTGCAGACCGAGTCCCGGAGCAGCGGGCTGCTGTCAGTTGCCCTGCGCAAATCGGTGAGTGGGAAGCTCCTTAGCTCCCACCACCCTGCACCTGACAGCAGGCTTCGGCTAATTCAAAGCCCCACAGAAAAGCTTCCTAAAGCAAATGGGAAGGAGGTATTAGCTCACTTCCCTAGAGAATTAAAGGGCTGAAGGGTCCTTGTGCTAAAAAGTCCTTTGCTCCTCATCCAAGTTAACACGGTTTTGGCTTAACGTAAAAGAACCGCCCCCTGGGTGATTTTTGCACTGACAACTACGGAAGCGACAGGTAGTGTTGGAGACATTCCACACTATGGTCACACGGCAATCATCTCATACAAAACCTGATGTAAACTCCACGATGTTCACTGACAGTATTTGTTGTTACACTAGAAAGGCACATCCACGTCATGCTTAGAAAAACCACGTTACACAGCAGTAGACAATAAGGTGAGACATAGACGTTTCTAGATGTTTGGTTTTTTCCTGCCTGTGAAAGGGGGTGTGTCTTGACCATCTATTTACCTGTTTTCCTAAAATGATTCAAGACAATTTTTCATCCCTTCTTTATCTTTAAACATTTTTCACATTAATGTGAACTTTCAGAGTCTAAAAAGAGTAGTTTCAGACAACTCAAAATTAATAGATGCCTAGAAAACACTTGGATGACCCCCTCGAAGATCCAAGAGGGCACACGGTCTGATTTGCTTTCATGTCATGGCAGCTATTCACCTTGTATTGTAAACAACCTTGACAGGATGAGGTACGTCTACCCTCCATTTTCTTTCATCCAGCAAGATAATCAAGTATGTATCTTAAAGGGAAAGCTTCGAGTTGTTCAAAACTTAATTTGGGTACTTTTCTCCGCTTTCAGAACATTCACTATTTCTTCCCCTCACTGAGTTTCATGTTTGCTTCCAACCACATGACAGGTAAACATAATCTACAACCAGCTGTTCCCAGGCCGGAGACTACACGGAGATAACCAGTGCCACCTAAGATCTACATAAGATGCATAAACCCAAAAGATAACTGACAAGCTCTTGTCTTCTGTACTTGAAGAACTAGCTTCTAACTCATGAGTACACTGACGATAATTACAAGTTGGATAACCCCACACAGTGTCACTATGTAACCATGTGCTGTCTTACTTCATTCTATTTTGCAGACTTCCTTCTAGTTTCTTATTGTTGGAAGCGTTTCGGAGATAATGTGTGCTTTAGTTTTAAACACTCATTACCAGTATTCAGAAAAAATATAAGTTTTTTTTGCCCAAGTGTTTGTGAATGTAAGTTAAAAAATTATATCTGATTTGGATTCAAATATTTATAGATTTACACTATATTTCGTCAAAATATATTGTATAATATTTAATAAAACCAAATACATAAAATAAAGTTTTCAACACTTTATACAAACCCCTAGAAAAGCTGCTTTTTCTTTATAAGGCTATTGGCAATCGATCACAACCATGGAAAAGAAATGATAACCTTCGGTGGTTTACTCTTTCACCAGGGATGAAGGGGGCAACTAAGACGATTCTGGATGAGTCATTTCACCGGAAACACTTTTACACAATTAAATACTTTGATGACTTTTGAGGATCTCAGTCACTTTCACATTCTTCTTCACCTAGCGGATACGACTGCATGTTATTCTGAGTGTACATTTTTGTTTTAATGGGGCAGTTGTGATCCATGAGAATAGCCTAAAAGAGAACAAAGTGCAGATATATTAACTTCCTCCTTCATAAAGATAAGGTGGTTTTAACCTGCTGTTTTTAAGGATCACTTGTGTATGTAGATGAAAGAAGGGAGGGAAGGAAGGAAGGAAGGAGGAGGAGGAAAGGAACGAGGGGCAAAGGAAGAGAAAGAACCACCCACTATTGACCAGGCACTTGGTGCAATTGCAGGCGCCTGGCCCAGAAAACCTGGAACTCCACACTCAGTGAAGATTTCAAGCGATGGGATACAGCGGAAGCAGTCTCCCCAATACTTTCATTCTACCTGCCAGGGGCCGTTAGCCATTTCGGGGGAGCCTGTAAGCTACGAAGAAAGGAGTACGCAGGTTAGGTCTAGGAAGAGTTATGCTTAGAATCTCTCGGAACTGGGGAAGAGGGTGGTCCCTGGAGATCACCTAATCCGACTTCTGTTTACAGACCTCACTGTGGCAACCCGCTCTCTCCTTAATGAGGTGAGCTTTCACGTTAGAAACGTACCTGAGGCTGGACTGGGACCTGTCTCCGCTGTTTTGTGGATCAGGTCCTGATTCCAGCCATCTTCACAGACTGCCCTTGCGATATTTTAACACCATTGCTACAGCCCCTTAGGTTTCCCTGGACTAAATGTCACATGGCCCTTTTCATAAATGGCACTTAAGCGCACCTCTCCCCAATTCCTGGCTGCCCACCTCTTGCTTAAATGTATGATTTTTAAAAAAACACATTCCTCTTGTGAACATGAAAATCTTGTGTCTTCCCTTGTTACTGAAAATTAAGCAAAAAACATAGTCAATGGATATTCAAATGATCAGCACCTGGGTCATTATTCCTCCCAAAGGTACGCAGGCCCGGCACGGGCTGACCACACAGCTGATATGTATCAGCCAGCCCCGTGCTAAGCCTTTTCCATGAACTACCTCAACAGTAAGTAATCCCACGTGGTGGGCTGATAACCCTTCCCATCACCTCTGAGGTTAAGGAACTTGACCCGGGGACGTCCAGCTAGAGTGGGGGAAGTGTGAGGCCCGACAGTCTGGGCCAGAGCCACCAGAGCGCCGTGGCACCCTCAGGAGCGCAGAGGACAGCAGGGGGACACCGGGTGCAACTAAAGTGAATTATCTCATCAGGGTATGTCTTCCAGAGCGTTCTTCCACGTAAGCTATTCTCATACCTTCCTGTGCGGTTTGAAAATCTGTGGGACACGTTTACGTGGGTTAAAATGTATCCTGCACTGGCCTGTTGCAGACTCTCTCAGTGCTTGCCTGCTGCTCCTCCCAGTCCGCGTCCCTCGGATCTGACACGCTTCTCTGGCTCCACTCAGCACTTAACGCCCTTCTCATTTCCCAAGAACTGATTTGGGTCAAAATGAGGACTTCCTAAACCCTCCACGTTAGGCTGCCAGCTCCAATCATCAGCTGCAAACTTAGCTCCATTTTTTTTTATCATGCTTCTTGCCAAGTGAACTGATACATGTGTTAAATAAAGGGATCAGTTTATAAAAATAAGTAACCGGGGCCATTGACATGGTTTGCCAGGACCATCCTCCTCTTGTTGCCAAAAGGCTTAATTAACCCCCAAAGAGGTCAAGGTCTCATCTCCCTACATTAATGGTCCTCAAAGAACTGTGTCCAAGAATCACTTTGCGGGAGCACGCAGGATGAAAATGAATTTCAGCTCCCTCCTCTCACATGAGAGTGGTGTCGATGTGCCGCGAGAATCGCTGCCCTAGCTGCGTGAGGTCATCTGGGCTGCAGCAGAGTCGTACAGCCAACAGCAGCTTCAGGGGCTCCTGCTGGCCTGTGGGCCAGGGCCCTGAAGGTCCTACAGCAGCTCCCCAGCTACCTCGCTGCGTGGGGCAGGGCAGGCTCCCAGGGGTTCACAGGCGGGGCACTCACTGCGGGTCCAGTGCTCGGGAGGCTGCCTGGGATGGACGGGGGGTGGAGCTGAGCCCGGAACGATGGGAAGAATTGGCCCCGTGAGGCAGGTGGGGATGAGGGCAGCACGGGTTGTTTACCAAATGGGACCCTAAGTCAAACAGGGACACCGGAAGCCAGCCTCGCCACCATAGAGATCTAATGATTGGCACAGAGGGACAGTCCTAGGAAAGCCCAATTGGAACCAGACTGCAGGGCCTTGAATGCCAGGCTCAGGGGCTTGACCCTTGGCCCAAGGCAGCATGGTGGCCTTGGAAAGGACGGCCATCACTCTTCCATTGGACCTGACTGTCCATCTGTGCACACTTCTCACTGACCCCCGAATCCAAGCACTGGGCACATAATACTGACGCAAAACGCACGGCAAGGAAACCAGTTCGGTCAGACCAGCTGACACCAGATAGATTTAAACACAGAATTCACCAGTTCAACGGAACCACACAGCCTGTTCTGGGTAAAGAAGTTTTCTTCCTTGAAATATTGTTCTTTAGCTTTTAAAACCTAGCTTACCTCTTTTGAGAGATGTATTGTACAACAGGCTTTTTTTTTTTTTTTAAGTTACACATGATTAATAAGCTAGGTGGCATGTAGCATTCCAAAAGTGCCCTGAAAAATGAGGCATGATCAGGGTCAAGTGGGTAAGTCAAGTGCATGAGGCTCACTACAGAGTGGCCGTGAGCAGCTTGGTAATTTAAGCCAGCACTCAGCACCCCGCGGCAGGGAGAAAGGTGTGTTTGACTCGCCGAGGAAGAGGAAATAAAAGGAGGAGGTCGCCCTTTGAATTCAGATCTCCAAAGTGGTGAAAACACATTGAACCAAATGAGATGTAAAGATAACACAAATAGGAAGCCAGGATAGTATCGGTAAAAGCATTAAATGCAAGAATTCCAGGATGTAAGACCTGGAAAAATACCAGGCCTGCATGCTACAAAAGTTTTATCTACGGTATCAAAAAAAAAAAAGTGATGGTTTTGCATCAACTGTGTAAGTGTCCTACAAAGGAACACATTTCTTTAAACAGACTACAATATGCAGTCTGCTGGGCTTCTGGAGGCCCCGTCCTTGCCCGACCCACGGCATCCAGGAAACAGCTGGACGGAGGAGAGCTCAGAGCCTCCCAGAAAAATAAAGCTACAATCCTCAAACCACCTACTTTCCCGTCTGGGCAACAATGAGAAACTTCACAAGTAGGACATAAGAAATATGCCCTCTCTTGAAAACTAATTCTTCAACCTCACAAACAAATCCATACCAGAACACAGTTATTCTCAGCTGGGTATTCTGCAAGTTACACCTGCATGTTAATTGTCTCATAATAACTAGAATACAGTTTTCCTCAAATGCCTGTTTTGATAGTTCTTATACTTGCTGAGGGGCTTCTGTAACAGTTTACTTCTCTCCACCTGTATTGCTAGTCAACACTGATTATTAAAAAAAAAAAAAAATTAAATCCAGTGAACCAAATGGAAGAAAAATTCACATGCTCCGAAACCAGTTGGTGAGTGTGCAACTTGGGATCTGTGAAAATGGCATCAGACCTTCCTGCATAAAATAGCCTAAGTCCAGACACGACGCTACCAGAATGCTGCCCGAAGACAGAATTATCTGCTAAGGTTCGTATTATTCCGGCACTCACGTCCCCCTGCATTTGGCAATGGCAGGTCTTGAACGCCGACACTGGCATGGGCAGTAATTGATTATTTCTCTGGGCAGCACCCACTGTCTCGCCCCCAGTCCTCCTGATCATTAGGTGCTGTTGGTTTGCATAGTGAGTAGGCAGCAACTGCTGGCCGCTGCCCCCAAACATTGCCAACGTGCCCTTGGGTGGCATCGATTATGGGCAGCGAGATGCACTTTTTCTCCAGTTTTTAACGATTCATCTTGCTAGGCACTTATTAAGGAGTCTGACATTTCGCAGTGAAAGCAGCTTCCTGGAAGCCTGTAATGGCTGTTGCTTTGCCTTTCAGGATCGTCTCCCCCACTTCCTGCAGCACTTCTCTTTCTAAATGAACGAAAGCACTGGTTTAAGTGTGGAAGGAGAAGCAGCAAGGCCGAGGCCAGCTTCTGCTGTCATGTGGCAGATCTCCCAGCGGCAGCTGGCTGGGCGGGCTCACCCCCACCCCTGCCCTGCACCCTCCCTCGTCCTCTGAGGTCACCATTTCCTCCGGTCCCTCTGATAAGCCATCCTGCTGCCAAATGACAGATAACAGCCCCTGGCTCACGCCCATCAGCTGCCTTGGCTAGGGAGACCCACTCAGCAGTTCTGGGGTCCGAAGAGCAAAAGGAGGCTCTCACCTCACAGAGGGAAGAAGGGGAGGATGAGACAGGGGACCGCTCATCAGCTGGGCTGACTGAGTCAGACGTAAGAGCAAGAATCCTTGAGCACCTACTATGTGCCAGACACGGGCTAAGCTCTCTGTCGGGATTCTTTCTTTCATTTAACCCTCCCAGCAACCCTGTAAAATAGCGGTGGCATTCCCCGTGCGACGGCCCTGCTCCCGGGCCCATGCCAGCCCTGCACTACCTCTGGACGGTCTTCAACAGTCTCCTGGGTGACAGAGGCATTTGTAAGTGATTGGCCTTAATCAAACTGATGTCATGGCAACAGAATGACAGTTTCCAGTTGCTGCCCTGAGAATTTCCTCACCCTGGTTTGGGCAAGGTACTGTGCTGGGGGCCAACAAGGACAGAGAGGAACTTAGACAAACGGGAGATGTACAGTAAAGTGCTGCAGAGAGGCAGCTACCTGGGCAAGGGGCAGGGAGAGCGGGGCAACCTCCATCCAGATGTTCCCACGGTGCCTTCCAGTCTCTTCTCTGAGTCAAACGGGTCATGAGTAACTTAAAACTATCTCGTTAAATCCTGAGCGATAAAGGGCAGGGTGCTGGACATAGTTTTCAACCATATTGAACAGGTTAATGAATGCAAAAAATGCCCTAAACAAAAAAAAAAAGGCTGCAGGTAAGCTAATTTCAGGGCCTGTGTCTGTCTTTGAAGTTACTATTTGGGGGGAAATCATAAAAGAGCAGATGATTTCAAAATTCAGATGTAGAATCGATAAGCTTGCCTGTGTTCGAAAGAGGAGCACTTTATGTTCTATCCTCTCTCAAGCTATGATTCTGGTCATGAAATTATGAGCGTCAAGGTTATGTGTGCTCATGGGTACCCACAGGTGCATATACAATATTCTTCCATGAGGGTCTGTTACCCACCCTAAAACCACCTTCAGAGTCCCATGCAGTAAGGACTGAGACACTGTTACCAAGAGCTGTAAGGGTCAGGAGGAAAGCAAACAGCTCCAAACAATGGCTAACCTTAGGAGTAAGGACAGGAGGAAGTATATATATACACATACTTACAGTCATGATTTTCAGGAACCATAGAAAGTTAAGCTATCCCGTGTATATATTTCATTAACAAAATAATGACTGCTAATCTATGCACAAAAATAATTTTATTCTTCAAATTTATAAATATAGTGCTTGATATAATAAAAGAAGTAGCTGCCCTGTGTGGTATAAACTAAAAGGAAACCCTCACCATTTATGTTTGGAGAGCTCTGCCCAAAAAGAGCAGAAATATATTTCAGAATTAAGCCATGATGAAACTATCCAAAAGACCACACGAAAATGATCGGGAAACACTTCAATACACCCTAAAGTTTTCTTACCATTTTTTCTTCCTTGGCAGGCGGACTTCGAAGGAAAAAGCAGAGAGGAGCGAAAAGAATATCAATTATTCCAATAATTGTCATGAGCCACGGAAATCCAATTGCCTTTGCGATAGCCCCACCAGCGGAAGGACCTTTCAGGAAACGGAGAATTAGATGAAGCTCTCAGCAAACGTCTCATACATAGAAAGATACAAAGGTTTAAGTCATTCTCAGCAGGCACTCCCTGTCCTGCATTCAGATCAAAGGTGGGTTTGTAAAGCCAGCGTCCTCACCGATAGCGTATCCCATGCAGAAGGCCACATCCGCTATGGCGTACACACTCCCGTAGACGGACACGTGCCGCAGGTCTACCAGGTAGCCCATGATGGGCATCATTGATGAGTCCACCATGCCTGCGGGTCAGGGAACACAGTCTGTAGAAAACTGTCACCAACTGAAGATGGGATGAACGTCAGGACTGTGTCCTACCCTCATAGCCCAGGTGCCTCTCTGTGCTCCCCACCTGCAACTCTTGAAGCAGACTCCCTAGAGCAGTGGTTCCCACCCTTTTGGCACCAGGGACCAGTTTTGTGGAAAACAATTTTTTCCAAGGATGGGTTGGGGGGTGGTGCAGGGAAGACAGGAGGCAGGACTCAGGTGGTAATGCGAGCAAAGCGTTGTTCACTCGCCTGCCACTCACCTCCTGCTGTGTGGCCCACACTGGTCCAGGGGTTGGGGACCCCTGCCCTAGAGCAGCCTTTCACCGAAGACCGACTATAGGCAGCTGAGACTGGGACTGGAACCCGGGCCACCACTTGCCTGCTCTCCGTCTCTCCTCGCCTTGGCCTCCCTGTCTGGAAGGTCTGCCCTCTGGTGGAGGGCAGCCCTCCACCCAGTCCTCTGCTGACCCACCTGCCTTCTTCTGACCCAGCGGAATGCTGGTTACTGGCCGTGCCGACCCCTCGCCTGTTTCCTGTTGCCACTGTCCTGATCCACTAGTTTCTGGTGCACCTGTCCCTTGCCCTCAAAAATGGACACACCTGCAGGCCTCCCGCAGTCTCCTCCCCATCCAACCTTGGCCTCACACAGTTGGGAGGATCGCAAGGAACCAGAACAGGAGGGAGTCTGAAGGACCAACCAACCCTATTCAGGAAACTAAGACCCAAAGAGGTTCGCTCATTACTGAGGGAACCAAAAGCCACCACGTCCCAAACCAGGATATGGATTCTGGTCTCTTGACAACAGTTGGGGGCAGGCAGCATAAAGGAAGAGCGTGTGCGTGCAGAGTTCTGGGCCCAAATCCCCGGCTGCGTGAGCCGGGTCACGCCTTCTCTCTCAGAACATCGGTTTCCCACCTGTCAGATGGGGATGGAGATGACTGGCTACGATGAGACCGCGTCTGTGAGCATACCCAGTAAGGCACTCAAACTGACTTCTCCCCTCCCCCGTCCTCGGGGCAGGAGCAAGAGGGAAATGTCTTTCATTCACCTAGTATTTGCTGATCACACGATGTACGCAAGATGCGGGGACACAGGGGAGGACAGAAGAGGTGGGCATTAAGCAAAGGGTTGAAAATGAGTTACACTCGTGACTGACGCTGCGAAGGTGCGTGAGAGGACAAGTGTACGCCAGGGGGACCTGACCTGGCCCGGGGGTCGGCAAAGGCTCCACCCTTTCTTCCTGCCGTACCAAAGGCCAAATTCCCTCCTTTGCCTGCGATAGACTCCGCGTTTACTTTTATCATAAATCCACCTGTGTGTTCTAAGTGAGAAACAAATGTGCACTATTTATCCAAAATACTAACAGGCTTTTTCCTAAGATATTCTCGTTCCTCACATTATGAAGACCTATCTCCTTTGCCCGTGAACATTCCCACGGCACAGCTGGTCATGGCTACATCAGCCCCCCTTTTCTGTACCGAATTCTATAAAAACTACACGCGGAGTCCTGCTCCCTCACCTCCTCTGCGGAGGTCTGTTTGCAGATCTGAGCCTAGACAACGTGCTCTGCGTGGGGAGCTCATTTGCCTGCGCACAGCGGTCGAGCATCTGCCTGCTTCTGCAAATACCAGGCTTTTCAAAACGCTGGTTTTCAGGAAACAGGTGACTAGTACTCAGAAGCAAGCGTCTTTCTGTGGACAATCCGCAGGCTGTACTGGAGCCTGGCTGCCCACAGCCTCCTCTCAAGCTTCCAGAAACTCTAGGTTGAGTCATTACGGTCTGCCCAAGTAAGAGGAAATCTTTTTTTGTAATGGGAAAACAGCTTTAAATGGGAGGCACAAGGCTCACGTGGCTTACCAATTGCAAAACCAACTCCGAAGTTGGGAGCTATGAGTCCGTAAATGTTTTTTGCAAAAGGAATCTGTAAGAGGAAGTAAACGTTACACTAAAATAACATGATATCCAACTCTAAAACATCTGGGAAAGCCTGACCAATACGTTCTCTCCAGCCAGGAATGCATGTTCCCTTCGGAAGGAGACACGAAGGAGAGTGGGCTTGGGGAGCGCCGGACCCTCCACAGCTTTCGAGCTGAAGCTGAAACGGTTTGTGTGGGCAGCACGAGAAACTGCTCCGCTCCCAGATGGCAAAGATCAGCCTCCATTTCTGACAGGGGCCCGAAGACGTCTTTCGGGGCAGATACTGGCCATCGGCAGAAGATGTTTTATTGTAGAAAAACATCTTGCTGCTGTTTCAGGGTCGTCGCCCTACAGCGTTAAGACTTCGTCATGTTTAAGGTCTCGGGGGTGGGGACGGGTGAACTACAACTCCATCAAAGAACATTGCAAACAGCTTCCCACTGACGTGAAATGACAACGTAGCTCTTGGAGAGTCTTGTTCGAAATGTTTAAGAGGATAAAAAAGGAGAAGAAAATGAAAGATGTAACAAAACTCAGTATCAACAAGCTTCAAACTGCTAAAAGAGATTTTGTGGTGATTCGCGCCCAAAGCAGAAATGTTATTTCCTGACCATTTGCACTGACTGGTCCGAGGCTGCCTTTTACTCACACATAAAATGCTGACTCCGACAATCACCATTCCTAGGAGGGCGCAAAGCCACCTACCAAGAAACAAAACAGCACCATCAATAAATGACTGTCCCTTTTCGTCCCCAGTCCAGATTTCCAATGGGAATCAAAACAATGACTTGTGACAGCCAAAGCAGAAACACAGGATTTTCTGTGTAAAGACTGACATTATTGTAAGGGAGAGTTGTCTTCCTTTCATCTTACCTCCCCATTTTGTGTGCGAGGATCCCAAAAATATTGGTTCCAATGAGATAAGACACACTAGCTGGCAAGAAAGCAACGCCTGCAAATTTATGAAAAGGACACCGTATCAGGACTGATATCAGTCAAGTGTTAGGAAAACTAATAATTGCAGGCCCCGCAGCGGCGATTAGAGCAGATGAAATCCAGCCCCGCGGCCGGCACCCGAGCAGCTAATATCCGGCAGCTGCCCGAGCCAGGCCGGCCCGCACGGCTCATCCGTCGCTCGAGGCTGCGAGACACTCCAGACACGAAATTCATTTCTCTATCAGCGGCTCCATCTCGACCCCGTCTCTGCCCGGTGGCAAGCTTTCCACACGCACGGACCTCGGAGCAGGGCACCTGTCAGCCCGCACGCCCGCGCGGCCTCTCCGCCTGCCCTCTCCCCCTTCGTTATTTGTAGGACAGGGGACAAGAGGCATGGAAAAATTAGGGAACATTAAGATAAGGACAAAGAAAAAAGCAAAAACAACCCCCAAACCCTATCACTCGGATAATCACCGCAGTTATTTTTTCTTATAAGGGAAATAACACGTGTGTGCAAAGGATTTTGTTTGTTTTTTCCTAAAAGGTGGGATTATACCCAATCTTTTACGTCCCGCTTTTTCAATTAGTTTTAGGAACACCTTCCATGTCAAAAAAATAAATGTCTATGTTCTCATTTTTGTGGCCGAGTCACAGGTGACGGAAATTTTCATGTCCAAGGTGGAGTGCTCTCCCAGGAGAGGGACCTCGCAACCCCGCTGACATGGAGCCAATGTCCAGCTGCTGGCGACTGAGGTGGCCTTGCCCGTGACCGAGCAAGTGGGCAGTGGACAGAAGTCCGCTCAAGGCAGCCAGGCCCTGGCTGCCAGGGGACTCGCCCATGGCAGCTCTCTCTGGGCCCTGTTTGTTATTAGGACAACAAGACCCTCTCTTTCTGAAAGATGGCCTACCAAACTCTCTGTGTTCAAAATTCTAGTGTTTTTTTCCCCTTGAAATCAGATGTACCAGGTGTGATCCTGAGCCTCACCCACAAACCGCAACAGCTGCTTTGTTATCAACCATCTGAGCGCACAAATCAGACACACGTGGTCAGTGCTGGATGGCGGCAGGTGCTCACTGCCCTCAAAATGCGCGGGCCTGGGGGCCTTCCCCACGGCTCTCAGCACACAGACAGTGTCAGTTCCCCCCGTCCCCGGGTGCGCCGGCCTGTCACTGAGCGAGGCAGGGCTGTGCCACTTGGCCGCGGGTCCTCAGCTCAGGGGAATGGTCCTCACATGGTGTCACCCAGGGCGCCCTCCTCACCAAGGCTCAGAGAGGCCTGAGAGGTGCTGCAGGGGTGGGCCACAAGCTACAGACAGCACATGAGGTGACATGCTTCCCTGTGCAGAGGACACAGGACAGTAGAGAAAAGCAACTCTCTTGAAGAGACCCAAGAGGCAAGAATGGGGTGATCTCGCTGGTGGAAAGGGACCGTCTGGCTTGGGTGACAAGCCCCACCAGAGGAAATTGAGGCGGCCTGCAGCCTGCCACCCAGTCCAGATGACCCAGGGTCTCGGACTGACTTTAAAATTTTATAAAGAAAGCTTCAGGCTGTGTCTGGAGAGGAAGAGGACAAAGCAGCTTAAGTGCCCCGCATGGGGCCTGATGCATTCAATTAGGGTGATGGGTCCATTAAGTGAAGACATCAAAAGGTCAGCAGAGCATCTCAGCCCAGGAGCAGGACCCTCCCGCCTTGGGCCACCAAACACAGGGCACCTGCTGGACGCACCTGGAGGCCCAAACCACCACAGGGGCCAGAGAGAGGAAACCTGGAGAAACGCCTTCCGTGGGGCTAGGAACAAGCCAGGAAGCGCGTCTCATCGCTACTTGCTAACTCGCGGTTAGAACGAGTCCATCCCTTCTGCGAAGTGACACGCTCTCTCTCGGAGCTTCCAGGTTTCCTCTGCCTCCCCAGCCAGGAAGTTCAGAGCCAAGTTTTCTGTCTAAAAACCAGCCTTAGCGTCACTCCAGGAATCTTTTCAAAGTCCTTCGCTGAATAACTGCTGTTGTCGGGGGCTCTTCTTGGTGTTTGTTTTGTGACATGATTACCACACTGTTAAGTCCACCTTCTTGAAACGGACAGGTCATTGGCTTTTAGGGAATTCACAGGGTTGTGCAACCATCACCACTATCTAATTCCAGAACCTGGTCCTCACTCCGAAAAGAAGCCTCACGTCCCTCAGCAGTGCCCCCTCCTCCAGGCGCCTGGGGCTTTTAATGACTATCTGATGAAAGAACACAGCAATTGCACGCACAGCCCAGAAGGCGGTAGTCAGAGCCGAGAGGGCAGGGACAAGTGCGAACCCGGAGGCAGCATCTGGCACCCCTGCAGAGGGCTGATGAGGGCAGGCGGGGGGAATACAGCTGCTGGAAGGAGGCTGGGGCACTGAACGTGTCCACTTAATTCAGAACTGAGAGTCTCCGTCTGAAGATACAGGCATTTACATTGAAAGAACTGTGAAAAGTAATAGATCTCTAGGAAGGATAATCAACACTCTTAAAGGAAAGGGCGTGTGTGTAGGGACAAGCCTTCCCGAGAGTAAACAAGATTCTAAAGGCACAGTAATCAAACAGGAAAGCACGGACACAGGAGTCCTAACAGATGAATGATACAGAAGAGATGACCCGGAAATGGACCCAGGAACACACATCATCTTGTGCCCAACAGAGGTGGCAGCAATCAGACAAGGGAACAGGAGGAGCACAGGGACAACTGACTGGCCATGCAGAGACCAGCAGCGCAGACGTGTGTCACACGCCCACGTGCATTTAATATAACTGGCGCGGTTCGGATACATGGGGAGAGGCTGCGTGTGTGCTTCCTCTCTGATTTCTGCCCAGGTCTGATGCCTCCATACGAATCCTGCACCCATTGAGGGTGGCACAGAAGATACAGAAACTAGAGCCAAAAGAGGACCCCAAAGCTCACTGCAGCCCTAAGCTCTGGCCCCATTAAGTGTCAAACAGAAACAGTCACTTTATCGTCATCCTGGTACCCGCCATTCAGCAGGGCTACGATGGTGAGGCCCACCCTGGGGACCAAAGTCCTGGGATCGGAAGAGCCCACCCCAGTCCTTACCCAGCTGCCACTTTGGGGAACACATGGTCTCCATCATCCAGATGGGCAGGGCCGGCTCCAGCATAGCGATCCCCATGTTCGCAAAGCAGATGGACCCTGTAAGGGAGCAAGAGGGTTAGTGTGCGTCGGGTTCGGGTCTCCAGGATTCCCTACCGTTTTCAAGCACGGACAGACCCCACGTGCCCACAGCCAGAACCATCAGTTTGGATGCCCAGAACTTCTCCCACTACTTTTGTTAAGAATAAAATAACAGATCAAAGGGACAGTGAAGAGGATGCATTTATTATACTATTGTTTAAACAACTAGCTTCCCAGAGTCATAAAGTTTGGAACTGGAGGGAGCCTTAGAGATAACTTGGTTTAACTCTCCTGATTTATTGACAAAGAAAGGGAGTTCCAGTTCATTGATGAAGGAACTTGCTTGAGGTCAGCACCACAGACATTCCAGCCCACACACAGATTGGGCGATGGGGGAGCTCCCCCTCTAAAGTGTTACTGGGCAACGAACACAGATATTTCTAACAATGCCTGGGGGAGCCCAAAATCCAGTGCACTCAATACAGGTGTGCTGTTCTGGGATATTTTCTTAAAATCAACTATGCGTACAGGGTCTCTTTGCAAATGTCCATTACCATCCCACTAACCAGAACCCTTTGTCAATGTAGAACCATCTAGAAAAAGACACAGGGCACGCTTCCCATCATTCTGAGAGCTTCCTGTGCTGTGCCCTGTGGAACCTCTAATTTGCTAAAATCTTGACTGAAGGAACGTTGTGCAATGGTGACGAAGGCGCTCCCACAATGGAGATGTTTTTTCTTTCTTTGTGACGTTTAAAGGCAGAACACAGAGATGATGTGGAAATGACTGGACCCCCTCACCCACCTGTTCTGTGTTTTCTTAGACTCTGTGCCTGCCTGTCTCACTTATATTAATTATAGAGCCAAACTAACTGCCGGCACTGTTTACAGTCACCCTGTGATCCAGAGCCCACCCGTGAACCCCTCATTGTCTAGTTCCCATACACCAAACCATTACCTCCCTCCCCTAAATCCACTCAGGGCAGAATCAGGCAACCAGACAGCCCCCAGGCCCCAGAGGCCGCTGGGATTACTAGCCAATACTAAGCTGTTTACCCCGCCCTGCCTTGCATTTCCCATGAAAACACCAGTAAAGGCTCTGACCTAGACCTCCCCGTTCCCTTTTCTGCCTCCTGACCAAACCTGGGGCTTCCCCATGTGGCCCTGAGTGACGTAGCATGCCCCCTTTGCTTGGGAAAGATAAGTAATATAATCTTCTTCCAATGGTATTGACCTCTGGATGTCATCGGTCACCTCCGTAACCTGAAATCCCACTGGTACAAATGAGACAGCACCTGGCTGCAGGCTGCCCCCGCCCCCGAGGCTGCCTGGGCCGGCTGGGGGGCTGCCACTCGGTGCTGGCTGGATCTCAGCCTCTCCCTCGAACAGGGAGCAACAGTGAGGGTCAAAGAAAGGCAGAGGCAGGAGGGGCCGCGGCGGCTCGGCTTGCCCAGGTGACTGCCCCACGGTGCGGGCAGTCACATCTCTGGGCCCCGTCTCTCACCACGCCTTGGGGCCAGGGCTCCAGCGGCATCTGGGCTGTGGAACGCTCCCTGCAACGTCAGGGACACCGAGAGCTTCCCCCAGGTGAAGTGGTCACCACACCAGGTTTACAACCCTTCGGCCAACGGGGAGGACGACCAGGGCCTACACCAGGGTCACAGAAGGGCCACCCTGACCAAACCCTGTGGCAGAAGCTGAAATGAAACCAGCCTGGGGTTTGGGAAAAGGCTGGATTTGAACACCCTCAGGCAGGGTGTGCACCGCTTCAGCCGGCTCCCCCAGCCACCTGGTGTTCTTGCCTCCTGCTTGGACAGACCTAACCCCAACTGGAGAGAAGCTGCCCTCACCTGGCCTGACCCCAAGGCCACTGCTGACCACAGTATCCAGGCCCCAGCAGCATAAGTCTGGGCCCGCGTTAGGCGGTCCCAGGCCTGTGTCACTGGGATGGTCTTAAGGGGACAGTCCCTTGGATGAATGCTGCCATGATCCCCCCTGAGAGCCACCAGACCCGCAGCTTCCTCTGAGCCCATCTCGGCCGAGAACCCAAGGCCTGAGCTTTCTTAGCCCCAGGGCGTTTCCCAGCCCAGCTTCTGCAGCTGAACAGGACGCCCTCTCCGCAGAAAGGGAGGCGCCCTGGTGGCCCTCTGGGGCTCTGCTGCTGCTGTCTGATCAGGCGTGTCAAGGTGAATCAGACCCCCAGCTAAGACGCCTGCAGGGAGGCCATGAATTCCTCCCAGAAGTTCAAGGCCAAACAGTGACGGTCTTTGCCACAAACACAGGGACAAGGTTGACCCAAAACAAACCTTTGCTGCAGGGCATCTCCATGACTCAGACACCTCTGCCCCAATGAAAAACAACACAGGAACTTGGCTGCGTGTCAGAAACCGACGACAGAAGAAAACCCCTTCTCCTGATGAAGACCCTCTCCGTGCCTTTTATGCTTTTTCACAGCCCAGCACTTCCAGCAGCAAAACAAATACTTGTCCTCACCATCCAACCCACCCGGACCCACCCCTGGGCTGGAAGGACCAGGGGCTGGGGGGAGCCCCACCTGCCGCGATGAGGATGTAGGGGTCCCTCAGCAGGGTGGTCAGCGGTGTCCCCTTCTGACTCTGTCGAGAAAACAGGGGTTAGAAGCGTCAGCATGGCCGGTGCAGCGCCCTCCTCTCCCGGTGCCTTACCTCTGGCTGCACCCTGGATGGCTGGAGCACCAAGAGCTGAATAGCTGCAATGAGAGAAAAACAAAAGGCGTGGCTCCGAACCCCTGTCAATATATATGTCCAGGTCAAGGCCAAGGTCCCCAGGAGGACTCACCTCCATCAAAGAGCACCAGCGTAGCCAGCACCAGGAACGGAGCTGCCTTCCCCACAAACTCGTACAGCACGCTCCCAAAGGGGGGGCCCACTGCAAGGAAGAGAAAGAGAACCATGCCAGGCCCTGGGGGCAGTGCCCCGCCGGCCCCGCCCACCCCGCCAGGACCATCCGTTTGTTTCTTGTGCTCCACTCTGTTTTGTTCCGAAAGCTATTTGAGGTGGCCACTCTATGTTCCATCCAGTAGTGTAAGTTGACCCAGCAACTTCCTCCAAGCAGTTGCACGTCTAGCACATGGGGAAGAGACTCTAAGGGTAACCGCAAAGAAAAAATCAGAGGGAAACTAGGTCTTGGCCACGGAAGGCACCCAGGAAACTGGGCAGTGAGGACTTCCTCCCTTATGAGCACAGACAGGGACCTCGGGCTCCCATAGGAAGGCCAGGGGTGCAACAGAGAAGAGCGAGAGGATCCAGATCTCCTCTTAGGCAAGATCCTGGCCCCTGGTCCGGGAGGCCAGTCTGGGAAGGTGGCAGGGAGGCCCTCTCGATGGTAACTCAGAGAATGTGTGAGAGGAGAGGAAAGATCTGGGAAGACCAGCCTGTTTGAGCCTTCGTTTCACATCTGAGCCCCGGAGGTCTAGGGTTGGCTTCCCAACGTTCCCCGGTAAGTTCGGGAGTAGAGGCAGTGGCGCCCAGGTTCTCCCATGTCAGGAAGGCCCCACCGTCTTTCAAAGGCTCCATGAAAGTAGGCAATAAGAGGGGACAGTGAGGGAATCTGTCAGCGTGCACGTGGAATCGGGAGGACTGTCACTGTCTAGCAGCAGACGGGCTCCCGGTTGCCTCCACCGTGGGCCTCACCCACCTAAGACCCCCATGGCCAGGCCACCCAGGGCGATCCCCATGGCGTTGCCTCTCTCTTCGTCATCTGTGTACACACTGGCAAGCATGCCCATCCCTACACAAGGAAAGAAAAGTCAGCCGACAGCCAAGCTCTGGGAGCATCGACAGAATGATCCGTGACTCACCTTCCCTCCCCAACCCAGACCTGCGAGCTTCCCAAACCCGTCAGATTAATGAAGATGCGAGACCAAGCAGGGTCCAACGTGAAGGTGGTACCTTCTCCGAGAGCTCACCACTGGCCACCAGCACCAGTACTGGATTCCCTAAATGATCCAGCTAGTGGATCATGAGGCAGGCCAGCGGGACAGTGCCGGTGGTCCCTTGCACAGACAGAAGAGCCCAGGGCACGGACTCACTCAGGCATTTCCACACCTACCAGCCACCGAGGAGCAAGAGGAGCCGATGCCCTGTAGCGACCTGGCAATCAGCAGGAAGGCGTAACTGCTGGAGAAGGCGAACACTGCCGGGAGAAGGGGCCAAGCCTTGTCAGGGCAGGCCAGCCGAAACTGCCATCCAACCAAGGCCAGCAGGGGCACCTCTGAGACCCGTAACCCGATGCTTCATTTCCGTGTTAGCCACATGGGGTTTCTGCCCACCAAGACCCCTCCCTGTCCACTTCCTTCTGCAGTTTCTGCCAATACTCACCGCCCCAGCTGTGTTCTCAGCTCCCCACTTTGACCATCGGAGCCCATCCCAGGACCCAGACTCCAATGCTAACACAAGGCACTTACTGATTGTGGAGACAAACATGATGCAGAATCCCGCAAACATGGGAATTGGGTAGCCGATTCTGCAAGACAAAACCATGAGGAAGTCTGGCCAGTGCTTTGTGTTTTCTTAAGGCTTTGTACCAAGTCTCTCCCGCTTTCCCTGTGGGATCAGGCGGATTAAGTGTTTGGTCAACTTTTCTAAAAATTCATACAGTTGGTGCTTCCTGCGTGACCTTTCTGTGTTTGACTGTCTTAGAATGTGAATACATTTACGGGCTGCCATTCTGAACAGAAATTTCTCTAGAACGAATGTTAATGCAATATTGGCAAGTAAGCCAGGACATGGCCAAAATACATGGCCCTGTTTCCATCATTTTCCAAAATTATTTCCTTAGTTATCTTTGCTGGAGCTTCACCAAAGGGACAACTGTAATCAAATGGTTCTACAAAAAGGGCATCAAGGTATTTGACTGGCCACAGAGACAACTGCACTACGTTTAAGAGGCATAGGAAACAAGATGTTCTGTACATACATACATACATACATACATATGTACATATATACATACATACGTATGTACGTACATATGTACAAATTGAGATGTGGATGTACACTTCTACCAGGGCAGAGAGACAGCGCTTCAGAAATTTCATTTTCTCCCTCATTCTTCCTTCTTTCCCCCGTTTCTGATGATTAAGCAGACAGCTTGGTCCCTGCCATGTGGGTGGGGCACGAGGGTGAAGGCAGCTTCCTAGGCCCCCTGCCCAGGAAGGGAGTGCAGAGCTGGCTGGGCCACTGCCCTCCTTGAGGGGTGCATCCACCCAGAAGAGCCCTGAGCAGCTCCAGGCCCCGTCTTCCCCTGGCCCTGGATCCAAGACCAAGAAAGTCCTAAATCCCAGACACTCAGCCTTGAAGAAAAAAATCGTATCAATCACTTAACTCTCCAGGTGCCTCCACCTGTCAGCTCGATGATTTGCTAAGGACAGCCGACCGCCTCCCATTTCACGTGTGGGCAAATGCAGGCACAAAAACGGACACATTGGCATCCTCAGGCTAATTTCACTCGGGCCAGCCGATCCAGGGCTTTTCCTTGCAAACTCTCCCACCTTCTCAAGTAGCCAGCAAGCATATCTGCTTTTGAAAATAACCTTTCCCACAGTTCTCCTGGCCATGCTCAGATCTGTCATCCAGATGGCCATCAGATGGCTGCTTCTCTTGTCTCTACTGGCCTGCAGCTGACGGCTCTGTGCTCTTTATTCACGTCGCAAAAGGCGCCCGTGCACAAGCCCAGGTCTGCACCGCACCGCGGGATGCCAAATAAGGAGACGTCCAAGGGGCTCGGAGAGAGGAGCTGGCAGGCGGTTTACACCTCTCAGCGACTACTATACTTCTAGGGAAAGAACTGACACACGACAGTATTGCAGCTGCCCTGGGATAAACACAGGCTCCTCACCGCCTCCCACACACGACTGGGAAAACCATGCCTGTGTCAGAGCTGTCGGAATACCAGTGATACCTACACCTGAGGCAGGAGACAGTCAGGAGGGAAGTGAGGTCCAGGGTACCAGTCACCTCCTCGCCTGTGCTGGGCCTTCCTTCTGCAGTCTCCTCATCGCCCCGCCCCCCCCCCCCCCCCCCCCCCCCCCCCCCCCCCCCGTCTTTTATGCTGTCCTCCCCAGCTGACTTTTGGCCTTTGTACCTGTGCCTGTACCCACTGGCCTGTTGTGTAGGAAAGGCTCCTACTGTATTCGCATCCAGAATGTCTGTTTCGGGGTCACTAACGGCCCCACTGCTAAGTACAGCTGCAGGAACAAGCCAGCCCTGTCTTTAGCTTGTCTGCACCAGTGCTGCAAACAGCAGCGTTGGCCAGAGCCGCTTAACAGGAGCCTGCTGGTCATTTGTTACCAGAAATGGCCACGTGGAGCCACTCTTACCCAACGAGTCAAATTTAAAATTCTAAAGTGGTTTACTTGCTTCTATAGGGGTATTTTAACTTCCCCTCTCCAGCCATCCTCCCACTACGAGATCCACCTCCAGTATGAAGGGCTGGCCCTTAGACACCTCTTGAGGTGCCTTCTGGGGAAATTTCAGGCTCAGGTACAATTTCTTAAAGCTCTAGAAAAATTAAATAAAAGAATACCCTGGTGTCCTCTTTATGATTTGGAAAAGAATCCTTTTATAATACGGTCATCTTGGTGGCTTACAGGGTCAGAAACTATTTGCTAGTAAGACACTTCCTTTGCCCCAGACCTGAAGGCTTACAGGAAGATGAGGGTCTGCACGGATGGAGAATATAGGAATGGAAACGTACCCAGGCTACCTGGGTAGAGCAGTGGGTCTGGGGTCTGCAGGATGATCGAGTATGAGGATGCTGGACTGGTTCCCTCCCCACAGTGCTTTGCAGGCTGGACATTCACTAGGACCATGAATTATGCAAATAGTGGCCAGGGAACTTGGAACCTCTGAACTGAACATAGGAAAAGAAGCAAAACCAGACTGTGGTGATCCTCTCAAGGCTTTTAAATTTCCGTCAGCTGGCACTCGCTAGGACTTCTTTCACCAGAAATGCACGGCCCAACACAAAATCGTAACTTTACTTAAAATCTTTTTCTTGCTCATCAGATTTCGTTAGTGTTTGTGTATTTAATGCGTGGCCCAAGACAACTCTTCTTCTTCCCGTGTGGCCCAGAGACGCCAAAAGGTTGGACACCCCTGCTCTAGATAGAATAGGGCACGAGTTCTGTGGTTCTCAACAGGCAGGGAAGACTGCCCCATCTAAGCCAGAAGAAGTTACAGAAGAATGATCTTTGCCCTTCAACATCCCCAATCAGATTTTTGAGAACCACGTCTCTCAGGGGAAAGTTGAGGCAGGAGGTAGTCAGGAGGGAGGAAACTCCGCAGGTAGGCCAGGGTTAGGACAAAGGACACGGATACAGAACAAAAACTCCGTTCTAAGACTGGTTCCTCCAGAAGGAGAAACTCCAGAGACGCCCCAGGGCTAAGACAAAGGACACGGATGCAGGACAGAGACCCCGTTCTAAGACCCATCGTCCCACTCCCTGGACAAGTGCTAAATCATGGTGAACCGTGACTGCACCTGCGCAGAAGATGCTACAGGACCCCTGCTTCATTAGAATAGTGTCATAATAAATTAGCATGTGGGACTCCTTCCCCAGTAGTCAATCGAGGAAAATCATGGGAGACTGCATGTGCAGTAGCTTGAAAGTAATTCAACTATGTCTACGTGCGCAATAAAACCTCGCCAGAACTAGGCAGGAAATAGCCATCCTGTAAGAATAGACTCACCCAGCCCCTGAGGTCAATCTCTGCTCAGAGTTGGCCAGCTCCCATGTTCTGTGAAATGTACTATTGCTTAATCAGTCTGCTCTCTCTCTTTCTACTATAATCTGTCTGTGTGTTCTGTTCGATTCCTTGTTCGTGATCACTAAGAACCTGGTTTCCTGTGCCCACCTGTGACATGCCCAATCTGCAGCTTGACCACCATCCAAGACCACCTGGCAGGACATAGTTGGGGTGGGCTCCTTCTTACCAAGAGGCCCCGGCATCCCCTGAGACCATCAGTAGGGAACTAGCGGACAGTGTCATCTGTGATTCTCACTGCAATTGTGACAGGTAGCTGGCTTTATTCCCATTCTTCAGATGGCCACATTGAGGCTCAGCCACTCTAAGTAACTTGCCCCAAACTCAGGGCAACAGGCGTAACTCTAGCATCTAAGTTGAGCCAGGTCCTGCTTGTGCACCCTTTGGTGGGGACACCAGTCACAGGAACGTAGGTTCACACGGGGTGAGTGGGACGTAAGGTCTGAAGTTTCGCTGAAAACCATATGGCTCCGAACCTGCAGGGCGCTGTGCCCACAGAGGATTCTTTCTACCAGGCCAGGCTGTGTGTTTTCTGAAAGCACACCAGAGCTACTGTTTTCAAAATTCCTTGGGAACTTTATTAAAGCACGTATGGGATAACCAAATGGCAAATTTGGAAGGACACTCAAAGGCTGGCCAGTCCAAACCCTCGTCTTGGGTGAGAAAGCAAGGTTCAGAGTGGCTTACCCACAGTCGCGGAGCAAACCAGCAGCTTCAGGTACCAAGGCTGACACAGCTTCCTTCTCATCGCCAGACACCCGTGCCCTATGCCTTGCATGCTGGCCAAGCCGCTACAGCCCTGCCCCGGGGAAAGTGCTGGGCAGCCTTTCCCGGGAGCTCAGCCCCAACACAAGACACCGCTCCTGGATCTCCACCCTCAACCTCTTTTAGGCCCCTGAGCTCCCACTTCAGAAGGAGGGTCACCCAAGGCCCCAGGGTCATTGAGTGATGGGCAGATCTCCAGTGCCCTTTCTCCTTCCCCATGATGTCTCCTAAAAGGACAGAACCTCAACTGCCATTAGCCATAAACATTTGAGTCGGCTTCTTGTCTCAATTCAATGCCATCTCAATTCAAGTATTGCTAAGCAGAGCTAGACCTGACGTGGCAAACCTGTAACGATGTCTCCCACTGTCATGCCCAGTGAGTCATCCCAGCCCACGACCATCCTCCTCAGAGCATTAGAGAGCAGTTAATCCAATTGGGTAAGACTAAAAATCGTATTTTGAATCCCTAGAAAAAAGTGCAAAGCAGTAAAAGTTGTAGCCACTGTATATACACCTCTATGGGGTCAGAGGAGAAACCTCACGTTCCCTGATCCATCACTGACCAGCAACACTTTTTCTTTATGCTACAAACTAGTTCACCTTTGCCACAGACAGTACGCATGCTCCACTCTCAGGCTTGTTAGACCTCAGTTCCCCACTGCCTGGTAAGTGACAAAAGCAAGGACATGCAGCAGGGTGCAAACTATCACCAGAAGGGATAAGAGGTGCCCTTCAATGACCCCAACACACGCCTGAAAGGTGAGTGAACATCATCAGCACACAGAACAAATTCACAGGACACACGGGGAAATTTATCGTCAATCATCTTGTAAACAAAATCAAATCCTCCGGTTTAGCCCATGGCTCTCTTTTCCAGCAATTATACATGTGCAGGGAGTCACGTGAGTCATGGGTTTCTCACTCTCCTAGGTGTCCCCCCTGTTCCCTGACACACAGCTCAAGTGGGGGCTTCGCTCCCGTGACAAGCGCCCAATACTGGGGCCAGCTTCTTCTGAGTTCAGAAGCGAAGGCTCCAACACCCCCTCCTAACAGCGTCCAGGGCAGGAGCTCGCTTTCCACAACAGCTGGTTTCCCTGTCCACGGAGAAGCTGAAAAGGTCACTGCTTATTCCTACAAAGCCCGCTTTAGACCAACTGACTGCAGCGAGAGAAAAAAATAGCTACCCGTAGATCTCATGGAGATTTTGTGCCCTGTGGCTTCCTTCTTGTCATTCAGATGTTAGCTATGATTTGTGAGGCAAAATAACTGGCTTTCAAATATACAGAGGTAACTATGGAAATAAATTAAGCCACTGTCGCTGGCTTGATAAAAAGCAGACCACTGACACAATGACAAGCTAAAGAGGGAGTTAACCCTTTCCCTCGCCACGTTTGGAGAACCTTCAGTTCTAAAGATGCAAATACTACGCAATCCTTATGCTAAGCGAGTGAGGACCACAATGGGGCCTTCTTAACCTGATTTGTGGACAGAGACGTGTAAAGGTGTTTGCGCACTGTACCTGCCTGGGGCATTCCTTTAACGTGTGCGGATGTCTAAACATTGCTTGCTGGGCCAAAGGCTAGCAGGTGTTGCTACTGGAAGTCCTTCTACCCCTTTCACGCACAAGGCAATCATGAAATCCACTGGAATTATAAAATAAGTCACACGAGCCTCAAAGACAAAAATCAAGTCAGCCAAGGTACCAGCAGACTTTAGAACATCTTATTGGATATGTGACCGCGACATCTGGCCAAAACCGAAGGTCCTCCGCTCCCATCTGGTCGCATATTTTTCAGTAAAACTATGGTACCAGGAGAGGAAGTGAAAGAGAAATTACTTGTATTGTATTAGCGGCCAGATGAACATTTACATGCTTCCCAAGAACTGCCTTTTTTTATTTTCAGGGTTTGTCACATGGTCTTATCTGATACATAAAACAACAGAAAGACAGCCTGCCTCTTGTATCATCCACCCCAGAAAGCCACTCAGGCAGCCGCATCACGCCCGTGAATGTGGGGGTCTGGGGTGTGATGTGGAAGATCGGGTCGTGACTTGTGTAATGTCGGGGGTCTCATTGCAGAGAGGGGCCTGCTTACATCAAGAGGCTTTGGATGGGAGCAGCTCCGAGCAGCCTGTCTCTAGATAACTCCCCTACGACTTTGGGGGTACAGGAAGCTTCCCTTTTCCCCACTGTTGAAAGCACTGCAGAGATGCTAGGAAGCTGGACCAGCACACATCAGCAGCTGCAAACGGAGATTTTTTTTAGGGCCAAGGAGGTAAGGAAAGGTCCCCAAAACCAGGCTGATTGTTTTCTGAACGCCCTGCCCATTGGTACAAATAGCAAACAACACTCACTGTTTGGGCCTTTACTAGCTCAGCCCGGTACCACCAGAGAGCCCAAGGCCATGCCAGAAAGACAGATTTTGACCTGTATTATTGATTTTTAGTAGCCAGACATTCAAATAGCATGACAGGAAGCAGGTGGAAAGAAGAGGGACAGAGGAAGATGCCCAGACAGAGAGTCTGGGCCCTGCAGCTGTGGGGGCACTTTTCTCTCCTGAACAGCAAACTCCTTTGCCTGGAAAACCCTAGGCCTGGCCCAAAGGCTTTGCTGAAGTCTCTTCAAGCTCTAGTGCTTTGTGTTTTTAACTGCTCTTGAATCACAAACATATCAAACCAATGGTAAAATGCTGTTTTAAACACACTTTGTTTACAACACTGAAAAGGTGAATCCCACATCTTGTGGGTAATTGAAGATGTGATTGGTACAAATTACCTCAGAGACTACTTGCAATGGCTTACAAAGGAAGATTCTGTAAAGGAAAATGGAGCGTATCTATCACTTCTCTGAGCAGAACCGAGGAGTGCCCAGAAACACTGCAAGTCCCCAGATTCAGGTCTACCGGGCTCGGAAAGTACTGGAAACATGACAAGTCGTGATCACCTTTGGAGGGTTAGAGTTCACTCTATTATTCTGCCAACATCAACATTAAAATGTATTTGCATTTCCCACATTACAAGGCAAGGCTAAAAGATGAAGGTTATTTTGAAATTTGCTGAAGTCTGAAATTAGCTGGAGGAAGCAGTTAGGGTTTAAAATTTTGCTGTAGATAAATTCCAAAGCGGATTGCTCCCCCTAGGAACGGACTGAATTTCACAGGTCCCAAAACAAAATCAGGTTTCTCTTGGAAGACATTTTTTTTTCAGAGCCCCAGACAGGAGTCTTGGGTGGCTGTGATGTAGAGGCGTTTGGAGTATTTAATATTAAAAAAAAGGTCTCGCTAGTCCTATACAAGCTCTTCCTCATGGAATAAACAAAGCATTTTAAACAAGAATGGGGCTTGTTTAAAGCTTTTCATTTGCCATTTGCATTGGGAAGATTGGCACAGTCACGTCCTTTCAGCCGAGTTTTTAATCATGACACGATATGGCTGGTGACGCTGGTGCCCGGGGTAACAGCAAGGCATTATTACAAGAATGTCCTCAGTTTTCCTACGTAGAACTCGAGCTGCCTGCTTTCTGAGAATACGAAGCCCTGGGCTGTTTTCTGTAATTATACCGGACGCATTTGAAGAAGTGTTCTTCGTCTTGAAAAGAGAAAGAAAACCAGCCTGCAACCACTGGGGACACTTTGGTCTTCCCTCCTAAGAACAGAGGAGCCCGGTGATGCCACCTCGCCGATGGTGCTTCTTGGCGGGCGCCATCAGGCTGCCACGGCTGAGCTGACTTGCTCAGCTGATTTGATGCGGCAGCTTCATATCACTGCTTCCCGTGGACGGGATGCTGGACAGGCCTTGGGGTTGTTCAAATCGAGTCCATCCAGAAAATCAAATTGCAGAATTTTAAAATGTGCTTTTGCCCTGGCTGATGTGGCTCAGTGGATTGAGTGCCAGCTTGCAAAGCGAAGGATTGCTAGTTCAATTCCCAGTCAGGGCACATGCCTGGGTTGCTGGCCAGGTCCCTGATAGGAGCATGTGAGAGGCAACCACACATTGATGTTTCTCTCCCTCTCTTTCTCCTTCCCTTCTCCTCTCTCTAAAAATGAATAAATAAAATCTTCTCAAAAAATAAAATGCTTCTGTCCAATTCACCGTGGGTACATCACCTGCAACCTCTGTGTGTCAGCTTGTGCTGGGGGAAGGTAGACCTTTGAGCCTCTGCCATCCACCCCCAGGCCTCACCTCTCATTGACTCCCAGGTCACACACAGCCCCACTCAAAGAGGGCTTCAGGCTTGATTTAACACTGGCTCACCTGCTTTCCTAGGCCCAAGCCTGGGCAAATGTAAAGACCTTCTTACTCCCAACCTGCACTGTGCGTTGGACGAACCTACTTAAAATTGGGCTTGGCTTGCTGCCTCTTCAATTTGGCACTGGAACCTCGAATGGTTTCCACGTAGCCCCACAGTGAAACCCCACTCCTTTCTCAGCCTATAGACCAGCCCAGTCCATTGCCCCTGCCTGCCCTTCTCCCCGCCCCCACCCTCACCAGGACGGCCCTTCTTTTCCAGCTCTGGTCTTTGTCTTTGTTCCTGTTTCTAGGCCTGGTTCACGGGTAGGACTCCGGGCACTTCCTCTATTTTTGGCGTTTCTGCCTTTGGGGCCACACTGTTGAGATGGCAGCCCAGCACCACCACTTTCACTGTTCTGTCTCCTCCTTGCAGTTGACGCCCCCTCCCCTCCACTGCAAACCCTGGTCCTACCCTTGGAGCCCCACGGACCAGGCAAAGCTGGGCCACCTCCGCTGTGGAACAAAGAGTTGTTGCAAGGCCACCCACCAACAACGGAGATGGGAGTAACATAACGGGGGTCCAGAAATGTCCAGAACATCTAGGGTAGCACAGAGCTAGCCTGCGCATTATGTGGGGCATTATCAGCTAGTGTGAATCATGCAGAAAGCAGCTTCACTTCTCTGCCCTGTGTGCACGTGGACACAGGTCAGGGACTGGCAGGGGATGGACCTGGCACACTGCCCAGGACCTCCACATCAGCTACGACTTTCTTCTCTGCAGCAAGACGAACCGTCTTTTCCCACATCCTCCACCGACCATCTACTTGACCCTCACCTGGCCAGCTCTAAAGAAGCCACCAAGGCTTTCTGCGAGGAAGTACACAACCAGGGGTGGAAGAGAAGCGAAAACTGCGTGGTACAGAGAATCCGACTATGAAAGGTGGCATGTAGACAGAATCAAAGTCCCCCCACGTGGGGAGGGTCTCTGTATTCTGTTTTTGTATCCTCTTCCTTTTTAAGCAACAAGGGGTAGCAATGAAAGTTGAAACCAATGGGAAGTTGTAATTAACTATGGACAGAAACATAAGGGGAAGGGATTAGATTTTTCCCCAGCTCACCCCGCACTGGTTCCCAGATTCTGATAAATGAATGAGAATCAGAACCCCAGGGGGAAATGAGCTTGGAACAATACAAATACAACACTCTCTGGCCAAAATAACATAACTTACCTGTTGGTCAACAGTCCTATGAACGGGTTGGTGAGGAACTGGACCATGGCTTTGGAGGCAAACAGCAGGCCGACCTGCACGTTTTCATTCAGGAGGTCTTCGTCCTCCCTGGGGCAGCTGGAAGGGCTGACGGAGGTGTTAGTCACCCCGTGCTGTGCGGTGGCCTTAGGCAGCGGGCTCCCCTGAAGGTCTCTGGTGTCGTTGCTGGTGACCACGGTGGAGTTGTCATAATAGGAGAAGATGCTCTGGAAACCGCCCGAGGTGGTGGAGGCTGTGAGCACTGGCCTGGCCGTCTGGATTTCCGTCGTATTTTTCTCATGCTTAATGCTGTACAAGTAACTTGGGATGATGGGGACTGGGGACAAGAGCAGAACAGGAAGGTGGTGATTGCGCTGAAACCCTCCCTGGGACAAATGCCAGCAAATCTGTGGTCACACCAAATGCCAAACGAGACTCGGAGAGGTGGGATATCTACCCCAGGAACACCCCCTGCTAGGCTGACAGCTGACCTTAGACCAATTCCACATCACTTAGCTCCCCGGAGAGAACAAAGCCCCAGGAGGCCGAGAAAGTTCCATGTGCTCTCAGAGCCAGTAACTGTGCAGAGCTGGCCAGCCAGCCCCAGAGAATCCTGTCCTGCATGGGGTCTCTCACCACGGGGCTCCTGCACAGAACACATTTGGGGAACGCAAACTTTGGTCTGGGTTTGAGTCAGACCAAAAGCCCAGGGTCAGCCAGAGCTTCTCGGAGAGAGGCTCCAAAGGCCTTTAATTGAGTGAAGGAAGCAAATAGAAACCTAAATTTCACTGTATGTCTTAGAAAAAAATAAACCTTCAGGAAGTAATAATTTGGAAATTCTGCAACAGGCACACACACTTCATCTCTCTATTTTTTAAGTGGGAATTGGCAAATTTTCATCCTATCTGGAAAATACAAGACTTTCTGAGAGCCCTGCTCAGGTAGCTCAGTTGGTGAGAGTGCCGCCCTGATTCGCCAAGGTTGTGGGTTGGCTCCCTGGTCAGGGCACATACAAGAATCAACCAATAAATAAATAAATGAGTGGAACAACAAATCGATGTTTCTCTCTCTCCCTTTTCTCTCTTTAGAAATAGATAAAGAAATAAAACTTTCTGAAAAAGAATTTCTGATACTTTTATTAAGGAAAAGAAAAACCTTTCAATGTAATAGAAGCTTCCGGCAGCTGTGTAACAACAGAGCATGGAACACAAAGGAGATGCGAGGCCCCCGTCCCTGAACTCGGATGGGCCTCAGTCTCTGCCAGTCCTTGCAGTGAGAACCTGACTATGTGACACTCTGAAAACTGTCTCAGAAGAACCTACAAATGGAGAGGGAGGAGATAACCCACTCCTGAGAGTTGAAATTTAAAAAAAAAAAATCTTTTTCTTATTCATTAAAGATTTGGATATTTCTTCAGGAAAAACATGCCAAATGGTTTGCTGTTAATGGGGCTAATTAAAAGACCTGGGTTTAAATTATTTAGTTTCTTAAAAATCCATTATAGAAAAAAGGCTAAAATGAACACTCTTCAAATTGCTCTTGAAACAGTCTTGAAACGTCCCCACCTCGAGTCCTTCACGGATACCATCTATTGAAGGAGTCACTCTCCTCTTCGGAGGGAGGGGTGTTTACTGTTCCTTTAGATGTTACACCAAATTATGAACCCTCCTATGGGCCAGCATAATAATTATTATAACATTACTTTGAGCTCTGGGAATTGCTAGTCCTTAACAGAAATCTTCTTCATTGCGGTGCAAGTGGGCAGGGGGAAGCTGGACATTATCAGGAGGAAACACAAGCTCTGGGTTTTATCGATGTCACATTTTTGACCTGACTGCCAGGAAAACGAAGCCACAACGCGCTCTCACTAGCCCAGGCGTGGCGGTCTTGGGGGATGTGTTTCTGCAAAGCGTGTTCTCCAACTTTCCCAGGACGCGCAGAGCTCCAGGACCGCGCTCGGGTAAGTGGGGCGCCCAGGGAAGGGGTGCCCAGGGAGGGCCAGCACCTACGTACCCACGACGGTCAGCAACATGTTGTCCAGCAGAAGCGCGAGAAACACGATGAACAGGATGAGCTTCCTGGAGTGACGGCTGTCCACCAGCCAGCGGAGCAGCGCCCAGTCGCTCAGGGCCATGGCTCGGGGTTCGGCTGCGGGCGCGGCGGTAGGTGAGTAGCCGTGGCGGGCCAGCGACTCCGGCCAACCCCGGTGCTCAGACTTCCCGGGCCGTAGAAGGGGCTAGACCTGAAGGTCCCCGGCGTCCTACCCTTGGCTCACCTGTGGCGACTGTTCTCACCCACACCTTTGCTCCTTGCTAATAACGCCCAGAGACGCCGTCGGGGCGCGCACCCGGGTCCGGCTTCTACCACTGCGCGCTGGAAAAGCGCCGCGGACAAAGCGCTCTTTGCCTTCTGAGCGCCAGCTCGCCCCTGCCTTCGGGAGCCCGGCGAGCAGCGCCTCCGGGGCTTCCCCAGCCGCCCCCACTCCCGGTCCCGCCCCGCTTTCCCCCCGCGCCCCGGCGGCGCTCTGCACGGGCACCGAGCACTGCAGGCAGGGAGCGGGGTCCTCGTTACCTCGCGGTCCCCCGCGGCTGTCTGCTCTGGCTGCTGTGAGCTCGGTCCGTCCGGGCGCCTCGGGGTCGTGGTCTCCACTCTAGCGCCCCGCGGCCGCCGCGGCACAGTTTAGCGGGTCCGGCTCTGACGTCACGGCCGGCGCCTAGGCGGGGGGCGGAGGGCTGGGGCGCGGGAGGGGCCGCGGTCGCTGCGCCGGAGGGGCCTCCACCCCTGCTCCCGCCCAGACCCCTGCCGTCCTACCCCGCTCCGAGTCCTACCCTAAGTTGCCAGGTCCGAAGCCGTCCGGAGCGCAGACGCTTATCCGCCCCTGCACTTGGCCTCATTTCCTAGGGTCCTGGGCTAGGGGGTTGGGGGAAAGCGGCCAGGGTGCAGAGGGAAGCAGTTACAGCTCCTGGGCAAGGAGTCAAGGATCCCTGGGTGAAGGGTCAGCAGCCAAGGTGAGGAGTTAGGGATCAGTGCTTCCATCTGGCCCCAGGTAGGGGCTTCCGCTGCTCTTTGATCCCCACTGTCCCTGAAATCAGCCATGAGGTTACGGAGACTACGTACGGGCTGACTGTGGCAGGAAAGGGGTCACAGGGTGTTGGGAGCCAGGGACAGATCTTTCTTTCCTGGGGAAGCCACTCTGCACCCCACCACCCCTCCCCTCTCCCACCTTTGGAGCCTGAGGCAGGTGCCACTTGAAGTCCCTGAGCCTCTGGTCTTTGGGACCCCTCAGGCTGGTGGTGTGCAGACGGGAAAGGGTCAGGCACTTGGGGAAAGAAGATGTGGTGCGCACTTACAGTGGATACTACCCAGGCATCGGAAAGGATGAAGTACTGCCATTCGTGACAACACGGCTGGATCTCGAGAGTATCGTGCTGAGTGAAGTCAGGCAGAAAAGGACAAGAACCATATGGTTTCACTCATACGTGGGATATTCAACCAAAAGCAACAAATGGACAGATTAAAAATGAAGAAGAAAAGGAAAAACCCACAAACAGAATGGTGGCTACCAGAGGGGAAGGCAGTGGGGAGAGGATGAAGAGGGTAGAGGGGTCAAATACAAGGTCTCAGAAGGAGACTAGACTTCAGGTGGTGAGCACACAGTGGGATGTACAAGTGATGTGTTATGAAGCTGTATACCTGAAATGTATATGATGTGACATTATTAACCAGCATTACCCCAATAGATTTAATTTTTAAAAAAAGAAAAAGACACAGAGAGACGGTTGGCAGGAAGAATGCTGGTCTTGCCTGGGGCTGATGTGGAGCTGGAATCCTCACTACCAAGAGGTGAGGGTCCACCTTTGACTTCCAAGTCCCTGTGCTTTATAAACAGAAGAGAAAGAGACACCCTCCTGACATAGCTGCAGCTTTGGAGGCCCTTCCAGGGGGCCGGAGGAACAGAAGCTATTTTCTTGGAAAGCCACTTAGAATAAATGTTATCCTGCCGCTGTCTCTTAGCAGTGGAGTCCGGGCTTGTTTTATTCATGTCTGCTGCCGCCAGCTGCAGACTGCTTCCCGTTGTCCCGGCAGCAGGCCGGCGTGAGCCACCGCCTCCTCTCCACCTCCTCACTTCCTCCCAGATGCCCCCTGTGCTTCCTTTTGCTGCCCCTCATGCGTGAGAAAGATGGTTGGATAAGCAAATAGGTCAGTAACACGGGGACTCCGGCACGTTCCAGGGTGTGTGTAACTTAAACGTCAAAGAGGGAGGAGGGAGGGAAAACCATTAGGAGGAAGCAGCAGACGCGGGAGTTGTTTGGGATGGCTGTGAAGGGTGTCACATTCCTGGAGTGCCCCAAAGTGCCCGGAGCTCCAGAACCCAAAGACGCAGGCCCTTGCCCCCATGTCCCTAGGGTGCAGAGGCATCACAGTGAAGGGCTCTGGTGAGGACGCCTGGGTCCCAGCCTCTGAAGTGGGGCTACTGATCGGACCTATGGCGGTGTTGCAGTAGGATTCAACGGGAATGCACAGGCGCCCCTTGGAGAGTGAGAGCTCAGTAAGTGTCTGCCATCCATCCATTCAACAACTAGCTGCTGAGGACTTTCGAGATGCCAGGCAGTATTGGTTCTGGGGAGAACATACTGGCCCGAACGGACACAGTCCCTGTCCTCCGGTTGCTCACGCATTCTGGGAGCAACACCATCGTGGTGAACACAAGAAGCCACATCAACGCCAGGCCCGCCGGCTGGAGGAGGCGGGCCCTGCCTCCTGATCACCTGACTCTGCCACCTAGAGCCCTGAGGTCTGTAACAGGGTTTCAAACCTCTTTGTCGACACACCTCTGAAAGAATTTTTTAAAAATATGTACGCCTCAAGCCAGCCAAAGGGGAGAATATATCTGTAAGCAACAGCTCCGACAAGGGGTTAATATACAAAATATTTAAAGAACTCATACAACTCAACAGCAAAGAAACGATCCATTTAAAAAGTGGGCAGAGGACCTAAACAGGCACTTCTCCCAAGAACACATACAAATGGCCAACAGATGTATGCAAAGATGCTCAACTTCATTAGCTAGGAGGGAAATGCCAGTCAAAACCACAAAGGGATGCCACCTCACGCTGGTTGGAGTGGCTGTGGTCAACAGGACAGGGGTAACGTGTGTTGGAGAGGTCGTGGAGGAGCAGGGGCCCTCATGCACCGCTGGTGGGGATGTGGGCTGCTGCAGTCACTGCGGAAGACACAATGGAGGTTCCTCGAAACATAGAATAGAGTCACCATATGACCCAGCAACCCCTCTCCTGGGGATCTACCCCAAAATTTTAAAAACACTTATTTGCAAAGACATATGCACCCCTCTTTTCATTACAGCATTGCTCACAGTGGCCATGACATGAGCCACCAAATAGGCCTTGGACATAGGATCAGACACAGAAAGTGTGGCTGGTACATACACACAATGGAATACTACTCAGCCAGGAAAAGAAGAATCACTACTGTGGGTGACACGCACATGGATCTTGAAAATATCATGCTAAGTAAATTAAGTCGGACAGAAAAAAAAATCATGAACCAGATGATTCACCCATATGTGGAAGATAAAGCAAGCTCACAGACACAACAGTGTGGGGGTTACCTGAGGGAAGGGGGGTGGGCCAGTAGTGAGGGGTAGAGGGGGCCAAATGTATGGTGATGGAAAATGATTTGACATTGAATCAATCACATATTGTAGGATTGTACATTTGAAACCTGTATAACGTTGGTAACCAATGTCACCCCAGTAAATTTAATGAAAAATAAAATAACATATAAATAAATATGTATGCCTCACACATTTGTATCTAAAATAGCTTTATAATCACAAATTAAAATCATTTGGGGCATATTGTGCATATGGACCTAATACAACTAACACTTTAAGCAAGCATGAATTTAAGCGATAGACAGCATCCTGGCTAGGTCCCTTCTGCAAGGTATGTGACTGTGGGCATGTTACCAAACCTTCACCTGCCTCAGCTTCTCATCTGTCACTCAAGCATGGTGATAGGCCCCCCTCTCAAAGTTAAGGGGGTTAAGGCGGGGTGATCCTTCCACAGTGCCTGGCACATAGCAGGTGCTCACACTCATTAGTGTTCTCTGGCACTGGGAAAGTGAAAGTGCTGAGTGTGTGGAAGGTGTAGGTGGCCCATGGGGAAAATCTGCAGGTGCCCCCTCCCCCAGCAGAGAACTTGGATGTAAGGAAAACAAATGTATCCCCTGGGCATTGAACTGTGAGATACAAATAATTGGTCATAGCAGAAATGAACAAAGGCATCCCGAAGAGACACAGTGGTTGCTAGACCAGCAAAACCTGATCCACTAGTTAGCACAGGGGTAGGGCAAGGAGGTGGGCTGCCCACTGGAGAGCTGAACACCGAGTGGGTATGCCATTAAGGGGCACGTAGGAGATCGTGGCCACTTAATTTGGAGGTTCAGATTCGCAGACAATAAAACCCCCAAGTCAAAGGTGAATACTTAAGCCCTTTATTAAGTGAGAGCAAAGAGAAAAGCAAGAATCAAGAGCATGCATCACCAGACGGGAGTTCACCAACACCCGAACATAGATGCTGGGGGATCCTGGAGACAGCGGCTTTCGGGATTCCTCTGGGAAAGTCCCAAGCGAAGTGTCCCTCCCTCAGATGAGATTCCAAAGTCCCACTTTGGGTGCTCTGCTTAAATATGTTTTAGACAAAAGTGGCTGCACGCCAAGGGCCTTGTGTGACTTAGCTAACCAACAGGTCCCTCTGGGAGAAGGGCCAGCTCTCCCCGAAGGAACAGTTAACTATTAAAAGTACTAATCTCCCGGGGAGAAGGGCCAGTTCTCCCTGGGAGACAGCACGCCTATATTTCATTCTTACAATAAAGGCCACAGCTCAGGCATAAACAGGGAGGATTCTCAATGTCCCTTTAATCCGTCACTTCAGCCCTAGAATCCGATGTTTATGGTGCAGGTAGTTCACATCTCGGGGGTCATGGTCAAATACCTTTTCCTTATTCAACAAAACATGAAAAGATTACACACATAGAGCAAAACTGTTATAATAATACTTAGATGCAGATACAGACTTAAACAGGAAATCATACCAATGATTAGTATCAGTTACAATACGATTGAAAGCTTCAATCAACTTATTAGCAATAATATGTGTTTGTATTCTATGTTGATTAAGTTAATTCTGATTTTCATCTGATAATTTTTGCATTAATGTGGAATTCTTGATTAGTTCTAACAAGGGGTGTAAATACATATATACAGATGGAAGGGGTAAAGACTTGGGTACCCAGGTGAGAAAAACATTATCCACTCAGACAGGGGAAAGGTAAAAAGCATCACCCTGCCAGTGGAGAACCTCCAGGTGCTGCAGACACCCAGAGGATGGGGCTCCTGCCCCCAGCGTGGCCATCTCTGTCTGATTGTTACTACCAAGCATATATGTTGCGCTTCTATTTCATACAACGCTGAATAATTGTTAACAGGAAATAAAGTAAGAATACATAGTTTAGAGCAAGGTTCCATTTGTCTAGTTAAGCCATTACACATCAAACCTCGATGGGTAGGAATACAGTCTTGGAGATTATACATCACGTTTTGCAAATCTATATATTCCATTTAATTGGGGCACAGCAAAACGTTTCTTAACACAAAAGGGAGTAGACCCTTTTGTGTTAACAGTCAGGGGTGTCAAACTCATTTTCACCGGGGGCCACATCAGCCTCACGGTTGCCTTCAAAGGGCCAAATGTAACTTTAGGACTGTATGAATGTAACTGCTCCTTAATAGTTAAGGGAGAGCTCAGCGCTGCCGCCAGGTAGAAACAAGGTGCAGGGCCGGGTAAAACAAGGTGGAGGCCGGGTTTGGCCCGTGGGCCTTGAGTTTGCCACCTGTTCAGTAGATGGTATTGGCAGAAGGTTTTAGCATGCTGAGTGTCGTAACAGATTATTTCCCCTAGACAGTAGTTTTCAGCAATCATTGTTGGTCAGGTACATGAAATTGTCTTGTTGGCGGGGCTGGCTATGGTTTACTCAGAAGAGTCACAGTTTCGATTCAGAACCAGCAAGAAGGGTTCCGCGTGTCCAAGCTTCGACCATCCATATCATCCACCGTCCAAGGAGAAGCCCTAAAAGACGCTGTTTTTTCTGCAGGAACAGCTGATTAGCGGGTAGAATTTCAATATTGTCCCGTCCTGGGTAGGTAACTGCTCGGGCGCTGTTAGCTGCTTCAGCAGCCACTTCTGTGGGCCTGGAGCGGGGATGCTTCTGCGCCCATGCCTTAGCTGCAGTCTTCGTTCGCGTTGGTAGACCCAAAGCCTCCCACTCCGGTGGTGGCCTCAGGGCCTGGGGAAGTTGTTGCCATTCCCCCTTGTGAGAGGGGATAATGACCACTGGAGCCACCTGTTCCTGGGCTTGCAGGTGTACGGGTTGTGAGGCTACATCATGGGGTAGGACTTTTATTTCTCCCGCACCATCTGACTCAATAACTCCAGCCATAATTTGCAATCCCTTTAAAGTTAGGCTGGATCGTGGGAGAGTATGTCCAAATTGTCCTTTGGGGATTTGTACACCTAATCCTGTTGGGATAGTCTCGGTAGTATCAGGATGGATCCAGATCTCCCACAGTGTGTGTAAGTCATTTCCTGCTGATCCTAGAGTGCCCGTATATGGGGCCTGGGCGTTGGGATCGATCGCCCACCATTTCAAGGTAGTAAGACATTGCTGGCTACGAATCTGCAAATCAGGAGTCATCATTCACGCCAAAGGCAGAGAATTGCCTAAAGGCTGATTATTCGATTGTTGCAAAGCAAGGAATGAGTGATCTTTCCAGTTCTTACAAGAATTATTTCCTAACTTCCTCAACTTTTCTTTGAGGAGGCCATTCTTTCAGTCAGGCCCCACAGCCTGTGGATAATAAGGAATGAGATAAACCCATTCTAGATTATGTTGCTGGCAACAAGTCTCAATTTCCTTTCCTTTGAAATGAGAACCATCATCACTCTGAATTTGTGAAGGGGAGCCATAATGAATTGTAACGATGTCAAGGGTTTTGCATGTATTTTTCTGGGTAGCGCATCGGTGTGCACAGGTGACCGATACCCCCAAATAGGTGTCTACACAAGTACAAATAAATTGGTATCCCTGACTCACAGGCAATGGTCCAATATCATCTATTTGCCAAATGTGAGCAGGGAGTGTTCCTCTAGCCAATTCCCCCGTTACTTTCTTGGGGATGGAGCGTAAAGCATCCTTCTGACAGATTCCACGCTCATCCTTTGCCTCATAATGGAGAGAGGAGCATCTATTCCCCGGGCCTGTGCCCACCTGTGCATAGCTCATGCTCCTAAATGTCCCGCTTGGTGGTGAATCTGTGGGGCAAGGGAATAGTTGCCTTCAGAGGTGGCGGCCGCAGCAACTACTTTTGCCAGAGCATCCGAAGTGGCGTTATACTCGCACTCAGGTGAGTCCTTCTCAGTGTGCGCGTCTACATGGAAAACAGAGACATGAGCGCACTGAGCAATATCCCAAATCTCTTCCCATAAGGGTTTCCCCCAAGTTCCCCTCCATGAGTTTCCCAATTATTACATTTCTAAGTGGGCATCCATGTAGTTAATCCGTTGGCTACTGCCCAGGAGTCAGTGAATAAATGACATTCTCCCCCTTTCTCCCGTACACGGGCTTGGTGAACTGCTTTTGGCTCAGCCAGTTGGCTGCTGCCCTGCGTTCTGGTGGTTTCTAAAGAGACTCGAGTGTGGGGATTACAGGCGAGAACCTCCCAATACCTTTCTTGACCAATGTATTTAGCTGTTCCATCTGTAAATCAAGCATGCTGTTTGGGGGCAGGGGTTAGGGAAGTAATTCCTGCTCCCCAACAGACGGGGGAGCCAAGCTTTTCCTTAGTATGAGGGAGTATAGTTGTCCCCCCTTCCGGTTGTCCCCCATCCGTTACCATTTTGCGGAGACGCGCCACCCCTGATTTGCCAGCCCTCGCCCTATCCGGAATATATACCATTTCCATTTAATTATACTAGCTTCTTGGGCATGTCCGATTTTATGGGATGCTGGGGCACCCAAAACCCAATTCATAATGGGGATTCCAGATCAGAGTAGGACATCATGTCCACAGTTAACTGCTCCGTTTCTGTCAAAACTCACTAAGCAGCAAGAAGTTGCTGTTCAAAGGGAGTATATGACTCCCTGGCATTGGGCAATTTTCTAGACCAGAACCCTAGAGACACCTGCTTTCCCTCTCGCTGCTGAATGGGACACACTTCTGACCGAGGAGGATATTTTGCCTCCTCCTCCAATTCTCTCCCCCCAGATGTCTCGGTCCCACTTATCAGGGTCCCAACCAAGTGCAGCAGAGGCAATCTCGGCACGCACTTTCTCGTTGTTCATCTAGCCCCGGCGCTTCTTATATTTATACCGAGCACACCCTACTGCAGCCTTTCCGGCCACTGCCTGATCATGGCTGGCTTGATCCCTCAGAACAAAGTTTTGACATTATAACATGGAAAGTTTCCCTGCAAATTCTGCAAGCTCTCACTCGAGCTGAGTGCTTCCTGCAGGATCAGCTCTTCTTTCCTTTCGTGACACGTTCTATATGCAGTTAGAACAACCCATCCCGGGAGGCAGAAGGGGACCATCTCTTTTCCCTTCTCTACCGGCACTCCCTGGAGGCGTTCTACCAACTGGGGCGGTTCCCCGGCTTCCCCTCGCCTCCCCAGTCCTCACAGGGGCCGCTTCCCTTGGCCCATTCTTGTGCGACCTGGGAGAACAGCGAGTCCTTCACAAACTACACATTTCACTTCAGGCTTACTGAAAAAAGGGCCTATTCTCCTCAAATCCGGTTCGTGGCACCAATTTATGTGCCGTGAAGGGGCAGGTATGAGATCGTGGCTGCTCAGTTCGGAGGTTCAGATTTGCAGACAATAAAAACCCTAAGTCAAAGGTAAATAGTTAAGCACTTTATTAAGCAAGAGCAAAGAGAAAAGCAAGAATCAAGAGCATGCATCACCAGACGGGAGTTCACCAACACCTGAACATAGATGCTGGGGGATCCTGGAGACAGCGGCTTTCAGGGTTCCTCTGGGAAAGTCCCAAGTGAAGTGTCCCTCCCTCAGATGAGATTCCAAAGTCCCACTTTGGGGGCTCTGCTTAAATATGTTTTAGACAAAAGTGGCTGTGCACTAAGGGCCTTGTGTGACTTAGCTAGCAAACAGGTCCCTCTGGGAGAAGGGCCAGCTCTCCCCGAAGGAACAGTTAACTATTAAAAGTACTAATCTCAAGCCCTGGCTGGTGTAGCTCAGTGGCTCAGTGGATTGAGCACAGGCTGCAAACCAAAGGGTTGCTGGTTCGATTCCCAGTCTAGGACACGTGCCTGGGTTGCGGGCCAGGTCCCCAGTAGGGATCCACATGAGAGGCAGCCACACATTGATGTTTCTCTCCCTCTCTTTCTCCCTCCCTTCCCCTCTCTCTAAATAAAATCTTAAAATAAAATAAAATAAAATAAAATAAAATAAAATAAAATAAAATAAAATAAAAGTACTAATCTCCTGGGTAGAAGGGCCAGTTCCCCCGGGAGACAGCACGCCTATATCTCCTTCTTACAATAAAGGCCACAGCTTGGGCATAAACAGGGAGGATTCTCAATGTCCCTTTAACCCGTCAGTGAGACAGGTAGTTGTAGAAGGGGATGCCCTGGTGCTCACCAAGCTCATGAAGATACACACACACTCTAACATCCAGAGAAATGCCAATTAAAATGACAGCAAGCTAACGGTGCTACATTACAGCAACAGTAAGGAAGCTGGGTAAGTGCCACGTGCTGGCAAAGAGGTAAGGAATTGGGACCCTTTCCTTGGGGTGGAGCAGGGATTGTGCAGCCTTTCTGGGAGCATGGGGAGTACTTGGTGGAACTGAGGTCAGCACACACCCTCTGGTCCAGCAATCTCTCTCCACATCTAGTCTCAGGGAAAGCCCTGCTCAGGTCCTAAGCAGTCAAGGACAAGGATAGTCTTTGCGTTGTTGTCTGTGGCAGAAGGGAGCTGGAGGCACCTGGGTTTCCATCACCAGGGAATAAACCAGTGATGTGTGAAGGAGTACGCTGTGAGCGTTAGAAGGACACACCGATACCCTGAGATTGTGTGCAGATTTGACAGTCTTGAGCAGGAAAGAAGGAGCGGGGCGGGAGCCAGTTCTGCCGGCTGAGTCCACATTGGGGCATTGGAAGCACAGAGAGCCACTCCATCTTTCGGAGGCTTCACTCCATTCCAGGGTATGTATCCACCACAAGGGTGCCCTTGTTGTGGAGGATCCCAGCAGAGGGGATGCGGGACACAGTGGGGAAGCAGAAAAAGTGGAAAAAAACAAGAAACGGGCCTTGTGAGGACCAGTGATGATAGCGTGCTCAGAACTGAGGCAGATGATCAATTCAACCCTCTGTACCTGAGGTCCCCCCCAAAAGGGGCTGCGGATGGCAAAGGCTTTCAGGACAGAACTGGCTGTGCCGAGCACAGAAGCCGCACGTGGGCCGCATCTGCCAGGGGCTGGCAGGTGGTGCTCTGTCCGTGCAGATTGAAGAGGAATGAGAGCAGATGGAAACCCAGATCCTCAGAAGAGGATGGCGAGCGAGCATCACGGAAGGTAAACATCAGGCTCGATGCAAAAGACTTAAGGCTTTTGTGTCTGATTTTGGTTTTGATTTTTTGACATTTCACCTTTATTCTCTTTATAAAACTTTCACTATTTAAAACTGTAACATCATCTTGAAGGATTTATGGCAGGTGTAGCTGTGTGACTCAAAACAACTCTGCCTTGGAGGGCGAGGGTGGTTATGGGGCTGTACTGTGGCCAGATTTCTGTATTCTGTATGAAGCGTTGGGTCGTTATAACTAACTATGAGCTAGAGTGTAAAAAGTTAGGGATGATACTGTAATCTCTCGGGCAATCCCTGCAAAAAAACAGTACAAGGAAAAATAGGTAAACAGCTAACGGGAAAAATTAAATTTAAATTTTATAAAGTGTTCTCTAAAGTATTTAAATAATTTCAAAAGGCAGGAAAGGAGGAACCGATGAGCAAAAAAAGTTAGAGGAATTGAGCAGAGAACAAAAAATAAAATGATAGATAAAATACATTAAGCATTCATGAATACTACAATTAAAGGAAATTGTCAGGATGGATTTTTTTTTTAAATAGTCTAGACTCCATGCTGTCTATAAAAAGCACTCTTTAAAAGTAAGTACACAGGTAGGTTGAAAGTAAATAGATGGGAAAAACATACCATGCAAACTGTAAGCATTAGAAAGCTGAAGTGACTATATTAACACCAGGTAACACAGATTTACAAACAAACTTTAAACAGGGATATATGAAAGGAAGTTTTCATAGTGATAAAAGTGATCAATTCAAAGGGAAGACATAACAATTATAATGTATACGCACCCAATAACAGAGCTTCAAAACCCAGTGTCTGGAGCAAATAATACCCCCTGTTCATTACAGAATCTTATATTACAAAATCATCAGCATGTAACTCTGTCACATAACGATACCACACTCAAGCACACCATAGGACACTTTAGGTGAAATGTCCGAATTAAAACCATAAATTATTACACCCATATTATTACCCTCCCAGCCACGCTCAAGCCAGCTTTACTTCTGCCAGACCCTGGATATAAGAGAAAGAGAGGAAAAGACAATTTCACAATCCAAATTTAACACCTCTTTTTCTACAACTGAAGGAACAGCTAGACAAAAAAAAGCAGACAGAAAATCAAAACAATACCATCAGCCGCATTGGCCTCACTAATATTTATTTCCCCTGAAAGTGAGCAGAACCGTTCATTCTTTCCCAGAGCTCAGCCAGGTCTCAGCCAGGATCTGCCTCAGTCAAGGGGTGTTTTGCCCTTGAAGCCAGCTCTCTCAGCTGTTTAACACATACTTTAAAAATGAGCTACAATGAGAGAAAATACATTTCATTTTCATTCTTGTCTCAGTTCTGCGTACTGTAAAAGGACATTTTCTGTACAGAATGTAACCAAGTCTACTGTACTGGTTTTAACAGGGAATGGCAAAGCAAAGGTCAATTTGCCTGAAGGATGTCTTGCTGGCTGCCAATGAAATTAAGTCATAGATGCTCTAACCTGGTAATTGAATCACTGCATTAACTGGCTTCATGCAGCATTATCTGGGAAATGCAGGTCTCCAGGTTGGGCCACTATAATAGAATCACTAACTTGTCTGGGGACATGTGCTGTAATCAGAGGCTGCAGAGGAGCCAGGCGGTGGTGAAGAGCACGTTTCCCCCGATGCCCCGCTCTCACCTGGACCTCACAATCACCGCCCACATCCTCCAATCCGTCAGTGACTCAGTGGGTCTCTGTGAACTTCCCACGAGCCCCTCCCCAGCTCAAGAGCCTAAGGTGGCTCCCCAGTACTCCTGTCTGAAGCCTTCTGCCCAGCTTTTAGGGTTGTCTGCAACCCACCCCACCCACCTCCTCTCCCCAGCTCTCGCCCTTTGCTCTAATCAGATGGTTGCTCAGTGCCCCAGAAGCAGACATTATTTATGTTTTCTTCAACCTCCAACTTCCCAAATCCTATTCCTAGCCCCAGACCCCTACTCAAACTGTCCTTGTGCACGGAAGTCAAGCTCAGGCTAACCATTGCAGCCCTCTGGGGTTTCTGCCTTCAAGAGCACACAAGGCCCCAAGAGCCTGTTCCCCACAGAGGCCTTTGTCAGCTTGCCCTGCTCCCCAGCAGCTCCATCGGGGCTCATTCTTCCCACCCTGCCCCCAAAGGGACCTTCAACTCCTTGACAGCAAAGGAAGCAGTTTCTTCCTTGTCTCTCTCCCCAAGGGCAGCTTGCATGGTGCCACTCAGAACAGGTCCCTAGAACTAGCATCTATAAGGACCCTGGGGCCAGAGCCAGTTCTGCCCCAGCCAGCCGAGCCTCAGTTTCCCCATCTGTACAGACAGTAGGTGGTCAGGTAGACCACACTGTCTAATCCAGTAGCCATGCCACATGTGGCCATGGAATGCTTAAAATGCGACTAGGCTGAATTGAGATATGCTTTAAATAGGAAATACTAAAATTCGAAAGCTTAGTATGAAAAAAGGCAAAACACTCCATTAGTAACTTTTATATTGTTTTCATGCTGAAACAATAATATTTTAGATACATCGGGTTAAATAAAATATATTATTAAAAGTAATTTTGCCAGTCCTGACCCATGTAGTTCAGTGTGTTCGGCATCGTTCCATGAAGCTAAGGGTCCCCGGTTCAATTCCCAGTCAAGGCACATGTCTGGGTTGTGGGTTCGGTCCCCAGTGGGGGTGCATGCAGAGGCAGCTGCTCGATGTTTCTATCCTTCCCTTCTCCTCTCTCTAAAAATAAATAAATGCAAGGACTTCTGGCCAACATGGAGGCATAGGTGGACACACTGTGCCTCCTCTCACAACCAAGATTAAGGACAACAAAAATATAGAACCAAAAAAAAACAACCCAACCAGGACAGATAGAAAATTGAACTATATGGAAGTCCGACAGTGATTCACCCAAACCAGTAAGAGGGGCGGAGTCAGCGGCCCACAAAGAGGGCTCACAGCAGGGAAAAGCAGTGGCTGGTGGTCCCGGGCGCACAGACAGCGGTTGGCACACCCCAGGTGCACAGGTAGCGGTTACTGAGCATAGGGAGGCAATGAGCAGACCAAGCGGGGCACACAAGGCAGCTGACAGCGGTCACACATTCATGTGCAGATAAACCAGGCAAAAAAGGGCAGCAAGCAGACTGTGCAACTCAGGGCCCCAGTGCCGAGAAATAAAGCCTAAAAGCACCGATTGAAAACACTTGTGGGGGTTGAGGTGCCAGGAGAGAATCCCGGCCTCACAGGAGAGCTCATTAGAGAGACCCACAGGGTCTTAGAATGTACACAAGCCCACCCACACGGAAATCAGCACCAGAAGGGCCCAATCTGCTTGGGGGAAAGCAGCAGAAGGGACTGGAATCCAGGAGAGAGTGGGGAGCAAGTGCCATTGTTCCCTCTCAGACCTCACCCCAACATCCAGCAACACAACCCAGCACTGGGTTGCCCCACCCTGGTGAATACCTAAGGCTCTGCCCCTCACTATGTAACAGCCACGACCAGACCAAAAAACAAAAAACAAAACCAAAACCAAAAATGGCTCAAATGGAAGAACAGATCAAAGCCCCAGAGCTAATTCATCTAAGCGACCAAGAGATAGCCAACCTATCAGATGCACAGCTCAAAGCACTGGTGATTAGGAAGCTCACAGAATTGGTTGACTTTGGTTGCAAATTAGATGAGCAAATGGAGGCTACAATAAGTGAAATGAAGAAAAACGCACAGGGAACCAATAGTGAGGGGAGGAAAACTAGGACTCAAATCAATGGAGTGGACCAGAAGGAAGAAAGAAATAACCAAATAGAAAAGAATGAAGAAACAAGAATTTTAAAAAATGAGGAGAGGCTTAGGAACCACCAGGACATCTTTAAATGTCCCATCATCCTAATTATAGGGGTACCAGAAGGGGAAGAAGAAGAGCAACAAGTGGAAAACTTATTTCAACAAATAATAAAGGAGAACTTCCCCAATCTGGCAAAGGAAATAGACTTTCAGGAAGTCCAGGAAGCTCAGAGAGTCCCAAAGAAGGTGGACCCAAGGAGGAACACACCAAGGTACATCATAATTACATTAGCCAAGATTAAAATGAAGGAGAGAATTCTAGAAGCAGCAAGGGATAAGGGCACAGTCATCTTATGGAAAAGAGTTCCCATCAGACTGTCAGCTGATTTCTCAAAAGAGACCTTACAGGCAAGAAGGGGCTGGAAAGAAATATTCCAAGTCATGAAAGTCAAGGATCTACATCCAAGATTGCTCTATCCAGCAAAGCTGTCATTTAGAATGGAAGGGAAGATAAAGTGCTTCCCAGATAAGGTCAAGTTAAAGGAGTTCATCATCACCAAGCCCTTATTATATGAAATGTTAAAGGGACTTATCTAAGAAAAAGAAGATAAAAAATAGAACAGTAAAGACAGCAAACTCACAGATATTAACAACCACACCTAAAACAAAAGCAAACTAAGCCAACAGCTAGAACAGGAACAGAAACACAGAAATGGAGATCATATGGAGGGTTAGCAACAGGGGAGTGGGAGGAGGAGAGAGGGGAAAAGGTACAGAGAATAAGTAGCATAGACGGTGGGTAGAAAATAGGGGAGGGCAAGAATAGCGTGGGAAAAGTAGAAGCTAAAGAACTTATGACACATGGACATGAACTAAGGGAGGAATGTGGGTGGGAGGGGGTGTGCAGGGTGGAGGGGAATGATGGGGGGAAAATGGGACAACTGTAATAGCATAATCAATAAAATATAATTTAAAAATAAATAAATAAAAATAAATAAATACAATATTTTAAAAATAATAACAATTTTGCCAGTTCCTTTTTTACTTTTTTCTTTTAACATGGCTGCCAGAACATTTAAAATGTCCTGTGTGGCTCCCATTTGTGGCTCACATTGTATTTCTGCGGGACAGCCCTGGGGCACCACGTCAGTGCTGGAAGGAGCCCTGGAGGTTGTTGAGTCTAAGGGCTGCCTTTTCCACAGGGAGAAGTGACCTAGACAGGGACGGAGTCTTGCCTGAGGTCCCACAGGGGCGAGGTCAGGCCAGTGAGGACTGGAACCCCGCCTCCTGGACAGCGGATGTTCGACACTAAGGGTGGGGACCGGTGGGTGCCCACAGGTGGTCCCCAGCAGCTGAGAGCTCTCAGGACGCAGCTCCACGGCAGCTCCGGCCTCTCCCGCTCACAGTGGTCTTTACCCACTTGCTATGCCAACCGCACACCCAGACATCCGCCGGGAGGGGGATTCTAGTGGATAATCAATAGTCCAATAGGGTAGGCTGCAAAGGCCCAAACCTAATTATTTTGTTCAGAAACTTATCTGTAACTAAAAGACATCTGAAAAGTCACTGCCACCATCTGTGGGTGGGGGAGAGAAACCCAGTCATTATGTCCAATTGGATTTCTATTGACTGTTGTCTTGTAGAGAAGATGCCGTCTCTCTGCAGAGCGCATGGTGTGTAGGTACCTCAGACACACACACACACACACACACACACACACACACACGAGAGCTCTCCCTTTCCCAGGAGCCTTGGGGGAATATTCTGGCCCTCCCTTTTCCCGCAGGTGGACTGAGCTGCTGAAGCTACCAGGGCGACTCTCAGGGGCTTATCTGTGAAGTTTTAGGTTTTGCCACCCTAATCCCTCCGAGGAGAGCAGAGGATGAAGACCTTTCAAATGGCAGCGTGGAGAGACCGAATGTCTCCTACAACCCCAGGCAGTTGCCACACTCCCCACAGGACAGGAAATACTTGAGGAGTAGAAATCTTTTGAAAAGTAGTCAGGACATTTGCAGGTCCAGTCACTTGCATGACTTCAGACTTGCAGGAAGAAAAATCTGGAAACCTCCTGAGTGTCCGCACATGGGGGCCTCCCGAAGTCAGTGGTGGTCAGCCTTGAGGTGAGCAACCACGGGACCCCCTCAGAAAATTACGCAGCACACTGTTTGCCATAGAAACACATCCAAGACGTACAGAAGTAAGGCTCGCTTAAGCGTGGTAGATAGGGTACGTGAATGTCTCAAATGAGAAGGACAGCGGTTCGAGCATTTCACCTAAAATGTCACATGGTGCGCTTGAGTGTGATAGTGTTACATTACAGAATTACATGCTTTTGACTTTGTAATAAAAAAGAGGCGTTATTTGTGCTGGGCCTGGCACAATTCTCGAGTGAAACTGAAGCTCACAGGACAGCGTGTCTGCTGTCATCCGACGTAGGAAAACAGGTACATCATTTAAAAGGCCGTGCAGGCGCGGGTAAGGGCAAAATGCAAACTCCTCAGTTCTCGGTGGGTGTTGGCGGGGGCGGTAGGTAGTGTGGCAGGGGGCGGATTTTTGCTCTCCACTGGTAACTGTATGCCCTTCCACGGTCTTGAAGTATTATCCACCACAAGCTTCTGTTGCTTCTTTCCATGTTTTTATTATAAGATGTATCATACGTACAGAAGAGTGCAAAAAACATGTGCTTGCAGCATAAAGAACAATTGTTCAGGGAGTCCCACTGTGACCCCCACCCAGGCCAAGGTGTAAAGCGTGGCTGGAAGCCCCGGAGCCCCTGGGTGCCTCTCCTCAGTCACAGTGACCTCCCTTCCCCTGCAAGTGACCACCCTTGATCATCTTCTCCTGCTCTCGTTTGTAATTGTAGCACCTATGGTGTTTCCCTAAAAATATCATTGAGGTCTGTCTATTTTTTTTATCTTTTTATCAGTGGAATCATTCTGTAGGTACTCTTTCTCTCTCTGGTTCCTTTGTGCAATGTCTCTGGGGAGAGTCATCCATATCATGTAGTGCTGAAGTTTGTCCGTGTTCCCTGCTGTGTAATATTCCACTCTGCAGCCATATCACAGTTTCCGTGTTCGTTCTTTGGGCAGACATCGGGGCATCCCCCAGCTGGAGCTCTTGTTAGAAATACTGCTCTCCCACCACCCAAGAACTTGAACTGAAGTCGGTCTGAACCCGTGGCCTTCCCCAGCAGGCTACTCTGCCTCTCCCAGGCAACCTCCTGGACTGACGCAGAGACCTGCCTCGATGTCCCTCTTCGTAAAGCCCAAGAGGACAAGGCCAAGTGTCATTAAATGCCATGACCCCTGGCCTCCCACCAGAGTTTAGCGCAAGGTTTTCTGCACACCGAGTCATACACGATTATTGCCCAGTGGGTTTAATCTGGGTAACAATGTTCTTTTGTGGCAAACCATCCCAATGACTTTTTAAAAGATTTTTATAGTGCTTTTGCCTTACTACAAAAGTAACGTATGTTGACTGCAGACAGGTTCACTTCCAGGGTCTGAGGGTGTCCAGTGTGCAAAAACAGGCACTGACCTTCGCGCTGTCATTTGATGAGTGTTTGCACTGTTGGTCCGTGATAAATAACGCTGCGGCAAGCAAGCCCGACAGCCACACCTTTCCACACCCATGTAACCACCACCTTCAGGAAGACCCCCAGTCTGGCACAGTGGGGCCAAAGAGCAGGAAATTTTCCCTTGTGGGTAAAGCGCATTTCAAAACCCATTTCCCTGCCTCCCATGGATGGGAGCTATTCCTGTTCTGGGGCATCTCCCTAGGCTGTGGGCCATATGAGAAGGTAGAAGGGGTATAAAACGTGTGACAGCCGACCAGCTGGCTTCAGACCTTGACCTGGCCCTTCCCCTCTGTTCCCCACAGCTACGTCTCCCTGGAAGAAGAGGGGGGGGAGCCCTGGAATCCTAGTGATACTAAATGCACCTCACTGGAAGGAAGGGGTCCCCCAGAGCTGCCTCTGACCCTCCACACCTGGCAGCAGACACTCCATCCTCCGGCCTTTACTGCAGGCCCACTGTGTGCATGGACCGTGCACAGCCAAGTCGGAGACGTGGCCTCGGTGACCTGGGTGCCTCTGAAGTCCGGAAGGACCCGTGATGATGAGGGGAAAGAGTGAATTCCAACAGCCTGCTTGGGTGGGCTGTTTTGATAGAAGCTGTCCTGCAATCCAGAATCTCTCATTCTCTGCCCATCCACGTGGCCCTCAGGGAAGAAGGTAACATGCCTGCTAAGGATGTAAACAGGAGAAGACCCAGCCTAGGGGTAAAAATATCCCCTTGAACCTCGAGTGCTACCTGGTTTTGCTGTGTTAATAAAGCTTTCCTGCGGCTCCTCAAGGCAATCAATAAAACACCCTGCCCCAGACCCGCTTCCTGCTTTCCTGCCCAGACAGTGTAAATGGCGTTTGGGAAAGACTCAAGTGGCCTTTGTAATCAGGCCTCACTGTCACTCAGTCACCTGCTGAGAAGGAAGAGGGGAGGGGCTGCGTAGGGAGGAAAGGAAGGTGTCAGAGGGCTCCGCCTAGCAGGGTCTCGGAACTTGGGGGTCGGGGGAGGACCTGGGAAGGGCACAGGGTGAGGGGTGGGTCCCTGAAAACAGTAGCATCAACAGGGACCAGCACCTCTTCTAAGAACCCTTCTTCAACAAACATCACACTCTGAGACCACTGGCTGGGTGGGCGGGACATTCCCATGACATCTACGTGGGGGCCAGAGCTGGCAGAGGTCTCAGAGGAGGGCGCCGTCATCCTCGAAGACTGTGAGGCTGGGGCCTGGCGACCCGGAGTCTGGGAAGGGCAGAAGTCTCAGAAGCAATGCCCTCCCTGGGTGTGCTCGGTGAGAAATGCACAGGATCGTCTCTTTCCATCCCTAGCTGAGCGAAGTCCCTCACTTTACTTAAAATGAAGGTAGGATGTCAGCCCGCAGGCCGGTGCACACCCTCAGGCAACTCGCCTCCCTCTGCACATCAGCCTCCACGCAGCCGGACAGCCCGGAGGACGTGTGGTCTCCCCAGCCGCCAGCACCGCAGCACACCCCGTCTGGAAGAGGCCTTAGGGGGTCCTTGGCCAGCAGTTTTCATTCCCAGCGCACGCTCTCTCTCTCTCTCTAACTCTCTCTCAGTTATGGATTTCTTTCTTCAAACAAAATGTTGTAGAAAAGCAGACTATATAAAACAGAACACATCGAATCTACTCAGGCCAAAATAGGGGCAAGTGACTGGGATCTCTGCCTGGGCTTCAGAAAGCGCCCCGCAGAGACCCCTGGGCTGCTTCAGCCATCGGATTGTTGTTCATTGTGGAAACTGAGGCCTGGATGGTAGTCCTGACCATAAGCTCTGGGAGCCCAGGGATCTGGTCCATCTTGTACCACTCTGAATCCCCTGGGTCCTGGCACATAGTAGGTCCTCAGTAAATACAGGGGTAGGCAAAAGTAGGTTTACAGTTGCAAGTCACGATTCCTGCAATAGCTTTACTAACTGTTTCATGTACCCGTGACTAGGAACCTACTTTTGCCCAAAGCTGTGTTTGTTGGATGGTGACATACAGGCGATGCTGGCCACCTTTGTGTGGTCATCTCTTATTTCTACACATGCCATTGCTTTTTGAAGAATCTAAAGGGGAGCTTGAACCTCCAAGAGGCCCCTTAATTGCATAGGTTTTGAATTTATGGCATTTGAAAGGGCTTTATTCTCTGATCTAAATGGCAAGAACAAAAGCAGAGCAGTAAAGGGCTGAGGAGGATGAAAAGAAGCCACAATTTGTATCTGAGATGGAGGTGCCCTTTGTTGTCCTGCATCCAAGTCAACTTCAAAGTTCTGGGCTACACAGATGCACATCTGTCACCACGGCAACAGCTGAGCCACCCCGGCCCTCCCACCTCGGACTGTCCCCAGCCAGCTATGGCACGTGCCTGGCTTCCAGGGAGCTGGGGAGGGATGATGCCCTCAGCCTGGCTCCCCCATCACCCCGCTCTCTTCTTGGTTCTCTGTCTGCCAGGCGAAGGGGCATCCAGCCGGAGAGAGGCCACTGGATGCCCCTTTGCCCGGCAAACATGCGTGAGCATCGGCCATGTGCCTGCACCTCAGAAGTGCCTTCAGGGCTACACCGCTCGTACCTGGACCACGGTGCTCATTCAGCACCGGCTTGTGCATGAGTACGTGAATGAATAAGCAACCAGAGTCACATGGGAGGTTCTAAAGTCTACACTCACCAGGCCCCACCTGAAACCAGAGAAATCAGAGTCTCTGGGAGGCCTGCTCAAGACTGGGGGAATTCTTAAAAGCCGCACAGGGGTCTCTCCAGTCAGAGCAGGAGAGAGAAGAAAGCCCGGTCGCAGCAGCCTCCCAGGCTGGAAGGATGGGGAGGGGTGAGACCCAGAACGAGATTAGAGCCCAGCCTTGGGCGAGTCAGTTACGAGTCAGTTAGAGGCACTGGGGCAGCAGTCCTCAGTTTGGAGTTCTGGGGGTGGTGTTAATACCCACCAGCGTGGATGAGGCCAGAGGGAGGGGGTGGAGACAGGGAAGACATGAAGGGCCGCAGGTAGAAGCCCTGGAGGGAGAGACAGAGAGAGAGAGACAGAGACCATCAGGCAGAGCACTGTTTTGGAAGCCAAGGAAGGTAACGCATGCAGGCTGGGGAAGAAGGGTGCAGTCATGCCATGGAACCCCAGGGTACCAAGTGGGGAGCTGAGGAAGAATGCTTCCCCCCCACCCGGCCCCCACCCCACGTGTTCTGGGGTGTTAGCTGCCAAAGGTGCCCCACCAGGGTGAGCAGTGCCCTCCTTACCTGGGCCCGCACAATTGAGACTACCCCAGAATCCATGGGGGCTCATTGAGAGGGATCTGCAAGCTGATGCTGAGTACCTTGTGCTCTTACCTCACCATCTACCAACCCCGGCAGTGGAGGGTGCCAGAGAAAGCTGAAGCGCGCCCTGCTTGACTCCGAGTCATAGTAACGGGGGCAGCTAGGACTTTTTAAGGAGCTTCCAAAGCTGGGCGCTAGGCTACAGCACTTCCCGTGGCTTATCTTGCTGGATCCGCACAACAGCCCTTTGAGGTAGGTGCTGTTTCTTCTATGTTGATTTGACCAGGAAAGAAACCTGCCAAGAGTCCAGGCAGCCTGCCTCCACTGGCAGAGGCCTTCACCACCAAGCCACACGGCGCTGCCCGGTCAGTACTGAGAGGCCCAGGTCAGAGCAACGCAGCGGGCAGCCCGCAAGCCAGTGCCCCAGGGGACCAGGCCACTCCGCTCCCCACCCATAGAAACGGCAGGCTCTCTTTTCAGAACAAGGCAGCACACCCCAGCGGAGGTCAGTGGGACCATGCGGGCTGCCTGAGCCAACCCCCTCCTCTCTGCAGAAACCCAGAGCAGGCCTTCACCTGTCTGGGTCATTCAGCAGGGCAGGACCCCAGCAGGACAGGCGCCCAGCCACCGCTGTCCCCGAAGCTCTCCCAGGGAGAGCTTGGAGGAGGCCCCCAAGCCCCTCCCTGTGACAGCCTGCCTGGCCCTGCCCCTCCTGGAAGGCAGTGGTTCGCAGCGCCAACAGGTCAGAGTCACCTGGCAGCTTTAGAAACAGCAAAACCACAGCCCCATCACCACAGTCGTTCTTGGGGGTCACTCCCAGAGCCTCCAGCCCAGCAGATCTCGGGCAGGACAGGGCATCGGTACTTTGAGGAAGCTTCTAGGTGTCTTTCTCGTAAGGTTCAGCCTGGTCTACCCACCAGAGTGAGGCTGGTGGATAAGAGAAGGAAGAGACCCATGTGAGGGGCGACTAATGACCAGACACCAACTGTCTAGTGGCTGGGACCCAAGCGGCAACATTCTCAGACCTTAGCTTGGCAGGACATGTAATTTGAAGGGCAGGAGACAGCTGTGGCGAGGACAGGCGTTGGAAGCGCCCCTCGTGCAAGCTGCTGGAGAAGCATGGATTCGGGGACTGCTTCGCCCCCATGTCTGTGGCAGGGGACAGAAACCCAAGTAGCCTCCTCCTCTGGGACCCAGGTGTCTCCTCTTAGAGGGCCCGGCGGGAGATAGCTACTCCCAGAGGTCCCTTACTAGAGGCACCGGGAGGTGGCGGATCCGCTGGGCCGGAGCCTCAGACGCGCCGCCTGGTGGCCCAGGAGTGCCGGGCCGCGCGATCTGGCGGCTCCATCTGGTGGCCACTCGGGGAAGCGCGGTCCGGTCAGCCCGCCCAGGGCAGCCTCGCCGCCGCACCTTCTTAGTGTTGGGTCCGGAGTGGTTCCTCCTTCAGCTCCCGGACCTCGCGAACTTCGAGTCCTGACACCCAGCGCTGCTGGGCCCGGCTGCCCTTCCCTTGACAGCGACCGTTCTCGAAGCCCCAATGGTCCCTGGGGATTGGGCCTCCTGGACGACTCCCTTCATCCTCCACCTCCCCACCACCTCTTTAGCGTTCATCTTGAGTTAAATGCCCGGGAACTTCAGTTTCTTCTGTTAAAAATAGTGGAGGATCTACTGGGCTGGTGGACAACTGGACAGCTCGGCCTCCACAGCCTCTGGGTCAGCGCCTCCACCAAAGACTTTGGTCTAGGTCCGGAAGGTCCCAGAAGAGCTGTGCTTGCCGGGGGCAGGGGTGGGGGGTGTGGGCAGCAGGTATTTCTGGGCCCAATGGCACATGTGTTCTTGAAGCCATCGGGTGTCCAGGTAAGGCTGAGAACAAATGAATTCAGCTTGCTGTACGGGCGTGAGAAGTAAATAGGGGGCAGGAAAATGGGGTGCACGGGACAGAGGGATGGAAGTGAGGAGCTGGAAGGCCTGCTGAGCCATGTCCTCAGAACTGCGGGAGAATACCTACCCACTAGCAAATGATCGTGACCTGTGATTTGGCAGCTGTCCCTGACAAACCCCGTGAGTGCACTTGAACAGGACTTCCTACTGCCTCCAGAAGGGACTGGCTGGGGGATTCGGCAGCGCCTGTAACTACCTCCTCTCTCTGAGCCTGGAAAGCAGCAAGCACAGCACTCGGTGTCCCTCTAACTGAACTTTGAAAAGCTGTGGGCTTCCTTTATTTTCAAACTGGAATCTCCTGGAATTTTTCATTGGTCCTTGCCATTTTTGTTCTATACACTGGAGTAGGATTCATCATTTACCTAGGGACTAATTTTGCTAATCACTGGACACAGGTCAATTTTTTCCCCCAGATTCTCTCGAAAAAACTTTGATTCTCTCCAATCAGACATTTCCCTGACCAGGGAAATAGTAAGACCAGTTCCTATTCTGACTAGTTACATCCTCTCCCAGGCTGGGGTCCCAGGAGAGACTCTGAGACCAGGATTAGCATACTTGCGGGTTATTTAGGGGTGATCTCAAGAGGAGGGGAAAATGAGACAGGGGAGATGAATACAGTGTGTGCTCAGGAGCAGCTGAGTCTCCACTCAGTCGGGGAGGTCGGGAGGCTGTGGTGAACATGACCCAGAGCTGTCCTGTGGGAGAGGCAAGCCGCTGCATGCCGTCACTCAGCGGCTGAGGGATGCTCCCAGGAGCCTGGGCTCCTTGGATTTCTAGCCTTCCCAGTGAAGGCCCACACCCTAGTGCCCAGAGAAAGTTCTCGGGCAAAGGGAGCTGGAGTACCAGAGCACCTGGGAGGGACACCTACAGCATCTGCCACACCGACTAGCCCATTCACATGCCAACTCGTTCGGGAGGTGCCCATCACATGCCTCTGAGTGAGGACACTGGTCCGCACAGACTTGGGCTGTCAGGAAATCTCCTTTCAGGCTCCTGAGAACACAGGTGACAATTCCACTCGGCGGTATTGGTGTGTTTTGCACAGGCTGGAATCGGGCTGACCTCGCCCACATTCACGCTGCCATTTAAGAAAAGAGGCTGCTCAGACCAGCTCTGTTTATCAAGGGTAAACGGGGAGCTGCTCAGGAAGATTTTAATTTAGTGCAAAAGTTACAAATTGCAAGAACAAAGGTAATATTTTTCCCGTGTTGCAAGACACGGGTGACTTCCATGAGGTGGTTTCATCTACCTAAGGTAACAGTTTTTAAAAATGAAGACAGGGAAATAAATTGGACCCTGGGGAAGGGTGACGGTTTTTGTCTGTATCCTGACACGAAGGGCGTCGCCACCTTTCTGCGGGGCCCAGAGCAGACATCAGCCCTCACGCAGGACCTGTCTCCACGCCGCTGGGTCTCTGATGGCAGGCCACCGTGCCACGTTGTAACGACACGGCCCCAAACGCCAAGGCAAGGCAACCAGCTCAGCTAGTTGTGCATCTCGCAAGAGGCGGTGGAACCTTCCTGTGCTCCCAGCGTCCTAAAACTTCCCTTTTGTGAAGAACAGCATGAGATTTTTGTAGATGTGAATGAGCCTGTTTTGCACCAACTTGAAAGCGATGCACACAATCTCCATCCCGATGATGATGTAGAGGGAGAAAAACAAGAGGAAGTGAGGGTGCTGTAAAGCGATATCGCCGAACCCAATGGTGGTCAGCGTGACGAAGCAGAAGTAGAAGGCGTCCTCGAAGTTCAGGTGCTCCTCCCAGGCGGGGAGGATGGCGGCCGCGCAGGAGATGTAGGCGAAAACAATGAGGGCGATGACCGGCAGGGGCACGTCCAGCTTCTCCACCTGCCGGCCCACCTCATCCAGGTTGCTGATGACGGAGAAGGAGAGCCTCCCCGACGCCAGCTCGGGGCAGGAGGTGCTCCTCTCCACAGCCCGCGTGGGCGGTTGCAGTGTGTTCTGTTTCTCTCGAGCAAGAAGCCTCCTGAGCAGCTCCATGTTGCTGCTTGAGACTGAGGGACACCTGGGTTCGGGGTCCTGGGGCTCTGGGGCATCGATGATGATCCTGGGGACGGTTTGGTCCACGGGCTTGGCGTCAGGCCTTCTCCTGGAAAGCAGTCGGGAGCACCATTTGGAAAGGGGGTGGCAGAGGAATGGGAGTCTTCGGAACCGGTTGTAAGACGTGGATAGGATGGTTGCCAGGATGTCGCCTGTGTCCGCGAGGACCAAGACCATCAGGGGGATGCCGAAGAGAGCGTAGAGCATGCACACGTACTTGCCGAGCCTGGTGACAGGGAAGATGTGGCTGTACCCTGAAAAAGAGGACGCAGCCAGGGATTGTCATCTGCTCTTCCCCTCCCCAAAAAGCTTTAAAGAGATCTTCTGCCATATCCCCTCCTTGGCATAGCATTTGATACAACGCATTGGCAAATATTCATCTTGAAACATTTGTCCACCAGCCTAACATTAGGCCTGCTTTGGTGGGTCCCGGGGGGTGTTAGGGGGTGCTACCCAGCTTCTCTTTAGGGTATGGAGCAGCTCATGTCCAGATGGTTGAGCTGAAATGTCCTTGGCAGGGGACAAGCACATGTGTGGGAGGGAGCCACGGCCTTTCATTCTGCCATGGCCATCTCCGAGTGTCTGTGTGAGGAAGAGCCAGCTCACTTAGAAGAACAGCGTGAGCACAGGTGAGAGGGTGTGGATGGCTCTGCCATCTTGCCCACCACCTCCCTCATCCTCCAGAAGCTACCTTCGTCCTCCTTGGGATGGCTAGGCCTCTTGATTTTTTTCTACATAATAGGCAATTATTATGTGCCAACAATGTTACAGCAATGTGCATAGTATTCGGGACAGTAGAAAGTTGGACAGTGAATCAAATGCAATTGCTGCCCTCAGAGCGTCTTGTGGTTTAGTGGACCAGACAAACATGTTCACAAACAATGGGGAAGGAGTTAGGAACCCAGCATCTAGAATCTTACCAACCTCAGTTCAAATCCCAACTCTGCGGTTTACTTGAAAGTTACTTGACTACTCACATCTTCAGGTTTCTTATCTGTAACATGCAGACGTCAGTCCCTACTGTGTCTATTGACTAGCAGGAAGGATCGCTCGGAACCAGAGCCCGACACACAGTGGGCAACTGATGGATGTTGGTGTCCTCACCCTTGGGAGCGAATAGGTGCTGCCCACTGAGCACTCACGGGGGCTGGTGTCAGCCAACCTTCACAGGTCAGTGTTGTTGTCACCATTCGTAGATGAGGAAATGGGGGTTCGGAGACGTAGAGCAACCTGGCCAGGGCTGCCAGCTCCCAAGCCAGGGCTCAGTGTCCGACTGGGTCAGGAGCGCCAAGCGGGTGGAAACCTCCAACCAGGGAGAACAGGTCATCCAAGCAAAGGGACTGGTGGGCTGAGGCCTCCCTGCTCTCCAGGAGCACCCCCGCGCCCTTGGCTCCGCTGAGGGGCCGGAGCAGGGAGCCGGAGCAGGGGACCGTCACACTCCACAGCACAGGTCATTGGATCTTCTGAATGGATGCACTTGGTGACTTCAACAGAGGGAAAGCTTTTGCATTTAATGCTTGTGTTTAATTTTTGATGTCATGAAGGATGATTAATACAGAAAACTCAGCCAAATTATGTAAATTAACTAGAAGGTAAGTGCGAGGCTGGCCGAAGCTCCTCACAGGGCTGCAGCTCGGGTGGTGAACCCGCAGGCTCCGCCCTCCAGGAACGGGACGGTGCTCAGGTGGCCACTTCGCCAGGGTTCTGGACGAAGGCAGTGGCCCTCGATGGGTCTCATCAGTTTGCGCCCATCCCAGGGCACGCCATGCCACCCTGGCTGGTTGCAGAGGTGCCATGTGATGGCAGGGCCGTTAGCTCTGTATGTGTGGTTGTATTGTGTGTGCATACTGGGTGCTGACTGCATGCGCCAGGGCAGCTGTGGTGAGCAAAGTAAATTTGGGGCCCAACCCCACCGAGCTTCTGGTTTAGTGGGGGCCAGATAGGAGCCAAACTCCACTTACCGAGGACGGAATGACAGATGGTGATCAAGGACAGGGTGTAAAAGAGCAGGCTGTTGGGCAAGCGGTCAGAGCAAAGGGCACCCAGCCTGGATTTCGCATTTATTGAGCACCTACTATATGCCTGGCTCTTGTGCACAGGGTTGGGGGTACACAAGAAACAGGCAGAGGTCACGCCCTCTGGGAGCTCCTTCTTGAGAGGGGAGGTTGGCCTTGAGCTCAACTCTCCTCCATTCCAGCAGGATGCGGCGGGGACGCATCAGGTGTATGCACCAGGGTCAGGAGTGGGGACCACTTTGGCTAAACCTCCCATCCGCATCCCAGGTTTGTGCCACCGGCAGGACTTGCTGTGAGTGCACTGAGAGTTTCCATTGCCTCTTTTCCCTCCCCTGCTCCCTGAAGGTCTCCAGCAGCTCCTTCTCTGCCCTCAGGGTCAGGAGATTGCAGAAGTGGCCCAGGACAGACTCTCGTCCAGGCTTTGGTGAAAGCCCAGAACCACTGAGGAGACCATGGTGGAGGCAGGATCTAAGGAAGAGGGCGGACAGGGGACTGAGCTGCATCATGGATAGAATGGCCAACTGCCCCGTCTGCTCAGGACTGAAGGGTTTTCCAGAATGCAGTTCTTCTGGTGCTAAAACCAGGGAAGTCGCAGGCAAAGGAGGCAGCTGATTGGCCATGGAGGAGGGTGTGGACAGAACCTCTGGAGCAGGGAGGAGGAGCAAGGAGGGAGCTGAGCCTCTCCCACCGGGGCAGGAGCTCAGAGGCCCAGCCTGGGTGTCAGCGAAGATCCCGGCGCCCCAGTGTGTCATGGGCCCCGTAGAGCCATCGTCCCTTAAGGATGTCAATAGCAGCCACGAGGCCCCAAAACAGAGGCCACCCTGTTTCCCAGAGAGAGCACAACCCCCCAGGTCTCATGCACCCCTAGGAAAGTCAGGAAACACTCTCCAGTAGAAATCCTCATCCTCAAGTATGGAAACCAGGGTCAGACTGTTTCGTTTGTTTGTTTTCTGAGGAAAGAAGGTCACATTTCTTGTGGGATTTATAGTGTAAACTGCCTTTTGGAGTCAAAATTCCTTGGATAGCAAAACCCCTGATGCCGGCAACCACCATTATTACTGCATTTCATGGACGAGGAATAGGGAAGTCAGGTGACCTGCCCAGGGGCCTGCAGCCCACAGTGAACAAGGGTGTGTACCCCTCCCCCAAAGACCACCCTCCGCTGCAGAGGTGGGCTTAGCAAATTACAAATGAAGTCTCTGAGGCTGCCTTCGGGTGGGTTATGTTTACGATCCAGAACATACACCACGTTGCAGAAAATGCATTAAGGAAGCAAGTCTCAGAGAGCACCCAGCCCCAACGCAGGGGCTGTATTAGCTATCCCAGTTCCTGAACGCTGAAATGCATAATGGCAAATCATACCATTTCTTATAATGCATTTGTACATTCCACTATGATCAGTCCACTGCACTTAGGCTGTGAGTATTTAATCACCCATGCACTTAACTTTCTGATCCAAGGTGGCTGACCCATCTGGAAATGACTGGGGATTGACCCACCTCACACCTGTCAGGTGCTCTTTCCCGGCATCCAGGCCAGGTGCATTTCAGGGGACCCGGAGATGCAGGGCAGGAAGCAGTAATGCCAGCACGACCTCTGAACACCATTATTGATTACAGGCAGTGTGGAACTTCCCCCACCGTCTTCTTCCAGCTGTAATTACTGGACAGCCTGATGTCCTCCTAATGGACTTGGGCTGTGGGTAGTAGCATCACTTTCTTGGGATTGGAACCAAACTAATGCATTTCTGTTAGATCAGTGGTTTGCAGCTGGGCTCCCATCAGCACCATCTGGTGGGCCCTGCAAAACGGTGATGCCTGGGCTGCCCCTGGAGATCCCAGATGGAATGGCAGGGGGTAGGGGCCAGTCGGGGGAGCTGATGAAAGACATCCCGGTGATTCTACTGTGTAGCCCGGGGCCGAGAACACCGGCATCAGGTCAGTGCTTCTCACACGTCAGCGTGTGTCTGAATCGCCTGGAGAACTTGTTCAAACACACACCACAGGACCCCACATCTGTAGTTTCCGACTCAGAAGGCCTAGGATGGGGCCTGAGAATGAGCTTGACCTTCTAACCCATTCTTGGGCGATGCACATGCCGCTTGCTGGTCCAGGATCCACCCTTTGCTAACCATTGCATTAGGTCAGTGGGCCTCAGTGGGGCAATTGTGCCCCCAAAGACATTTGTCAATGTCAGAGACATTTTTGGCTGCAGTGACCTGTGGTTACAGTGGGGGGAAAGTGAGTGCGTTTGGTGGATACAGGTCAGGGACAGTCCCCCGCAGCAAAGAATCAGCGAGTCCAAGATGCCAATCGTGCCGAGGCTTAGAAACGCTGCCTTGGATCAAGCACCGGCAGTTCTTGAGGAAAAGCAGGCACTAAACCCCATGCTCTCAGCCCCCTTGCTCATCTCTCGCATCTTCCTTGTAGGTGCTGCCCCCCATAACTGCCATCCCCTCAAAGTGTCCCCTCGAGCTGGAGGTTCCCTGGAAAGGCCAGCTGTGCCCAGCCTCTGCCCCGTGGGCAATGGCTGCCCTGCCTGAGCCCTAGCCCCCTGCTAAATGCGACAGGAACGGCCTCTAGCTCAGAGGGCTGCCGTGAGGAAGGAATAAGGGAATGCACGTAAAGCGCGTTGACGCCATGCCTGGCCCTGGTGAGTGCTCAGCGGTGTAGCTGTTACTGTTGTCCTTTCTGCCCATGACCCTCGCAGGAGTGGCATTCAGGAGGATGGGACCGGTGCTGAAAGAAACCACCTGGGGGTGCTGGTCACCCTGAAATCCACCTCCCCACCCTGCCCCTCACTGGGCGCCCCAGTGATGAATGTCTCTCCTGGGAGGCCCCCCTGGAAGGCCTCGGCCTCCATGTCCTCAACCATCGCCTCCATCCCCAGGTCCAGCATCCTCACCACCACCCCCCGAGGCCATGGAGCTGACCCATCCAAGCTAGAGACCCTGGCATCCCCCTCCTCCTCACCCTCGTATCCACCCACTGCAGACTTTCCTTCAAGTCCCCCTTCAGTCCACCCCTCTTCCCACCCTCATGACCATTGTCCTAGGTCAGGCCATTGTCATCATCTGTGGCAGAAACCTCCCTCCTGGTCTCCCTGCTGCTAGCCTTACCCTCTCTGGTCTACCTCCGTGCTGCAGCTGGAGTGGTCCTGCTAGAATGCTGAGCTATCGTGTCTTTACCTTGCTTAAAACCCTCTGCACAGAGCCCCTGCTGTCCTGGCATTGAACCTGACCACCTCAGCCCAGGGGCGGGGCCTTCCCCTGGCCCGAGCCTCCTCTCTCTCTCATCTCTCTCTCTCACCTCTCTTCATGCCTGACTCGCCTCCTTACAATGCCCCTGGGTTTTTGTGCTTTGGGGCCTTCGCCCATGCTGCTCTCTCAGCCTGGAGTGCCCTCTTCATGCCTCACTTGCCCCCCAGGTGACTCCCGATCCCCCTCTCCGAGTCCTCCTGGCTGTCATCCCCTCCAGGGGACCCTTAACATGCACTCCCCACTTACATCCTGCTATCTGGGCCTTCCCCGCCCTGGGGCAGGTGCCCCAGCTCTGTGTTCCCACCACACCCCGAGTGCATTGCATGCTGACCAAGTGCAGTTGCCCCAGTCCTCCTGTCTTGCCCGGGAGCCTGGGCTGGCAGGCACTGTTGGCAGATGGGATTTTGTACGAGAGCACCCAGCCGAGGGCCAAGAAGGGGCTAAATTCTAGCCCACACCTTGCTCACCAAGGTCTACACCCAGGCATAGGCTTCACCCACCTGAAGGAAAGGTGGTGTTTCCTAATTTCCACAAAGGCACCTTATGGGCCAGGGGCAGGGACCGCTGTGACCCTGACTGGGAACCGTGCCCACCCGTGCACAGCGGGCCTGGCACAGGGTAGGCCCTCCACACCGAGTGAACCGAACATCCCAGCATCCCCTTCCCAACCCCCTCCCCCAGATCTTTCTGCCAGGTCCAACCTTGCCCTTGAACTTACCCACGGTGCTGATCACTGTGCAGCAGAAAAAGAGCGAGCTCAGGAAGGACCAGTCTGCAGACTCGTTAAACCACTGGCGCTTCACTGTGGGCAGCAGCTTCCTGAGATCCAGTTTCCTGTCGTCCATAACTCAAGAAAGAGATGACCATCATGAGGGACAGGGCTCCGCTCTTCAAGACAGGTCCCACCCAGGTGAAGGGGTCCTCCCCATGAACCAGCAGGCCCCCCATCTTGTGGCCCCATCAACACCAAAACTTGGCTCTCAGAGCCCTGCTATTAAATGTCTCTGCAGTTAGGTCCTGCTCCAGCACCCAAGGGGGAAGCCTGGGGCCGGGGGGTGGGGTTCAGCCTGACTCAGCCATGGGATCTCTGGGTGGCCTTAGAGGGCTTTCTGGACTGAGCCTCTGTTTCCTCCACTTTGCCAAGGGGCATATAAACAAACTTCTGCTGTCTCTCTCACAGGATTCTTGTAAACTGATAGCAAAAGGCTTTTATGAAATGCAAGCTGTTATGTGGCTGCAACCTGCACCCCCTCCTGGAGGTAGTCAGGCCTGGTGGGGTTTGATGATTATCCAGGGGTCTGTGGGCATCAGCCGCCTGAGGATGCCTGGGTCGCATGGCAGAAGCAGGTTTGGGAACCCTGGTTTTTCAGATGGTTCTTCTGGCCCGGCAGCCAGTGGGTTTGGAGATCTTAGAAGCCACCCGCCATCATGGTAAGAGTATGTCAGAGAGCCTGGCCCACAGCAGGAAGTCACTACTCCTTTGAGTGGGCACAGCCCGGGAATCCAGGCACCTACATGCTAGACCGAGCTCGGACCCTGACTAGTCCCTATGGCTGCGGACAGGAAGCCTGCCTCTCAGCCTCAGTTTCCCCATTCGGGAGGCAGTATGACATGGTGGCGACAAGCTCTGGCTCTGGAGTCCAAATGCCAGGGGTCGAATCCCTGGACCCACTTCCCAGTGTGCGACCTTGGGCACCCTGCTTAACTCCCAGCACCTCAGCTGCTTAATCTGTGCAAGGGGGACACACCATACCCTCCACATGGGGTGGCATAAGGGTGAAGTGTGCCGCTGGGTAAAGAGCATCTGACCCAGGGTCTGCACTCAGCCAGTACTTACTGAACATTTCAACCTCCACTGACAATCTGTACAAAATGGGGTTGGACCAGCTCTGTGCTCCCATTCCATTCGGTGCCTCAGAAGCACCCAGGAAACTTTTTAAAAATTAGATTCCAACCCAGACCCAGAGAGCATGATGTGGTTGGTTTGGGGAGGAGCCTGGGAATGTGCATTGTAGACAAGCTGCCTGGGTGATGCAGATGTGTGGCCAGGTTTGGGAAGCCCTGAACTTGTTGACAGTCTGGACCCAGTGATGTCTCAGAGTATCTGAGCAGCGGCAGTGGCAGAAGTCATCTCCCAGGCCGGCTGAGCAGGCGTGTGTCTGTCTGGTACAGACACAGAGAGGAGTGGGAGGAGGGGCCCTCCACGGAGTGGAGACTCTGCCTCCTGTGACCAGCGTCTAGTCAGCTCCAGCTGAAAGGACCTGCCTCTAGTAGAAATAAGTGACTGAATACAAACGCAATCCGATGGGGACATATGTAAAGGGCCTTGTGCCTTCCATGAGGCTTCATGTGTATGATCTCATCTGCTTCCCACAGGGTCTGGTGATCACGGGCCCCCCCCCCTCTGTCCAGCACACTAGGCCCAGAGATGGCTACAGCTCTGCCTGGAACCACACAGCAAGCTGGGAGAGCCACAGAGACTACAAGCAGGCCCCAAGGTCTTCTGACCATCCCTTCCCCACCCCTAAGTTCCGCAACAGAAAATGCTGTTTGAAACAGAAAGTGGGAGAGTAGGGGGGCAGCCTGCTACCTTGGGGGGCAGGTCCAAGCCCCATTTGGATCATTCCTTGCATTCTGACCCCTGTAAACTGAATCATGGGGTGAGGCAGGCACAGCTCTGAGGACCAGCCTCGGAACCCCTAACCCCAGATTCCGTCACCAGCCCCACCCCCCGCCCACCCCAGAGCCTGCTGGTCTGTGTGGGGCTGGGAGCTGAGGCAAAGAGAAGGGAGCTGGCCTCTCCAGAGCAGCTCCTGGGTGCTCTATGCTTTTTCCCATTCTTCACAGCAACCCTCATGGGCCTTTATTCTCTCTATTCACAGAGGAGGAAACTGAGGCTCAGAGAGGAGAAGCCACTGGCCTAAGGTGGCCTAGGAACAGGGAGGCTGCACGCGAAGGGCTCCCAGACCCAGCCTCCTTCGGGAGAGCCCTCGGCTCTCTGGGGTCTGCCCACACCCATGGAGAAAAGGCCAGCCCTGCCCAGGTGAGCCACCTACCAGTTTTGTTGCATTGCAAGAGGAAGCAGAGCTCCTCCATGAACTTCTCCAACTCCCCATCGCCTGCCCCCAGGTCCTGGCCGCCCTCGATGGCTGAGAACAGCAGGGCCCCCACCAGTGCATAAGTCACCAGGGAGCAGAGAAAGCAGAGACGAGGAAAGAGTTTCTCTAGGGCCTCCTGGTAGCACCTCCTGGCCCGGGCCGACCCTGCAGCCTCCATCCTCCCAGGAGCTCACAGGATATGAAGAACTGGTAGGAGAGGCAGGATCAACCAGGCCCTGCCAAGAGGAGGAGAGGGAGGAGAGCGGGGAGAGGGGAGGGGGAAGGCCCTGGGATTGGCCAGGCTCCGAGCTAAGTGAATGGTGCATGCGCTTCCCCCAAGGACTCAGGAAGAAGCCGGTTCTCAAGTTCAGTTCATCTGAGTTACTCAGGCGGTGCCCTGCCCCCAGCGCCCCGAATTACTATCGATCCACCAAGCAGATGTGTGCCCAGCAGCCTGGCCAGCCCAGGAGCTGCCTGCCGTTCAGGGGCTCGAGGAAGAGGAAGAGGGTGGGGTGGTTGCTCTGGCCTTTCCCATCCTGAAGCTGCAGTTTTGGCTTCCAGGTACCTAATCTGACTTTCGGTTTTTAGTCGAGTGATTGTCCTTCCTGAGAGTCATCTGTGGTACCTGGTCTCCTGGGCAGGTAGTAAAAATAGTAACCAGCATGGCCTTTATCCTCTGCGGACCTAATTGTTGGTTCCAATTCTTCATGCCCCTGTAGCACACCCACCCTGGTCTTGGCCTCACTGTGGGCAGAGGGGACTTCCTGGTCCCTTAATGTGGAGCTAGCCCAGGTGGCTTGCTCCAGCCAATCGGGATGGTGGCAGACATAACCTGAGTGCTCATGCACTTGTACTTGCTCCCCTGTGCCCTGTCTCAGCCACAAGCAAAACGTGCCCCAGGTGGCCGATGTGAAGATGTGTGCCCTTCAGACCCCCTTTCAGGAAAGGGTTTTATGTGCAACTTCGAGGAGCGTGGTTTGTCACAGCCTCCAGCTGCTCGTTCTTTCTGGATTTGCCTCAGCTCCAAGCCCCCTTCTGGGGAAGCTCCTGACAGACGACCGGGCAAGTGAGGGTGCTGTTCTGGTGCGGGGTGTTGGTAGGGGGGAGGTTGTGCACGGTTAGGGCAGGGGGTATGAGGGACCTCTCTGTACTTTCTGCTCAATTTTTCTGTGAATCAAAAGCTGCTCTTAAAATATCACCTACTTATTTAAAAAATAACTTACTGGATGGGTTTAGCTGAAGACTAGACCCACCAGAAGATAGAATTAATAAACTCAAGTACAGGCAATGATCCAGTCAAGATGAAAAGCCATAAATGTTATTTACCTTCTCATCAGAAACAAACAAACAAACAAAAAAGACATATGAAACAATATTAAAAAAAAAGAAACTGCCCTGGCTGGCGTGGCTCAGTGGATTGAACACTGGACTGCGAAGCAAAGGTTCAATTCCCAGTCAGAGCACATGCCTGGGTTGTGGGCCAGGACCCCAGTACGAGGCAAGCGAGAGGCAACCACACACTGATGTTTCTCTCCCTCTCTTTCTCCCTCCCATCCACTCTCTCTAAAAATAAGTAAATACAATCTTTAATAAAAAGAAATAAAGAAACTGGATGTCAGGCAATAAAGGACAGTGATCTACAAGAAAGGGGGAACCAAAGAGCTGATGCCTAGGGTTGCCCCAGCTTACTGCCTTCAGGTGGTTTCCGGGCTGTGGTGGAGGGATGAGGGGTCACGGTGGGGCCGTGTGAGCCCCCTGCCTGGTGTTCACATAGGGCTGGGGATAGTGCCAGCTCTCACCAGTCAAACTTGAAAAACTCATGTTTAAAAAGCCTAAAAATTCACAACTCCTAGGGCATTGGGGAGGGTCCTCAGAAAGGTCTTCCCTTAATAGAGAGAAATAAGATGTTCCCAAGCACTGCTCTGAGTCACCTGACATCAGAAAGCAATGACCTGACAGGGTCAAACCATGTGCAAGTAACCTAACTGCATCCCAGAATAAAGCTCAAGAAGGCTTACAGGAATGTAAAAATATCCAGTACCCAAAAAAGTGACCATCATAATCAAAGATTACCAGGAATAAAAAAACAAAACAAAACAGAAAAACATGATACATGAGAGGAAAAGAATCAATCAATCGAATCCAGCCCAGAGTAAACATAGATTTTAGAATCCATAGAAAGGCAGGTTACAACAGTTACTGTTATTGTATTTCATATATGCAAAAGTTAAATAGGAAAAGTCAAAATATGGAAGATATTTTGAAAGACCCAAATAAAACTTCTAGAGATGGAAGCTACAACATATAAGATCAAAAATACAACAAATGGGATTAACTGAAAGATGGTACAGAAGAAAATATTAGTGAACCTGAAGACACAGCAATAGAAACTATCTATAAAATGAAATAGGAGTAAAAAAAAAGTGGAATCCCTAAAAGGAGGAGGAGACAAGAAACTATTTAAAGAAACAATAGCTAAATACTTTCTAATCTTGATGAAGCTATAAATCCACAGATGTAAAAAGCTCAATAAACTCCAAGTACAAAAAAACAAAAACAAAAAAAAAACCACTAAGAAAACTACATTAAAGTATTCAAAACCAGTGATAAAAGGAAAATCTCCAAAGCAGCTGGAGAAAAAAGACATGTTATGTGTATTGTTGCTGTAACAAACTACCACAAGTTTACAGGCTCAGAAGTCCACATGAGTTTCACTGGGTTGAACTAAAGGTGTCGGCAGGGCTGTGCTCCTTTCTGGAGGTTCAAGGAGGAGGATCCATTTCCATGCCCCTTCCAGCTTCCAGAGACCCCCATGCTCCTGGGGTTACACACACTCCCTCCAACTCTAAAGCATCTCTCTGTGCCTTTCTTCCATAGTAACATCTTCCTCTGACTGACTCTTTTCTTCTTCTTCCTTCCACTTTTAAGGACACTTAACAATTACATTGGGCCCACCCTGATCATCCAGGATAATCTCAGATTGCCAAACTTAATTCCATCTGCAACCTTTGTTCTCTTTTGTCCTGTATTCTAAGATACACACAGGTTCTAGGAATTGGGATGCAAATATTTTTGAGGGTCCACTTTTCTGCCTATCACTTTAGGTAAAGAGGAATTAAAATAAGAATGATGGCAAATTTATCGTCAGAAACAATGCAAGTGAGAGGACAATGGAACAGCATCTTGCACTGAAAGAAAAAATATCAATCTCAAGTTCAATATCTAGCAAAAATTTCTTATAAAAAGTGAAATTGAAATAAAGTCTTTTCAAAGACACAAAAGCTGAAAGAATTAATCACCACTAAATCTTCCTTATAGGAATGTTAACCCAGGCTGGATGGCTCAGTCAGTTGGAGCATTGCCCTGTACACCAAGAGGTTGAGGGTTTGATCCCCTGTTGGGGAGCAAGCAGGAGGCAACTGATCAATGCTGATGTTTCTCTTTCATGTTGATATTTCTCTCACTCACTCTCTCTCTCTCTCAATCAAATCAATAGATATATCCTTAGGTGAGAATTAAAAAAAAGAAAGAAAGAAAGGTTAAGGAAGTCCTCCAGAAAGAGGGAAAATTATACCAGAGGGCAATCTGGATCTACATGAAGGCCTGAAATGGGTGAGAAATGGTGACTGTGTGGGTAATATATTATTCTTGTTCTCATTATTTAAATGTCTTTAAAGATACTGTATTTTGCCGTGTACAATGTGCAGTTTTTTTTCCCAAAAATTTTACGGAAAAATAAAGAAATGCATTATACATGGGTGGTACTGGTACACAAAATTTCTTGTACCTTGTATCTGTTCTTGTGTTTTGTAATTATTTGTCACATAAAATTTCTTGTATCACAATATGTTCAAAAATAAAAGCTAAAAATCCTTTATAATACAAAAAAGTATCTAAATATAAATAATTAAATAATTAAAATGAGAGATTTTTTCCCTGAATATTTGGGAAAAAAATGTGGGTGTGTATTATATATAGTGAAATACAGTAATTGACAGTTTAAATAAAATAATAGCATTGTATATTATGGAGACTTATAAAATTGAAATGACCGAATTTGTAACTTCTAAATGTTATAACTTCTAAATGTTAGGACAAAAGCGAAATATGTGACAATAACAGCGTAAAGGCCAAGAGGAGGGAATGAGATAGGCTGTTTTGATGTTCTCATACCACTTGTGATATAACATCACTTGAAGGTACACTCTAATAAGTTAAAGATGTAGATTATGAGCCTGAAGTCAGCCAGTAGCATAATGAAAGACTTATAGCTAATAAGCCAACAAAGAGATAAAAAATAATAAAATATTCAATTAACCTAAAATACAGCATAAAAAGCAGAAAGAGGGAACAAAGAACAGGTGGGCAAATAAAGTATAAATAGCGTGATGATAGACTTACACCTAACCAGAACCATACCCACATTAAATACATATGATTAAACATCCCAATTAAATGGCATAGGTTGTCAGGAGGGAGCAAAAAGCAAGATGCACCTGAATGCTGCCAGCTAGAAACACACTCTAAACATAAAGATACAAACAAGCCAGGAGAATGGAGACGTGGACGATGTGAATGTGGGTCAAAAGGATGACTGTTTAATATCCAATAAAGTAGGTTTCAGAGCAAAGAAGATTGCAGAGATAATGAAGGTCATTTCATAATTTTAATGGGTCAATTAAACACTAAGACATAACAGTCTTAAATGGTTTTCCTCCTAAGAACAGTGCTTCAACATATATGAGATAAAAACTAGTAAAATTCAAAGGGAAATGAAGAAATCCACAATTATGTTGGCAATTTCAACACATCTCTCTAAATACTTTATACAAGTAGGCAAAAAATCAATAAGGATATAGTAGATTTAACCCACACTATCGGCCAAATTGGCTAGTTGACATTTGTAGAATGTTCCTCCCAGCACCTGCAGAATGTAGCTTCTCCTCGGGGGCACATGGAATGTTAATGGAGAGCAGTCATATTTGGGGTCGGAAAACAAGGCCCAGTGAATTCATAAGGATCCCAGCAATACAAAGAATGTTCTTTGGTCCCCATGGTACTAAATTAAAAAATCAGTAACAGAAAGGTATCCGAATAATCCCCAAAGATTGGGAAACTGAATGTCATGCTTCCAAAATCCACAAATCAAAGAAGAAATCGAGAGGGAAATTAGAAAGCATCTTGAAAGGACTGAAGTGAACATACAACAGATCAGTATTGTTAAGATGATGCTAAAGCATTAAGTGTAGCAATGAGCTGTTATGGGTTTTGAGTAGAGGAGTGACATGCTCAGATTTTTATTTTTTAGAAGATCAGTCTAGCAATCGAGTTTAGGAGGAGACGCAAAGTACAAAAGGGAAAGTAAGAAGTAGGACAGGACACCAACCAAATATTTCCTCAATACACATGGAACGCCTGCTCCGTGCTAATCACTAAGCTGAGGAGGCGGTAACAGTGAGCAAGACAGAGTTCCTGCCCTCAAGGAGCTGATGCTCTGGTAAGGGGAGAAAGAGGAATAAATGCATAAATCAGTATTAAATGGGGCAGAATGCTGGCGGGAGGTGGCGGACGGTCAGAGACGTGGAGAGGCAGCTCTGGTAAGGCCGATCTGGAAAAGGCTTCTTGAGGTGACATGTAAGCCGGCCCCTAATTGAGAAGGAACTGCCTATGCAAAGATCCTGGATAAGAGCTTTTTTCTTTTTTTAATAAAGTTGGTGTTTTTTTCATTTATTTTTTATCCTCACCCAAGGACATTCTTTCCATTGCTTTTGAGAGAGAGAGAGGAAGGAAGAGAGCAAGAGAAACATCAATTGGCTGTCTCCTGAGTGAACCTTGACCAGGGATCAAACCCACAACCTAGGTGTGTGCCCTGACTTGGGATGGAACCCATAACCTTTGGTTTACAGGATGATGCTTCAACCAACTGAGCCACACTGACCAGGGCCAGGATAAGAGCTTTTAAAATAAGTGGAATGGCAGAAGCCTGAAGCTAGGAATGAGCTTGATGTGGCAGAGAAAAATGCCCAGGTGTCTGGAGTACAGCAAGCAAGTGACAGGTGGAGAACAATGAGAATGGAGCAATGGGAGGGGCAATCAGGGCCTTGCTGGCTGTCGAATGTGTTCCAGGCATAACTGGAAACGTCTGGGGGATTCATGGAAGAAGGCTGATGTGGTTGACTTGCTCTCTAGAAAGATCCCTCTGGCTTGCTGGAGGAGGCAAGGAGACCAGGTGTCCAGGCAGGAGATGGTGGGGCCTGAACTAGGGTCATACTGGGGTCATAGCAGGGAAGGCACTGAGAAGTCACTAGAATCCAGATACCTTTTGGAACCTTGCCCATGAATAAATGGGCGAGCAGAAGCCCCGGGGAGGGGTAAATGTGAGGTCTGAGGAAGTCCGGGTGGAAGAAGACCTATGCTAGAACAGTGGTGATGGAGATTGAAATAGATGGATTTAAGATTCTCTACTTCATTGGCGCTGAGATTCACATCTTGTCGCACTTTTACTTCCATAAATCAAGGTCTGTTCTTCAGTCGGGAACCTCTTCTGATCAGCGCTGTCAACCATGAAACAACTGTGAGCTGGTTGCACGGCAAAAACATTCCATGGGCGCTTTCTGCCAAGACGAAGAAAGTACCAGTGGCAACACCTTTGAGACTGGATAGAATGTGGATACAACAATATGTGGATATGTCTGCAGGCAGAGTTGACAGGAACCATCGATGGACTGAATGAGGAGCAAGACAAAAGAGATCAAATCACAACTCAAGAGACGGAGGTCCCTGTTCTGAGATGGAAGAGGAGCAGACTGAAAGAGAGAGGTCAACACCCCACTTTTGTTCAAAGTTAAGCTTGGGGTTCCTGTGAGCCATGCAAGTGGAAGTATCAGGGGGCAGTTTGGTGTGGAGGTCGGAGCTGAGAAGAGAGAAGGAGGCTGGCGGTGCATGTTTGGGCAGGCGGTAAGTGTACGATGGAAAGGAGGCTTCCTAACACATAGAAAGTGAGCAGAGAAAACGGTCCCTGGCCAAATTCTGAGAAATTCTGACACACCAGGGCAAGCAGAGGAGACACCTGCAGAAGTCTCTCAGGTGGAAAACCATGGGGATGCCATCTCAGAAGCCAGGAGGACAGCCCAGAGTAGCCAACCCAGTCAGATGGGGCTCATAGGTCAAGTACGATGCAAACATGCCTGGGATTCTCCACCACGCAATTACCAGACATTATCTCTGACAGCTGGAGCGCAAGGGACTCTTCCTTTCTGTTTTATTTTCTAAAGTTGTATAGTTCTATGATCTAGTGATTATTTAAAAGGAAAAGTAACAGAGCGATTTTGCAGAGCATATCAACCGTGTTAGTGAAGATGCATCCATGTAATACGTGTTTAGTGAATGTCAGGCTTCCTCCCCCCGAGGTTTTGTGTTCTCACAGGAGACTCCCCAAGGGAAAGCCCTCGGAAGGGTTTTAGAAATGGAATGAATTTCTGGTAGCTCAACTGACAGAAAAGACCCTTCTGAACGAAGGACAGGCTGCCTCTCACACAGAGTCAGGCTGCGTCCACATGCTCATCCCCCTGACTCTGCAGAAGAGGCTGAAAAGGAAACTCAGAGTCTCTTTGAAATCTCTGCCCAACTGAGATTCATTCTTCCCTGAAATCTGAATTTTTAATAGTTAGAAATGCCCATGCACTCAAAGGTGAGCAGAGGTCCAAATCCTGAAAAGAATGAGCACTCTGTCGGCAATTTCTCCAGCCTGTTGCTCATTTCTGAGTTTGTTCCTTAAGGCGAATAATTTATGCCACTTACTGATTCGCATTCCTTAAGGGGCCTGGGTTAAAGGAGCCTGGAGGTCTCCACTCAGTCCGAGCCCGGCTTCCCCAGAGACATTTCTGGCAGACAGGCAGTTTGGCTGCCCTGGCACTGTGGTCTGAGAGTTCTCCAACTACAGACATCCCACCATGTAAACACTTTTGCATCAAGACCATATCTTTGATAGAATGTAAATATGACATAGGAAAAGTCAATTAGGTATTGAAGCCTAGCCCCTTACAAAGACATAGCAAGCCTCCTTGGGGATGTTTTCTTACTCTTTGCTTCTAATACCCTGAAACATCCCCATCCTGTCATGTGACTTTGGAGTGCCTCCCAGTGGAGCTGGTGAGTATCACATCCCCTCTCCATTAAAGCTGGGCTTAGCTCTAATGCTAAGACTTTGACCAATGCAATGGTAGTAGATGTGATGCCAGAAGAGGTTTAAATTTTTTAAATTGCTTTGAGAGAGAGACAGACATTAATTGGGTGTCCCACTTATGTACGCCTTTGTTGTTTAATTGCTGTATGTGCCCTGACCAGGGACCGAACCCAAAACCTTGGCATAGCAGGATGCACTTTAACCAATTTAGCTACCCAGCCTGGGCCAGAAGAGACTTTTTAACGTGTTCACCTGGATTGGTTTGGCCTCCGGGGCTGCTGCTATGCACCAAAAGAAGGCATACTCTGGGAGGTTTGTCCTACAACCTCCCATCCCTATCCCAAGCAGTCACACCAGCCAGCCCACAAATCTGTGGCAGATCCAGAGAAATAAGCAACGAAGTGGTAAGAATTGTTATATCCTAAAGCATGTCATCTCCCACTCCTAATGACACATCATTCTAAAGACTCGGTTCATCAAAAAGTTAAATACAGCCCTGGCCAGGTGACTCAGTTGGAGTATTCATTGTCCCCTACACCAAAAGTTTGCAGGTTCGATCCCCAGTCCAGGTGCATATGGAAGGCAACCAATCAATGTTTTTCTCTCTGTGTCTCTACCTTCCTCTCTCTCTCAAATCAATAAACCTATCCTTGGGTGAGGATTTTTTTAAATTAAGTACAGAATTATTATATGATGCAGAATTTCCACTCCTAGACATATACCCAAAAGCATGGAAAACAGGGACTCAAACAAATACTTGTACACAAATGTCACACCAGCACTGCTCACAGCAGCCAAAAGGTGGGAACAAGCCAAATGCCCATCAGTGAACAAGTGGATAAACAAAATGTGGCGTGTGTGGTATGGAATATCACTCGGCTGTAAGAAGGAACGAAGTACTGCTTCACGCTGGAACGTGCATGAACCTCGAAAACCTTACGCTGAGTGAAAGAAGCCACACGCGAAAGGAAGAATATTGTGCAGCTCCACTTTTATGAAATATCTCGAATAAGTAAGTCCATAGAGATGGAAAGCAAATCGGTGGTCTCCAGGTGACTGAGGGGGTGAGGACTAACTGCGGGGCTTCAGGGGCTTTCTCTCGAGATGACGGGAGCATTCGGGAGCTGGGTGGTTGCGTAACACTGTGAAGGCACTAACGTTCACGAAGCTGTTCGCTGTAAAAACGGTTCGCTTCCTCTGTTTCCGCAGCGTAGTGGTTATCACGCTCACCTGAAATGGTTGACTTAGGTTACGTACTTGTAAATCTTACCTCAATACAAAGAAAAGATCGTGTGCACACCAGCAGGATGTGTAATACCTACAAGTACCACCTGGGCAGAGTGCCCCCCCCTTTTAATTATTCCACTCTGAAGCAGGAGCATGCCAGGTCTCAGATGCTTGCAAATTTCAGTCTGAGTCCATTTGTGATGGGTTTAGGTTATCCGGTTGTAAATCTGCTTAAAGATCGCCCCACATTACTGCTTTGACATAGCAGCAAGGCATTATGGGGGTGAATGACGAAGGTATCTCACCTAGTTCCAGACATCTGTCCTTCCCAAGGATGAGTAAAGCTTTGGGGACATTATCCACCCACTTTTAAATCCAAGTTTGTAAGGCCTTATAAACTGTTGAATTCCTCATCACTGGCCTACAAGATTAGCTGCCACAAGGGGGCAGTGGTGTCCAGGCCAAGGCCTCACTAGTTAGAAGAACAGAGTAGAAATCTTGACTTTTCATCAGTAAGAGTGGTAGCAAATATCCCCAGGCCACTGAACACATCATCAGCCATACACACACACACATGCACGTGCACACACACACACACACATATATGCAGGGGCAGGTCTGGAACCCCCATCACATTTGGTACCTTTGCAGCCACAGCCTCCTGCTCTCTGGAGCTATTCTAGAACATTCATCACAAGTCATGTCTACGTGTTGACATGAGCACTTCCCACTGTTATTTCTCTGGCCCATCTCCCTTCCAACCCCACTGCTGCCTTCAGACGCCTACCCCAACTCTAGTAGAAAAACCCTGAATCCAGACTGGCAGTCTGAGAGCAGTGACTAAGGACGAGAGTCCATGCAGGGCCAATGAGCTGCCAAAGCTGCCGCTATCTGTCGAGACCTACGAGAACGCACACAGCATGGGCCAGGCGAAGCCGGTGGAGGGTTGGGAGGAGGTGGGGAGGGGATGCAGTCAGTCACCAGGCACCAGCCTCGGAGGCGCCCTGCAGTTCACCTTGGGACCTGCCCCAGGTCTACAGTTCCCCCAGGACGCACTCCAGTTAGCAAAGCTGTCACTAGATACCGGAGGGAGGGAGGCATCTTCCAAAGATGATTAAGATGCCATCTCAGCACTGGAACCTGCCAATCGGGTTGAGAAACAGATAAATCTAGGAAAGTGTATAAAACGGCACAGAGCAGATTTCCAAGTCCTCTGCACAAATCATTCATTCCATGACACTCATGCCCATCAGCAGGGCTGGGCATCTGTGGGAATTCCAGCTTTTAAGAATCCGAAAGGATGGCAGCCACCTTGCAGAGGGTGACAGCAGACCCTTTGCCATGCCACTGAGAGGATAAAGCATCTTTCCTCCTGTTCCTTCCTCCTGAACACTCAGGAGGCCTCTGGGCCACTAACCCCCCCAAAACCCACAGAGCTGGATTATTCCTGGTAATTGCCACCAGAGGGAGCTCAAAGAACAAGTCTGGCTTTTGCCTCCTTGGAGCTTGATGAAGGAAAGGCTTGAGAGATTCTCCTCTCTGCTTTCAGCAAGTCCAAAGATCAGTTACAAACACCTAACAATTTTTTTTAAGAATTAATTTTTAAAGAGAGGGGAATGGAGGGAGAGAAACATCGATGTGAGAGGAAGAGAGAAAGATACCTAGATCTGGGGACCTGGCCGGCCGCCCAGACTTGTGCCCTGACCCGAGTAGAATCGGTGAACTTTTGGTTTGCAGGCTGGCACTCAATCTACTGAGCCACACTAGCCAGGGCTCAAACCCCTTAACAATTTTAACATCACTACCGATTTGTGAAAAAGGTCACATGGCAGAATGATGCTGGGTCTGCAAATTTACAGAATAACTGTCCTCCATTGCAGCTTCTTGTGGCTATTTCAGACTCAAACGATCCCCGAAGCAGGAGCCGTGCCTTTGTGCTTGGCGTGTAGCGCTCACTCGCGAAGATGGGATCCCAGAATTCTCCCTGCCTGGATTCGCCTCCCGGGAACTGCTCTTCCCGCGGGAACTAAAGCCAGACTCTGCCTGCAACAACTGCAGCAGCGCCAGCCCCACCCCGCGGGCTCCCTGCTCTTCTCCAAGCCGCCGGTGAACACGTGAGAACACAGATGGGACAGGCAGTTAAGCAAGGCATTGCAATGAAAGTGGAAATGACTTCCGGCCATTAGGTCCCACGTGCCCCCTTTATACTGCGGACCCTCACCTCATTCGGAAGGAGAAGCCGCACGTGGTTCTGCTGCCCAAACAAGTGACCGGATTCTTCAGGGAGGAGCAGCAGCCGGACCCAAGAGCGGACAAATCCTGCCTGAGACCGCTTGTTGATTCCAACAGTTGGAATTCACAAGGTTTGCATCCTTATTACCCTGTGAGGATGTCACAATCACTGTTTCCCTCTTCTGAGGATTATTTTGCTCCTGGAAAACTTTCCTTTTTTGCAGTGATTGGTGAAGGAGCTATGAAGAGGATGCTCCCTGGGACGGAACCCCAGGGGGAACCCAACGGGGGAGGCAGAGGGAAATGGCCCTGACCCTGAGGTATTGGGTTCAGCACAGATGGCTGCTGTGGGCCCCAAACTCGAAGGAGGCCAGCGGGCCAACGGGGAAGTGGACTTGTCAACAAGGCCAGATGCTCTATTCCTGCACTCGGGGAACATCAGAGGACAGCCTGGCCACTCAGTAATGGCAGCTGCTCCTGGAGAAGTCTGGACGGGCTGCTGAAGGCAGACGTCTGCCGGGCTTCTCCTGGAGACCTGCTAGGTGACTGTGGCCACCGCTCTGAGCTTGCCCCTCAGCCACTGACGTGGCCTACGCTGGCAGGTACCCCCTGAGTGGCCCCTTCCCAGTGCTTGCCAAGTCAGGTGACAGGACCCACAGAGGGCTGCTGCCACCCTGCCTCTAGTCTCTTCTGCCCAGGCTCCCAGGGATGCTCCAGTCTCCCCCCGAGGCGGGTGGTGATGCCCTCTGGGGTGTCCAGGTTCTAGCTCCACGAATGAACTTTCATTCCCTTTCTTCTCATGCATGGTCCCAAACTCCGCCTCTCTCTGGGGTGGCGCACACACAGGACTGGGGTTCAGAGGTGAGCAGGCCCCCTCAACCGGGGTCTTCACCCACGGCAGCTCGTGCTTCATCGGGAATGACCTAGAGCTTCCACGCCGTTAACTTTGTGGCCACGAACCCTGCCTCCCCCTCTTCACCAGCCACCCTGATATCCCCAGACTGGTATTTTAAGTTTTGCCAGGAGCTTTCACTTTCATTGTATTATCCCCATTAGACAGATAAAGAAACTAAGGCTTGCCAGCCTCTGAAAGTCTCTGGTAAAGTGGCGACCAGAGTACAAACTGCAGAATCCATAGTCCCCAAACTAAAACTACTGACTTTCCAAGCCTAGCTCGTGGAGGAGAGTGCTAATCCCAGCACTTCACATTAGGTAGCTGTGCCTGAACTTGGGGAATCTCTGGACAGCCACCTGGGTCCCAGAACTCACATGACCTGGGGCTGCCACTGCAAAGTGGATGCTCTAATTAACACCTTGTGGCCAATTTTGCACCTATAGTAGATGTCTTGTTTTTGCCATCCGGCACCCACTCTGCTTTCTCTTGATACCTCAGTTTTCCACCAACGAACCACTCTCCTCACATTCAGTATGCATGTTTCACCTGCATCAGGAATGGACATGTGACTCAGTCTTGACCATTTGGAGCATTGCTTTCTCTTGGCCATGGCGATTGGTTGAGGCAGGAGCACATGGCCCAATCAGAAGCACTGAGATTCCTGCTGTGATCATTAAGAGATGCGCCCTCTCTCTCACAGCACTTGAACCTGGGAGGATACAGGTCCAGAGTGCCTGGCAGCAATCTTGTCACCATGAGGAAACCAAGAGGCAGGGACTGGCTATCTGATATTACCGGCCTCTATATATAGCTATGCCTGAAATCAATATCACCCTGAACTTTTTTGTTATGTGGCCAATAAAGGCCAGTTTGAGTTGGCCGTCCAGCGTAACACCTCCTCTACCACAAACACCAGTTGTCCAGTTATAAAAGCATTCATTCCATTTCTAGAGAGTGAGCTGTTCCTTGCCTCTGTCCCTCTTGCCAAGCCACATGAAAGCTCGCTGAAGACTCTGGCTACTCATCCATTGGCCAGACATGTCGATTCAGGGAATGAGGGCAAATTACAGAGCCCAGAAGAAAGCAGCCAGGCGTCTTGCATGATACCCGAGTCTGTCTCCTTCACTCATTGGTCAGGGTATGTCACACTTTCTTCATAGCAAGGATTTCAGGTCTCTAGGCTGTAGCTGGAGCCTGTTTCCTCATCTAAAGAGTGAAGGGGAAGAGCCAGGCGACCTTCAGAAAGGCACTACAAGGCTAGTATTCTGTTATCCATGAATACATTGTTCAGGGAAATGAAAACGGCCTTATCGAGGAAGCCTGGCCTGGGGTTGGAGGACTTTGGCCTTTGGGAAAAGCCAGAGATTTCGGGAAAATGTCATTGATGGAGATATGCTTGTAGACTGTTTATCTACAGTAGCTGGTGACCTTGGAAATGTCTCGATTTGGGAGAAAATAAGGAGGAACGAGTGAGCATGAGGTGGTTCGGTGTGGAGCAGTTTCTTCTTTGTCTAAGGCCTCCAGTCTGTAAGCACACGCCATCCAAAAGGCAGCAGAGGCGGGGCCCTTTCAGGAAAAAAATTTCTAATCGAAACTGAGGTTCCCAGAAAATTGCGTTTGGAGAGCTAAGAGGCTTGGCAGTGAGTAATTTGTTTTTTAAATAGCTCTGTTAGTTGGTCCACATTGTGTTTTTCATTCCACCAGAGCCGAAGGTGGTGTTTCTTTTGTTTATAGTATTAGTGTTACATTATTGGTGATCTCATTGTTCTTGTTTGTGACATGTTTACCTCGGTAGGACAGTTATTGTAGGAGGCAAGTCGGGGGCCAATCTGCCCACCAAACCTGCAGAACTAAAGAAAAAGACGCCAATCTGTCGTGCGGCGTGCATATAACTCCTCTCTCGGATTGTTAAAGTCTAATTATAGGCTGTTGGTCCCAGTTAGAACCATTTATAAGCCTAAATACTATTCTGTAATGTCTTTTGCCAACAGATGTTTTTCGTTCTTATTTTTGTGTAAAACATAACATTTGTGCATTTGGGGGACGAGAGCATGTTAGTGTTCCCTGGGAAAGTCAGATGGAAAATAGGCCAGATATGACTCACAATTGGAGTGGGGGAGCAACTGACCTTGGTGTTTATTTATTAGGAATTTCTGAAGTCCCAGGATTATGAAGCTCTCCTTTCAGATCTCAGCTCAAATGCCACTTCCTCTGGGATGCTCTCCTTGACTGCCATTCTTGGGACAGCAGGTTCGCCCCGTCCTGGCATTTTCCATGTGCTGCCTGACTGCGAGGGTTACTTCTTGTGTCTTTCCACTACATGGAAGGCGGCCTAGCATGACGCTCAGCACATAGTGGGCTTTTACTACATGTGTTGTGTAATTTGTGTATGCTCTATCATTTGAGAATATTCAATTATGCTACAGAAGACAAGAAAAACAAATAGGATAGATTAGACTCAGAAGAAGTGGAGGTGTACATAGTAAGCAAACCAGTAGATTATGAAATATAAGCAAAAGTCATTGGATGTGTTTAGTACAGATGAGGAGCCACAGATGCCTTGCGGCTCACAGGCAGAATTCATATGGATAGTAAGTTGGTAATTCACGTGGTGTGTTAAAACTGAATGGAATAAATGGAATATATGATGAAACAAACCAGAGTGCTCGGTACAGATAGAAAAAGATAAAGAGACCAAGTTATAAGACACAATCATGTCACCTCAGGGCTGGCAGCTTTATCACCCCTAACTCAGCCACCCATTGGTGACACACATTATGGTCCCAATTGTGTTCTGCCCACGGGCACAGACTAATGGATGAGCTTCTGCTAGGGTCAGGTGAAGTCGAAAGTGTGTTTCATTGCCTCTGATCCAGCACTTTCTGTCTGCCTATTGGGTCTGATAACTCACCCACAGTTCTGGTCCTTATACATGCATCATTAAGGGGGAAATTTATATATAAATTTCCCTTAAATATATACGTGTGTGTATATACACAGAGAGAGAGAGAGAGAGAGAGAGAGAGAGAGAATGAGAGAGACAAACACTGAACATCACATAAGCCAGGATTCAGGGGGTGGTCCCCCCACCTGCTCACACCTTACTGCATTCGTGTTAACCTACCCCCCAATCTCTTTTCTCTTCCTTCTCACTATGAGTTTTAAATGTATTCAATAATCTGCGAGATTCAAGCATCTTAGTCTGAGAGCCTTTCTATTCTATCACTTTAAGACTAGCTTGCCTGGGAGTGAGTGCATTTGGAGGATAATTTTCTTTATAACATATTAAAATGGTGCATTTTGAATTACCTACTATGACTGTTAATTAGGGTGAGGGTTGAGGCTAAACTAGTTTCTGACACTAGCTACAAAAAAAAGAGAGAGAAAGAGAGAGAGCGCCGTTTGTGGCCGTTCAACAACTGCCCACGGTGTTAAGTGCTGAGGACGCCATCCATGGCTGAAAAACACTCACGACCCTGCCCTCCTGGAGCTCACAGCAAAAGACAGACCACCTGACGATCACGAGAACAGATGTGAAGTTTTAACAGTGAGAAGTCCTTGTGAAGAGAAGGCACACGGTCCTCTAACAGCCAATGACAGGGAAATGTGACCCACTCAGAGAGGGCAGGAGCTAATGAAGCACGGGGAAAAGGTACAAATGTCCCAGCAGAGGGTACAACCTGTGTAAGGCCGCAGCTGGTGTGATCAAATCAGCTCTTCATTTACTAGGCAGTATTGACCTTCTCTGCAAGAACACAGAGGAGAAAGACCAACCCCGCCCCAGGACAAGTACAAAGAAACAGACAGGCCAAAACGGAGGGGTCCTTGGAGAACCCTGGTGTTCCTACCCCAGCCCCATGCTTATTCTCACAGGTGCAGCCTTCTGCCACACCTAACACTGACCTTGTAATGACAGCTCTGGCTCCAGTCTCATCCTTCAGCTGTTCCTAAACCTTTGATGCTCCAGCTCAAACCCAGTTTTCAAACCTGCATTAACTAAAGCCTCACTGAACTCCAGCCTTAGTTGAAATAATCAACACACCACGTACTGCACCCCCACAAAGGGTCCTTGAGAAAGTGAGCCCTGGGGTGCACATGGATAGGACTCCTGGGGGGCCAGATGGGCCATACTGGCTTCCCATTTGCAAGCTGGTTGTGAAGGGTGCTCCCGAGCATTTACCTCCTGATTCTGGTTCCAAGGAGCCCTTTCTCTCCAACGGGACTGCCTGGCAGGGTTTTCGAGGGAGAGTAGCTGCTTCCCACAGAGACGTGGGCAGATGGCATCAGGTGACACGTGTGTGACAGCAGAGAAGGCTGGGGTAATTTGCCCTTCTGGTTGATAAGACCAGGCAAGGGGCGGTGGACATGAGTGAATACTCATGGTGGTTGGGTGGGGGAATTGTCTTTTTAAATCCAGATGTATACGGTTGGTTGTCTTTCACCTCTGAGCTTGGGTGGGTGTTGTTTGTTTTCTCAACCGAAGCAGAGGGGCCTGGCGCAGGGCTGAAGAGCAGAGGGAGGGGCTTTGTCTGGCCCTGGTGGTCTCTACTCAGGGAAGACCAGGCCCGGTGCCTGGAGAGCTTGAGGGCCCTGCGTGTGCTTGGTTGCCTGCCGCGTGCTTGGTTGCCTACCGCCAGGGGGCGCCTCGCCAGGCGTGGCCTGAGGCCGGCGGGCAGGATGGGGCGGGGCGGATTGGGGAGTCAGGCCCCATCCCAGTTCTCACTCCTGCCAGCGCCGGGCGCGGGTAAGCCCTTAGTTCGGGCCCAGGAGAGGTCCGCCGTTAGGATAAAGAGTGGCAGACCTGGGGTAAGGGCCTGGCACTCAGTAGGGGCTCATTGAATATTTGGCGACTGGGGAGCTCAGGGACAGCTTTCGGGAGCAGCAGCGGGAATCCCAAGGCCAAGCCCACTCTCAGCCTTCTGGGTAGCTTGGTGATGGTGCCTTGTGCCAGGAACCCGCAAGTTACACGCAGTAGCCTTGGTTCCCGTCCTTGTGAGCTTCCGTTTAGGGTGGGGGAGCGAGGGGTCCCCCGCAGTACACCGGCTCCAGCGCTGCTGCCCGCCTCCCGTCTCCTTCTCACCCGGGAGGCCTCAACTAGGATCTTAAAGGGTTCCTTCCAGACACGCAGCTGAGCCTCCAGAGAGGGGGCAGCTCTATTCCCAGGACCTTTGTCCCAGCGTCCTGTAGGTAGTGCCCCAGTGAGACAGCCGAGGGGACCAGGAGCCCAAAGGGGTTCAACCCAAAGGTATCAGGATGCCCCTGGAACTAGGTCGGCTAGTAGAAATGCCCCCAGGGCCCGAGGTCCCCCAAACTTGCTTCCGCTTCTGCCAGCGCAGACGCAGGGAAGAGGAAGGTGCAGTATAGGGATGGGTGGTGAGTGGGGAACGACGTGGAAAAGCTTGTGCTTTCTAATGCCGCACAACTTGGTGGTTCCGAGCTTGGCTCTGAAGGAAGACTGGGTTCAAATCCACGCTCCATCACTTACCAGCTCTGTGATCTAGGGAAAGTTACTTAATCTCTCTGAGCCTGTTTCTTGCTCTGTGAATTGGAGATTTAAAAACTTAACGAACTCCACCCGAACCTGTGTCATGAAGATGAAATGGGATAGTGACTGCACAGCTCTTAGCCCTGGGCCTGGCACAGGCTGCGGCTGGGTATGTGACAGCGGTTAGGCCCGGTGTTCTCACTACTGTCCCCACCAGACGCAATCATAAGTGAGGATGACTAGCTTCCCAGCGCTGGGAGAAGTGTGCAAAGTGTACCCAGAATGTAAAGTGCACGCAGAGTGTAAAGTCTGAGTCCTGGCGGAAGAGACCCAGGAAAATTTGTGGCCACCACAGGCAGCCTTCATGGATGACTCTGCTCTGCATCTTCCCCACCTCAGAGGACTGGAAATCAAGCTGCCTGGGATTGGGCTGCAGGTGTCCACTCCAGGGTGCATGCTGTGGGACTCCCCTGCAGAGAACACCTGCAATCATCAATGGTGACCTTGACTGAGTACATGCCTATATGGTGGTGAGGACGTCACCTTAATTAATCTTCACCACATCCCTGAGAATCAAACAAGGAAAATGCTGTGCAGAGGCAAAGTAACTCATTCAAGGTCAACAGCCAGCAGTGGCCAAGCTGGAACCCCAATGCAATCTGGTCCACAGCCCAAGCTCCTTCCCTACATCCAGTAGTCTAAACTCCTACCTCTCCATCCAAGGTGAGCCCCCCAATCGTGGGACCACTTGTCCAGTTGGGGTGCGAAGGGCCAGCTGTGTCACTAGATGCCAGGTGTCTGTTGGAGAAGGGGACGGTCTCCCTCCAGCACCTTCAGAAGGTCAAGGCCAGCCCGTCTGGTGAGAAGGTGCTGGCTGGGCAAGGGCTCTGAGCCTGCTGGGGTCATACCCCCGAGGATCTCCTTCATGCACTTGCAGTTGGTCACCAGGTACCTTACCCACCTCTCCCACTTTGGATGCAAAGAGGAGCCTGGCCCTGCCACCTGCTTCCTTTCATCTCTGGAAAGCCCAGTGCCAAGGAATAAAGTCCTGGGAGCGGATGTTTTCTAACGAATAAATGCTCCCAGCCCCAAATGAGGCTCTGTGTACACAAGACTTCCCCATCCCCCTCACATGGGCTTGTAGCGGAGGCCTCCTTGCCGCACCCGTGTCTCCGGTTCCCTCCTGGTAGAGGTCAGCCCGGACTTGGGTGCTGGAGTGGATGCAGGCCACGTTGGATGACTGGTTTAGGCGACCGCGCATGCCCTAGGTCCTCTCTGAGGAAGGTGAGTGCATGATGAAGTGGAGGAAGGCTTTGAGCTTGGCACCAGGGCTTTCTGGAGGCCCCGGGACAGTTCAGTCGGGACCTGTGGCCTGTAAAGAAAAGGTTTTTCCTGGGCTCCCAGGAGGGAGACCCTCCGCCGCAGCCGAGCCCGGTAGTTTCAGGGCCCGCTACCAGGGGGCAGTGCTGTGCAGCGAATGCTGCCCGGCCTCAGCGTGGCGCCCAGGCCTGCGCAGTCACCGCTCCCCTCCGGTCTTTCCAATGCACCGCAAAGTTGCTCCTAGAGCTCTCCTGACCCCAACAAGCCCGTCGCCCCCATAACTCGCTCAAGGGGGTCCGCTCCTCTCCCTCCGCGCACCGAGATCATCGCAGGCGTCCTGTCTTTGATGGGTAGAGAGCCGCCACTCGGTGGATTTTCCAGGCCAGATTTGGCCCTAAAGAATTGCAAGCTGGGACTGGCCCTGCGCGCAAAGGTGGGATACCTGGAAGATGAGTTTTGAGAGTACTTAGCCTCTTAAGATACAGGTGTGCAGTCTTTGACAGCAGAAAAGAGCGCAAGGTGGGCCGCCCGCTTTCCATCGCCTTCCGGATTTACCTAGAAATCCCTCTGAAGACAGGCCTGATGTAAGGAGGAGGCCTATCTTCCACCAAATTGTAGCCACCCCGGAAAGGCCGGGGTGGGAGGGCTGACCTTTCCCGCCAGCACCCAGCCCCAGGCCTACCCCCGGACTCAGTGCTGTGTTTGGGAAATGCCTTTCCGTTTAGTCTGGAGGAGGCTTGTCTGGGTTCCAAATCCGCAAAAGCATTGCGCAGGCGGGACCCGCTTGACCAGCGCGCGGGGCTTTTCTCACCCGGGGAAGCTAGGAACCCACGGCCTGTGCCACCCCAGAGGTCAAACCCTCCGGGCACCGGGGCCCAGTGTGAAGCCAGAGCCTGGTGAAATGCAAACCGGAGACGGCTCTCTCTGGGCACGGCCTGCCTGAGCGGCGACTTTTGTTTTCGTTTTCTCTCTTTCTTACTAATAGCCGCCTTGCAATAAATAAAATAAAAAGGCAGCTGCATGTCGGTGTTTGAATGCTTGTGGCTGTTTCTTCTTTGAAGAATTCACATTTAGAAATTGCTTTCTGGGAACCCAGAGGAAGAACTTATAAACCACCGTTATGTAACTCGAAACCATCAATAGATCCTCTTTTAAGGCCGTCTTCATTGTGGGAAGTCAAGGTAATGATTTCGTCGCTGTCTAATTCCATCCCGATGTGCAGCGTCCCCTTTCTAGCCTTTCAGAGGTAAGTGAAAGGCATCAATCTGGGACCCTTTTTGTGGCCGATTAACAGTTTAAACTGGTTTTCTAACCCTGTCACAACTACGAAGCTGATAAACAGGATTTCTGGGGAGGCATTAGCAAGTCTGTAAATAGATCATTAAAAAAAAAAAAAACTGGAGCAATTCTGCGTTCCTCTGACAAAAATAAAACACAGGTCCACAGGGTGGTGTGACAGGGTGGCGTGTGTGTGTGTGTGTGTGTGTGTTGTCACTTCAAAGAAGAGTTACAGATGACTTCCCAAGAGCTGTTTGTGTCCTGGTCGTCGTCGTCGTCATCATCATCATCATCATCATCATCTCAGGAGAAAGCGAACAAGCTGACGATGCCCGGATGGAAGTCAGTGGCTTGTAGGCCTGTAAGCTCTGCCTTAGGGTAGGAAATGTCTGGTCCTAGTCACCGGCAAAGCCGGGCCTCGCCGCTCACCTCTTTTGGCATAAGTAGCATCATCCAAAAAGGAAAGTCTGGTTTGACTGCGAGAGTTCTACAGAGGCAAGTATTTCATGGGGACGCTGCAGGGACAGCTGTGGGAGCCGTGAAGGCAATGAAGGCAAACTGGACACCAACCTAGGGGTGACCCAGCCATCATCTGTTATCCCTCTGTACCACTGAGAAATACTTACTAATATTTTTTTTATTGGAGCAAAAAGGCAAACTGGACAATTTGAGACCTTTAAATTTTTTAAAATTAAGTCTAGGCCCAGTCCTCCTGGAAGTTTATTCTCTTTGATGCCCTCGAGTTTCGCTGATGCAACAGAAGCCTCTTACTCCAGGCCTGGCCTGGGGTCGCACACCAGTGCCCACTGCCCCACCCTCTAGGGGGCTGGGGGGTTACCTTTGGGCGCTGGCACGGCCTCTTTGGCCGAGGGAAGAAGGCAGGTAGCCTCGAGAAAAGCGAAGGAGAATTTTTAAGTAGGCGTGACACTATCAAGAGGCCCAGCCTGGCACTTACCCCTAAAGGCAATGGGGGAGGCGACACCCCCGGTCCTGGCCAGCCACCGAGGTGCTCCTCTGGCGCGGCGGGCGGGAAATCTCTGACTGTTTGGTCTTCCCCTCCCTTGCCGAGCTCGGGGCTCCAGGAGTAGAGGGACCCGTCCCGGGGGGGAAAGGGCGAGAAGGCGCTTCTGGGCTCGATGAGAATGAGGTCGGCCGCCGCGGAGCCGGCTCCTGGCCTGTGCCCTCGCGGCCCACTGCGGGGCGGGACGTCGTGGGCCGGAGGGCCACTAGTCCGGGAGAGGGGGGCCCTCTGCGCTCCCAGCCGTCGGCGCGTGGGAAGTCGAGGCGCGCAGACCACCTAGCTCCCGGCTCGGCTCTGCTGCCCCACACGCGGATCCGCCCCCGGGACCTCGAGGGCGCTGCCACTCCAAGCGACCCAGACCCGGGGGATGGGGGTGAGGTACCTCCCCTGAGCCGAGGACGGACTGCCGAGGCGGAGGGGACAGGCGAGCCCGCGAACTGCGTTCCGCACTCGACTACTGCCAGCAGGAAGCTAACCCCAACCCGGCCCGGCCAGGCCCGCGACGCTCGGGGAGCCCGGAACGGCGCCATCCCCTCCCCTCCTGCCACCTCCAGTAAAGCGCGCCCGCCCCATCCAGTCTGGCCAGCCACGCGGCCTGGGGCTTACCCCGCCTCGGCTCAGTCTCTCCGCGGGAGGGTCCCGGGCCGAGGGAGGCGGCACCGCGGCTCCCGGAGGCGGCCACGCGGGGTGGGGTGTGGGGACAGTGGCCGCCCTGCGGAAGGACCAGCTCGGCTGCGGAGCGCACGGCCCAGGGCTCGGAGGCTCCGTCAAACTTAGCCCAGCCCGGGTCCCCACCTCCTTCTCCCCATTCCACATCAGGCTGAGCTCTCCGCCTTCGGCATTTCCTTCCCTCCTTGGGGTTTCCACCCCCCTGTTTGTCTCTCTGACTCTCCACTCCTTCGCGGACTCCTTTCCGCCCCACCTCGTCCCCCGCCCCCCACTCTTCTGCAGCTTCTAGCAGACAGAGCCCCGCACAACCCTTATAAAGCCAATAAACTAAAAACGTGAGCACGGCCCAGATCCCTGTACGTTTCCTGTGTCTTTTAGAGGGCAAATTGACACCGGGTGGATTTGGATCGGCTTCCTCGGAGAGGCCAGGAAGCTTTCAAATAGTCTAAGTCGGTAGACAGCTGTTTCCTGAGCAGCCCTGCAGCGTCTGAGGGCTTCTTCCTTCATCCTCAGATATCCCAGCCCAGGGGCGTTAGCCCATTGCACAGATGGAGGACGACGAGCGGGGAGGCAGCCCCCACTCCTACCAACTCAGTGCATCTCGTGCGACGGGTTTCAGTCCTGTGCGTACGATCTCTACCTCCTGTTTTCCCTTCCCCATACTTATTTCTTGACGTTTTCTTATATGATTTAAGCAACAGGAGGGAGGAAGACAGGGCGAAGATAGTCCCGTACCTTTCCACGGAGTGAAACAACGGCCTGGAACTACAGCCGCATAACAACCACAGACGAAACTGTGTTTGTGAAAATGTGTAACCCTAGCTATGTAATTTGGAAACAGTCACGAAAAAGGGTATTGCCCAGGTGAAAGTGATTTTACAATTGCTTCCATATTTTTAAATATTTTTCAAAATTGTTCAGAGGTGTTTTTTCCTGACTGAAAACAGGGTGAATGTTTCCACTTGGGAACTTCGGTGTCGCTTCAGTCATCAGGAAAGCTACAGTTACCATAAATTGCCTTTGAAGTGTATATTAAGGTGATTGAAATTTGCTTTAAAAAAAAAAAATAGTCTCTGAGGTTGAAAACTTGCCACCCTGACCACGGAGGCTTTGCCGGAAACTTTAAAATAATCCCCACCAACGTATTCTTAGAGAAATTTTGCATTGAACATACTGTGTCTGGGACCCTAAAACAACCAGGAGTTGGAACACAACCTTCACAGCCATGAATTTCCTCACCAGATTTTTTGAGCTGAGCATTCCCCCTGATGCACGGACCTCCATCTTATTGAAGCAGAGTCGCTTCTCCAGAAGGGCAATTTGCAGTCCCGAGAGCTCTACGCTCTGGCCAGCCCCGGAGTGATGCAGGTTTAGGCAGCCACGCCTGCCAGGGGGGTCGGGATTTGGGGTGTGGGGCCAATGGAACACGCAAGCAAATATTCCAGGCGTGCTGACAAGACGAGGGAAATGCAAAACTTCCTGGCCAGACTCATGGAGGACGGAGACAAGATTCCAAAGAGTCCCTCGCTTTCTAAGAAGCACTCAGATATCGAAGAAGAGGAGGCACTGGGATGGGAATTGTCCAGAGTGTCTATGAACCTTCACATGTTACTAATGATCATCCCTGGTCTGCAGCTCCTTTCGTTTGCTCAGCCCTGAGTGCCTGGGGACGTACCGGAAAACTGTTCGCTTTGCTTTCTCCCCCATTTTGACCTGAGTCTACCTAACCAAAGTTCTTAGACTTGAGTGTTGTTCTTTAGCAACTAGACCTTAAAATTAAAGTTTTTTCCCCTGCCCGACATAATTTTTACTTTTCGCCCTTCCCTTTAGTCCTGTACTTCAAACTAGCTCTCCTTGCTTTTTGTTCTCCCCATTCATTCTCTTGGCCACCGGAAGTTTCTGTGAGGGTAATTTACATTACTGACCAAATTTCCAAAGCACCTTCAAAATTAACTGATGCTTTTTACCACCCACTGGAATATCGATTAACCAAGGTGCCCCCACAACTTAAGACAGGTGAGAGAGAAAAATGAGATAATCACACACAGGTAACTAATGGTGTTACATCATTAAGGTGTTGGGTTTGTTGTTTTTTTTTTTTAAGTCTTTAAATTAGAAAATCAGAACAGTTACTGTAATACAAATATAAATTGTCACCGTCCAATGGGTATTCAGGTCAGGATGCTTTTCTGCTGGTGACATGATAAAACATACCTCATGGTCATAAAAAAACATCAAAAAGTTGTGTGTCCAAACTCCAAAAGCCTCATGCCTATTACTAACCATCTGGCATCGTTCTTTATGGGAACATTTGGTCTCAGAGGGAAAAGGGAGCATGGAGGGGACACCCTCACAGCTGATCCGAGATAACTCTCTTGCAGAGAAAAGTGAGGAGAACCTCAGCAGCACAAACCAGTATTTCCACGTCCTCCCCTCAGCCCCGAGGAGAGAGAATTTGGAAGGGGAGGAAATGAAACTACCCAGCTATCAGGAAATGAAACGCTTGCCCAGGGAATTCTAAGCAAGTCAATCATCAGTCCAGGCAAGACTACTTTTTTTTTTTTTTTTAAATATCCACTTCCCATTTGTTTTACCCAATTCAAAAATTATTCCCAAGGGGAAAAAAAATACGCTTGTAAAATGTCTCATTAACAGCGAAGATGAATTGGGCCTCAACTCCTGAATGCCACGCCGCTTTCATGGAGACGGCAGAAGTTCGTGGAATGAAAGAAGACCGACCGCCAGCCTGCGCTCCCCTCCGGCTCCTTCTCACCCGCGCGGTAGTCCGAACAGAAGCTGAGTGGGCTGAAAGACGGCACCAGTCCTGCATTTCCATTTGTTTTTGTTTCAAATAGGAAAGGACATTTATTGCTTTCTAAGATTTTTGAGTCCCATCTCAATTTGTAGCTGGTTTAAATTATGTTTTGAAATACGCATTAGGGGCGCCCTGCGTTCGATATTATTTTACGAGGAAAAGGAAAAATTTGGAGTGTACTGACTTTCTGCATCCAATGAACGGGTTGTTGGTTTTATCCTTCAGGTACTCCTGGTTAATGCTGGTAAAATAAAAGTTTTGTCTTTAACAAAGGCGGAACCTGACTGATACAAAGTTTGCCAGTGTGCTCAGCAGTTACAGTGGGCGGGGTGGGGGTGCGCTGTGGAGGAAGGGGGATAGGCTCTTATACGGAGTCCCTGCCGTGAGGGTGTGTTTTTGGAAAGCCTGTTTTGTCCAGAGACTGGTCGGATTCAACATGGTCCTCACCGCGCATAGCCAGCAGTTTTCGCAACAGCAGAACCGGTGGCTCAGCCTCTGTACCCCACCCCCAGCTCAGAGGGCTTCCACATGCACGATTTTTATAACAGAATGGAAGCTGCTGGGAGGGGCTCAGTTTTAGGATCCCCAGTTTTTGCTTTTCAAAGGGGGTTGCAGCTCAGCCCCTTGTTTGTTTTTGCTGAATGCCTCGGTTTTGCCTCTGCATTTCCCCACCAGCAGGAAACCATTGCCGGGGACAATGTCCTATCTCATTGTCATTATCTCCTACAGAACTAAAACAATACTTCTGTTTGGCCTCCTAGGCGAGGAGAATTTGTTCTGCTCTTCCTTAAGCAGAGTTTCCGACTGAGTTTCTGACCCAGTCATTCGATATCCAGCAGAGATACCTGGAGACAGTTTTTTGGTTTTTGTTTTTGTTTTTTTAATCTGCTATCTTGTGCTTTGTAATTTCATTTTCTGAGAAATAGCCCAGAAACTGTTCTCAATCAAGAAGAATCACACCATGGCTAGGGAGCGAGGGTTTGCTCAAGCTGCATGAGCTTCCTAATTCAATCAGCTGGATAGGATTTATTTATAGTTGTCTTATTTTTTGTGTGTTCTGCATTGCTGAGTACCCAACCCTAAAAGGTTTTGAGATGTTGGGATGCTGAATGTCAAACCCCAAAGGTTAGAGTCCGCAGGATGTCAGGTGTTTTCCATTGGGCCCTGGCATTTCCTTTCTATTTACTTCTTTTTACATACAGAAGGAAATATATACGTGTGTATATAATATTATGACATGTCAAGATTTCTACCATTCACGAACAACACAATGAGCATTAACTCCTTGGAGCTACCTTATCATACTTGACATCTTCCATTAAAACAGACCAAACCCACGGAACGGAAGGAACCCTCCTGACCTGCTGTCCGTCTTTCTCCGTGTACCACACAGGCCGTTGGCCCTAAGTGTTTCCACCGTGAGAATGTTACCTAGCTTAAGGCGGTGCTAATGGCATAAGGACTTGTTTGCCTCGGAGCTAAGGAGTCAGTGGGACACTTAAGACTGTTTTGCCCTTGGACTCGAGGCAAGCTAATTGTCAGCCTCACTCCAGTAGCTGCTATCACTTTATTACTCATGTTTAGCTATGAGTAACCTGGGAAGCACAAATGTAACAGCTGCTTATAATAAAAGTGTAATTGGCCAAGACAGGCTACCTGAGGAGATTAAGCCTCATGCTAATGAGGCCAAGGTCACATGCTGATTTGCTTTGCTCTGAGATGGTAATGAATAATAGTTCCTGTCTCTAGCAGTCCCAGAGGCCGGATCGTTTCAAACCTAGTAGAGAAACCGTTTGGGCATCCAGGTCTCATTGGAGAGCAAGAGGGAGCTATTGCGGGAGGCGAGGTAGCAGAATGCCTGGTGGCTGGGCCCCGAGGCCCGCAGACCTACCTGTGTTCGAATCCTGGCTTCCCCCATGTTCTCCCTGGGTGGCTGGGCAAGTTACTAGCCACTCGGAGCTTGTGTCGCCCTACCCCTAAGAATAGAGGAAATAAAAGTGATGGTGCTGGAGCTGACAAGGTGTGCGTAAGACATTCAGCACTCAACATGACTGGTCGTCATGGTTACCTGTGTCTACAATGAATAGCACCGCCCATCTGAGACCCAACCCTGTGGCTCTTCCTAGCTCTGTCCCCATGACTAGAAAGACTGCTGACTCCGTGAATGTTGCGGTCCAGTGTTTTACTCCCAGGTCACAGGACACTTGTCATCATGCACCGGGGAAGCTTCACAGAGCCCGGCTCTGCTTGGGCTGTACATTTATGGACACATTGTGCAGGTCACAGCGGTCTTCCCAGTCACGATCATTCTCTCCCTCTGAAAACCAGTTGGGAAAGTTTTAAGTCTTAGTTGTACAGGTAGGAACCTAGAGGCAGGAACAAACTGGAGCATTCAAGTGCTCCAGGTGAGGCTGACCAAGAGGTTGAGATGATAGAAGCCAACAGATTTTTCCTTAAAGAAAACAGACATGTGACGAAATCGGTCCACACTTCATAGGGCCTCCCTGGAACCTGGGAAGACTTTTGTTTTCAAGTCAGCTCCTCTGTTGCAGGCAATTGGCGGCATGCAAGGCCTTCTCATTTCCCTACTGATGGGTGGAGACTCTGAGAAAGGTATGAACAAAGGAGGTACTCTCGAGTTTTGTGGGAGATGACTTTTTAAGTTGATGATTTTCTTTATTACCCTTTCCCTGAAGTTCCCTAGCCCTTAATTTACTAATTCTGAAATGTTGTGCTTACAGGGCCATGCTTTTTCTGGTTGGTGTGTAACACGATCCCATTGCATTTTACTAGACACCTGTTACATTTGCAGGAAATCCAGGATTATGCCAAGTGAACTGGATAACCACTATGGTGACAACTATTCTGAAAACTTCCTAATTTTGCTTTTTGGTTTTTTAAATTTGTTTTTTAATCCTCACCCGAGGATGTGTTTATTGATTCTAGAGAGAGGAAGGGAGAGAGAGAGAAAGTAACATTGCGATGTGAGAGACATCAGTCAGCGCCCTCCAGGACTCGCCCCAACCGGGGATTGAACCCGCGACTTTTGGGTCCATGGAACAACACTCCAACCAATTGAGACACCCGGCCAGGCTGTTATTTTTACTTTTTAAATACCAGGGTTTGGGCTTGTAGAAGCAAAATCATGGCTAGTATGCTCTGGCATGGGTTCTGATTGATTAAATGCTTTCTTTTTGCTTTTTTTTTTTTAAAGCTTTCTTGATTACTCTGTTGGGCACCCCTTGTCCTGTTCCTCTGCTGTATTCCTTCCCATGGGTCACCGTGAAACCTCCCTAGATGTGGGCTGCCCTCCCGTCATCTCTGTTTCTTTGACTGAGGCCTAAGCCTTGTAATCTCACCTCTTGGGCACAGGTCCAGGGACAAGATCCCCGCTCTCAGGAACTTACAGTCCAGTTAGGGGTACACATGTGCATGAAAAGACAGCCCGCAGTAGAAAGCCAGGCAGGAGGTGTGATGAACACGGTCCAGGTAATACCACTACGGCACATCCACTCTGAGCCTCTCCTTGCTCATCTGAAAGCGGGGCTGATGGGCCAAGGGCAGCCGCTCTCGCAGGGAATCACGTGGGATGGGCTGCATGGGAGTGGTGTGTCAATCACAAACTTACTCTGCCAAAAAAAGCGAGAGGCATTGTTAAATCAGAAGATGCAGGAGAATAACAACTATTATTAACCCTTGAAAAGGCACTAGAGATGACAAATGCCCAATCCAGGAGCCTGGCTCCATCTGGAGTAGGGAGCAGGGGAGAACAGAGGGACCCATGGGGATGGGTGCCCAGAGAGCCCTCAGTGACGCTGGTGTGCTCTGTGTCATGTCGAGGAGGGGGTCAAATGAATGTTCATGATCTCATTTTTATAAATGTTGGTATATATTAAGTACATACATGTAGACATGCATAAAGGACTTTAGTTATTGGGCCTCCGTGGTTTCATTTAACTGATGAGAAAACTGATGCTTGCCCAGAACCAAATAGCCACTTAGTAGCTGAACTAGAGTGGAATCTTGCTTCCCAACTTGAAGTGTAGCTTTTCTGTCGTCTGCAAACCTGACTGGCACCCTTGATTCCTCTTTCCCTCACCCCATACTCCATGCAACAGCAGGTCCTCAGGGCCCCACCTTCTGGCTATGTCCTGAGTCTGTCCCCTTCCCTCCATTACCATCGCCACCGCCTGGCAGCTCGGCACGGATGGTGGAGCAGGGAAGGGTTGGGCTTGCATGGCTGTGGTCCAGGCCTCCCGGTGGGGCCCTAACCCAGAGAGTGCCACGTTTATTCACATGGAAGATGCAAGTCACCATCACACCTGTTATGCAAACTCCATGAGGGCTCGTGTGGGTAAATACTCTGAGGGTGTGAAGTATTCTTTACATGTGCAGGCTTCTATGGCGATTGCTGTACGTAGCAGACGTAGACACTCCTGTGTCCCCCAGCGCTTTCTCCAAATCTGTAATGGGACGCTCGCGTCCTGGGGTGTGATCGATTGTTATGGACCTGCCTTATCCTCCTTGCTGGATGAACATCTCTGGACTGTAAGGGCCAAGTGTGAGTCATCCCCACATCCACCAGGGTGCCTGGGGCCCTGCAGGGATGGAGCCTGTGCTGTTCTCAATAGTGTTGAATGCACCTTTGGACAGAATTAGCCCACGTCGTTGCTGCGGCTGTTTCCGTCCCACCTAAGGGTGGAGGGTACCCCCTTCTCTGTAAGCCCATCCTCCAATGCCCCGTTGAGTACCACACTCCAGCTCTCCTCACCCAGGCCTTCCTTTCTTCTGAATCCTCCCCCACTTGCAGCCTGGGCCGCAAAGTTCAGCCCTTGGGAGATGTCTCTACTCATTTGACATTTTAATGGAACAGTGGAAGTATCCTGAGCTGGGACCCCCTGTCTCCATGTCCCCTCCTACAACACAGGCGGCTGTGAGCTCCCTCAGGGTGGGTACCAGCACATTGCCTGGCACACAGATGCTCAGTAAATATTTGCTGGGTGAACAGCCTCCTCGTGGGAGTGCTGCTTGCACTCTTACAGACCCTCAATGGAACAGTGGAAGTATCCTGAGCTGGGACCCTCAGCTGGCTGCCCAATGGGTAGCTGGCTGCCCATTGCTCTTAGGGTAAATACGGAACTCCCTCCCACAGCCTTGGAAACCTTCTATAGAAAGTCCCCACCCTCCGTTTCAACCCACTCCCCTTCTATTCTTTCCCTGACTGAGCCATACCAGCCTTCCTCATGCAGCTCTAGTACACGACCCATTCCTGCCTCAGGACCTTTGCACTGGTCATCCCTCTGCCTGGGAAACTCTTGCCCTGATTCTGTCCATGCTTGCCCCAAACAGTCCCAGTAACACACCCTTCACTGCTCTTTTGTCAGAGCCCTCACCACTGCCTGACATTATCTAGTTGGTTCGTGTGTTTCCATGTCCCCTGACTGATGCCACCTTCTCCCACTGGATTATGGGAGGAAGCCTAGCAGGAAAGGCCCCTGTTTGCCCAGGTCATCACTGTGTGTGCAGCCACTCGCCAGAGCGCCTGGCAATTAGGTGCTCAATAAATGAATGAACTTTTAAAATCGGACTACACGGTCATGAGCTAACTGTGCACCCCCCAAATTCATATGTTGAAGGCCTAGCCCCAAATAGCCTTTAGGGAAGTAATTAGGGTTAAATGAGGTGATTAGCATGGGGGCTCTAATCTAATGGGAGTGATGTCCTTAAAAGAAGAGGAAGAGATGCCAGAGCGCGCGCGCTCGCTCTCTCTCTCTCTCTCTCTCTCTCTCTCTCTCTTTCTCTCTCTCTCTCTCTCTCTCTTTCTCCCCACAGAGGAAAGGCTATCTGAGGCCACAGAGAAAGAATGGCTGTCTACAGCCAGAAAGAGAGGCATTGCCAGACGCCAACCTTGACTTCACCTTGATCTTGCACTTCTAGCCTCCAGAGCCATGAGAAAGTAGCTTTCTGTTGTCCAAGCCACCCAGTCTGTGGTGGTTTGTTACGGCAGCCTGAGCTGACTCTTATCCACACCTGTCCCAAGGCTGGCCTTGGACGAGTCACTTAGCCTTGGTGTGCCTTAGTTTCCTCACCGATGAAATGGGCTGATCACAGTGGCCTTCGGGTAGAGTTGTGGGTTAAATGAGCTGACACGTGCAAGGCTCCTAGGATAGTCTATTAGTGTGAGCAAGCTGCATTAGTAATGACAGGTGCTGTCAATGTAGCGAACCGCAGCAATCCTGCAAAATTTTAGAACTCCCAGAAAGGACATCTGGAAAGAAGGTGCCAGCTGGAGAAAGAGGTGACCTGAAGAGGCCTGAGAAAAATAGGCAGATGCAAAGGGGCAGAGGAGGTACAGAAGATATTAGGGCCGGGGTGGGGGGGGGGGCGGGGGCAGGCTGGGAGGAGGGGCTCTGCGATGTGTTCAGGGGCAGCAAACAGTGTAGTCTGGTTCCGGCAGAGAGTCTAGAGGAGAGAGTCCCATTTTTCTTTGCACAGGAGCACCAGTGTTTTCAAGCCAAGGGAGGAGCCAGTGGACGTTCAGAGCATGGTTTGGGTCACCGGTGATCCCGTTACCAGCCTTCTCGAGCTTGTCAGCAGGTCCTGCCTGCCCGCCCAGCATCAGCTGCCACTCCTCTCCCTCCTTGGCAGCGTGCGCTTTCTGTCTCTCCTTACACTGCTCCTCCTGTTCTCCTCCGAACACCCACCAACGAGAACGTCCCGATGCGGCAGGGCGTCCCCTCCTTCTTAGCTGCTGGGCTACACTGCCCACAGTCCGCTATCCTGCCCCCCCTGCCTTTCTGGCATGCCAAGATTTTGCTCTCTTAAGAGAATTTTAACTAGAATGTTCAATTTACTCTCCAGTACAGAGAGATCTGTGTAGACAGCCAGAATCATTTTTTGTTTGGGTTTTATTGTTTTTAACCCTCCTTTCCCACAGAGCTGAAGCAGGACCAGGGTCTGAACCTTCGGGTCACTCATTGCTTTTATCTTTCCTCTTGGCTTGTCTCTTAGGGTGGAAGAACTGACCTTTGCATCCATGGACACAACCCCATGTCCTCTCTCTGCTCCCCATCAGCTGGGGAAATCATCAGGCTACAGTCTCAGGCACAAACTCACTGGGAGCAGGAGAGGGAACACAGGCCTGGAAGCAGAAAAGTTAGGCTGGCCTCGTGCCTCCATTTCTGCTTCCTAGAGCCTTGTCACTCTGGGGACCCTGAGCCTCAGTTTCCCCATCTGTGTGATGGCACAAGAGTGGGGAGGACCGGTGCGAAAGCTCTTGCTGACCCATAACACATGCGGATGAATGTGGTTGTTCTCAATATTTTCACCAGCTGCCTGCCATTTGTTCTCTCAAGTTCCCTGGCCTCATGGTGGCAGCATGTCTGAATTAGGGAGAAAGAAGGGAGGGCTTCCCTCTGTGACAGCACGGATGGAACTGGAGAGCATCATGCTAAGCAAAATAAGCCAGCCGGTGAAAGACAAATACCATATGATCTCACCTATAAGTGGAACCTAATCAATAAAGCAAACAAACAAGCAAAATATAACCAAAGACAATGAAATAGAGAGCAGGCTGACAGTGATCAGAGGGGAGAGGGGAGGGAATTTCAGGGGAAAAGGGGAAAGGTTTACAGGAACAAGTATAAAGGACACATGGGAAAAACTAGGGGGGGTGGAAATAGGAGGGAGGTGGGGAGGGGGTAAAAAGCAGAAAATTGTACTTGAACAACATTTAAAATTTTTTTAAAAACTGATCCCACACACTTATGAGTATAGGTCAAAATGGAAACCCTCATGAACTGAGGATGGGACAACATAAGAAGTCACTTTGGAGAAAAAGATCATGTTCCCTATGTCCCATTAGTGTGTCCACACTCTAAAATGTAACCATTGTGTCCCAGTAGAGCTTTTATAGGTGCGCAAAGAAGAAAAAGAAAAAAAGAAGGGAGGGGCTCAGTCTCTCCCCGGCAGGGCCCTTCCCCTGCGGGACTGCGGTGACTCTGGTTCCAAGTTCTCTGCTCTGCTGACGGCGCAGACCACAGACGGCAGCTCTGTGAGATGTTTTTTAGGAACAGCAGCAATGAGCGCATGAGGCGGACGCTGAGGCTGTCCCACTTCACTAGCTCCTGGCGCCTGGCAGCCTGCCCCCTCCCCCTTCCCAGCTTCATGTGCTTGATGAACGTGGGTAAAGCACCCTTCCCTACAGCAGCCTCTTAGCTCAGATGCCTGCAGGCCCAAGCAGGTAATGTGATGGAAGGGGGCGGCCTGGTGGGGGCCTGGGGGCACGGACCCCTTCCAGGGAGGTCCATCACTTCTCCCCTCCAGCTGAGGGTCGATGGGGAGAAATGAGCCAGCGCAGGCAGGCCATCTCAGTTTCCTAGGGAAACTGGGAGTTGAAATCCCTCATTGTGAAGTATTTGATACCAACACAGGTTTTTAAAAAGCACGACATGGACAAAACACACACACCCAACCCATGAAGCCAAAACACTCACATGCGTTCTCTCCTGATTCCTTCCAGTTTTCTTCACGGAGCGTAACAGCGTCTCTATTTTGTGCAAAATGCAAAAACAGGCCAGATACTTTGTCTGCATTAAGAACGCAGTGGGGGAATGCACCGGAGAGTCTTAAAACTATGAATATTTTTAAGGGTCTGTGGACAAGCCTGCAGAAACCAAGTATTGGAAAGGGGGGCTGAGCGTTCTGCTCTGCACCAGCAGCCTCTGGTCGCTGCAGGGCCCTGGAGGGGGGCCTGCTCCCTGCTCCTCTTCATGAACCCCATTCTGTAGAGACGGTGGTTGAAGCTTGGTTGGCCCACGAGGTGGGCTTGCTCAGACAAGCCTCGCACAGAAAGAACCGAAAGGAGAGGAGACCACAGCCGGCCACGGACAACCGGCTGCTTGCAAAGAGAGAGAGCGTCCAAGGTGCCTGGCACTCGGCCTTCACTTGGTGGCGTCCCAGCGATGGCACAGGTTGCCGTGAACCCCTCCTGAGGCTATCAAATGTCATCTCCACACTTTGATATTTAATCTCTCACAAAGGCTGTTTATGGCTCTGGGTACTCCTCCTCATGAACATTAGACCTCACTTTTACGGGCTTTTTCCCCGAGAATTCAGAGTACGGCGGCTCAGTTTTCTCGTCCGGAAGACATGCTGGTTTAATTAGTATAAGTTTGTAAAGCGCTTTTGAAGAGGGCAAGCGCTGTGGGGGCGCTAAGCAGTAGCATAGCAGTTACGCAACGCACTTTGCTGGACCATCTCGGCTGGCAAACGTCAGCTCTTCTATCTCACTGGGTGTGTGTTAGTTCTGACCATCAGTTCATTCCATAAAGACTGAAGCTTCGGGTTATGTCGAGCTCCAAGGCCAGGTACAGCCATCTGTGGCCCTGTGACCACAATTCTCCACTCCTGTTGCAGTGGAAAGTCTTACACAGTCTTGAACAAGTGTTTCTCGCTAATAGCCTTCCCATTTTCTTTTCCTCCTTTTGCAGATAACCCGTGACTGGCTGCCAGGAGCCAGGCTTAGGCATTCCCTTCCTCTTGGTCCCCTTTTCTTGCCTGGGCTAATGGTTGTGCTGAGTGACCTTGGGTGAGTCATTTCATTGGTTTTTCTTGATCCCTTTGCCTGTCTTGCAAGGGATCTGATATAAAACATCCACGGGTATACGTGTGCTCCCACGTACTTCTGTGTAGCTCTGTGGAGTGACTTGCCTCGGCCAGTAGTGGGTGCGGGGAAGCTCTCGGAGCTCACTCTGCTCACACGGGCATAGTTCTGCCTTCCAACGTGGCAACGACGTCCCCCTCATCGTAAAGGAATAAGGCGTGACACATATGTAATTTTTCTAAGTTTATTTTACGTTAAAGTGTTTCGCAAAGTTTTACGTGCTTCCCTGCCTTCGTAAACAAAACGCAGTTTAATCTTCCCAGGGTCGTTTTCCTGAAGAGCCACCATCGCCGGGCATTCTGCTGCTTTCAGGACCTCGAGTGCACTTGAGGAGGCAGTTACTTGTGTCCAGGCAAAGTCACTGCAGATTGCGATATTTGACTCGGTTTGTTTTCTATCTCCCTCTGAGAGTTTTCATTAGCGGGCGTTCTCACTATCCTCGGTGTCACCACCTCAAGCAATACTTTCTCTTCCCCTTTTGCTGCCTCTAATCTTCTGAAGACTAGGAAATGGGAACGTTAGGCTTGTTAGAATTGAGTCTAAAATAAGAGTAAATGGGCTTTGAATGAGGGACCGTGAAGGTCTCCACCTTGCAACGGAGCCAGGTAGTAACTCGCAGACTGTGATACGCCCATTTTAACTGCTCAGTGGTCGTGTCTGTGTCCCTTTGCAGTTCTGTCTCTCTTCTAGATGGGGTGAGGTTTATAGAATAAGTGACTTCCGGACAAGCATTCCTGCACATTGGAATAAAAAACGCTTTATGGTTCTGCTCGGAGTAGGTATCAGTACCTGCTTGTTGACTAAATGGCTCCAGCAGCTTTTCAGGCAGTAAGAAATTTTAGAAAATGATGGGTTTAAAGATGCTTTGAAATACAAATGTACTCGTGTTAGAAAGACACCAATTTATATGCCAGGTTTCCTGGAAAACCTCAAAGTTCTCTGTGACTGGGAAAATGTCACCGTAAAAGCAATATTTCTCTTCCTTCTCCCAGAATGCTTCACCCGGAGAATTTCCAAGCAAAACAACCACCTGTTGCAAATTTCCATTCACCACCCTAAGTGTTAATGTATCTCTCATTGCCTAAAGGTGAGAACAGACAGTGTTCATTTGCATCTTTGTTTTTTAAAAGAGAAAGCAATTCAGGGCTCTGTACCCACCTGCCAGTGAGGTGGCCCCATTTGATTTTCAAGAAATGACAAAAATCTTGGCAAAGACCACCCTTGTTCCATTTCTAGACCTAACGCTTTTTTATTCTCTATGGTTTTATGACCAATACACTGTCTTTTGTTAGTCCAGCCTACCCTGTATAATGTCTACAAAAAGGACAAAAATAAACTTATGAATTATTTTTTAGAATGTGGTCATTCTATAGGAGATTCTATATAGTTCATCGGTTAAGATCATGGATTTAGGTATGGGAGGGTTCTGGGTTTGGATCCATGCTGTACCACTTCCTAGTCATGAGGCCAAGGGCAAGTTCAGCCCTGATCAGTGTGGCTCAGTTGGTTGGGTGTTGACCCAAAAAGCAAAAGGTTGCCAGTCTGATTCTTGGTCAGGTCACATACCTGCGTTGCAGGTTTGGTCCCCCGTCTGGGCATGTGTGATAGGCTGATCAGTGTTTCTCTCTCACGTCCATGTTCTTCACCTTCTCTTTCTCCCTCCCTTCCTCTCTCTCTCTGTCTCTCTCTAAAAAACAAACAAACAAACAAACAAACAAAAACCCAATTCAGCAAAGGGGAAGTAGACTGTACCTCCTAGCAGGAGGAATGGCAAAGAATTTATGGCCATTTTTAATTTAACATAATGGGTATACATAATGTTCTTTTCTCAAAGGGTTGTTATGAGAATTAAATGAGATCATAGCAGTCCTTAATAAATACTAGTCTTAATAAATACTAGTTGTTTATCACTGCTATGTGGTATCGAGTCAGTATGAAGCCAATCAGCTTTGCCATCTACTATCTGGACTTTCCAGTTTCTCTGTCCAGCTCTTGGTTCCTTCTTGCTATCTTTGCTTCTAACCCACTGCCAGCCACATGGGAGATGCTTGAAGAAAGGCCCCAATAGTAAATATTTACTGACAGTGTTCACCATGTGTCACGTGCTGTTCTAAGCACTTTTCTTATGTTGCATAATGACTGTATAGGTACCAGGACTGACCTCATTTTGCAGATAGGCTACTGAGTCACGGAGAAGCAAAGCAGCCAGCCTAAAGCCACATGCTATGTGAGTAGTGGGGCTGGGATAGAAACATATGGATCAGACAGCCCGGCTGCCTCCAGGACCCTGTCGGTTCATTACATGGCTCTAAGGCACCTTCCAATTCAAAAATTGTATGTTGCTTCTATGTACAAAATAGATACAGCGAATGGAAGAACTTAGTTTCTTGGTACAAAATGCAAAGTTGAGAAATGGAGTCCAATGGGACTGTTTGCCTGACATGCAGTCAAAATAATTCAGAATTTAGTTCTCTGCATACTGGCTAATACTTTCTTTAGCTAAAATGGGGAAGAAATATTTGGGTGTATGGCTGCATTTTCCATGTCAGATATTCAGCATCAGTTCTTAATTCACTTGCTTCTCTGGTGCCCTGACTACCTTCTGTGAAATGGGGACAATGACAACTGGATGAGATTGAATTCATCACCACATGCAACTTTGATTGGGATGAAAATCTCTGTGTAAATGCTAGGTATTCTGTTTTAATTAGTCACTATTATTCATTCTTCCAGAAACTTAATTTCTGGTTGTATCATTTCCTCTGATGCAATTCTTTTTTTTTCTTGTTTCCACTGATAAGGTTTTTTTTTGTTTGTTTTTAAATTGTTGTTCAGTTTCAGTTGTCCCACTGTTTTCCCCCTTGCTCACCCCAACCCCATCACCCCCACTCCCATCGTCAATTCCCCCCATTGTTCACGCCCATTGGTGTTCTTTGCTTGCCCCTTCCACTTCTTACCCCCATTATCCCCCTTCCCCCACCCCTCTGGTCACTGTCAGTCTGTTCTTTATTTCCAAGTCTCTGGTTCTGTTTTTCTCATTTGTTTGTTTTGTTGATTAGGTTCCAGTTCTAGGTGAGATCATATGGTATTTGTCCCTCACCACCTGCCTTATTTCACTTAGCATAGTATACTCCAGTTCCATCCATGCTGTCAGCTGCTAGTATTCCATCGTGTAAATGTAACAGTTTTCTGATCCGCTCATTTACTGATGGGCACTTAAGCTGTTTCCAGCACTTGGCTATTATAAATGATGCTGCTATGAACATTGGGTGCACATGTTGTTTGGAATTAGTGATTCAGGATTCTTAGGGTATAATTCCAGCAGTGGAATCACTGGATCAAAAAGCAGTTCCATTTTTAGTTTTCTGAGGGAATCCCATACTGTCTTCCACAGTGGCTGCACCAGTCTGCATTCCCACCAACAGTGCACTAGGGCTCCCTTTTCTGCACAACCTCACCAGCACTTGTTTGTTGACTTGTTGATGATAGCCATTCTGACTGGTGTGAAGTGGCATCTCACTGTGGTTTTAATTTGCATCTCTCTAATGACTAGTGATATTGAGCATTTTTTCATATATCTGTGGGCCCTCTGTATGGCCTCCTTGGAGAAGTGTCTGTTCAGGTCCTTTGTTCATTTTTAATTGGATTTTTTGTCTTCCTGATGTTGAGTCATATGAGTTCTTTATGTCTTTTGCATATCAAATCCTTGTCTGAGGTACCATTGGCAGAAATGTTTTCCCACATGGTTGGATTCCTTTTCATTTTGATGATGTTTTCTTTAGCCATTCAGAAGCTTTTTAATTTGATGTAGTCCCATTTGTTTATTTTTTTTCTTTATGGCCCTTGCCCTAAGAGATATATTGGTGAAAATACTGCTGAGTGGGGTACCTGAAATTGTACTGCCTATGTTTTCCTCTAGGACTTTTATGGTGTCACAACTTATATTTAAGTCTTTTATCCATTTTGAGTTTACTCTGGTATATGGTGAAAGTTAGTGGTCTAGTTTCATGTTTTTGCAGGTACCTGTCTAGATCTCCCAACACCATTTATTGAAGAGGCTATTTTTACTCCATTTTACGCTCCTGCCCCCTTTGTCAAATAGTAATTGGCCACAGAGACATGGGTTTATTTCTGGGCTCTCTAACTGTTCTGTTGATCTATATGTCTGTTTTGTGTGCCAGTACCAGGGTGTTTTGATTACAGTGGCCTTGTATAGTTTGATATTAGGTATTATGGATCCCTCCTACTTTGTTATTCTTTCTCAAGATTGCTGAGACTATTCAGGATGTTTTTTGTTCCATATGAATTTTTGAAATATTTGTTCTAGATCTGTGAAATATGCCATTGGTATTTTAATAGGGATTATGTTGAATCTATAGATTGCTTTGGGTAGTATGGACATTTTAATGATGTTAATTCTTCCAATCCATGAACATGGTATATGCTTCCATTTATTTGTATCTTCCTTAATTTCTTTTTTCAGTGTTCTGTAGTTCTCCCAGTACAGGTCTTTTACCTCCTTGGTTAATTTATTCCTAAGTACTTTATTTGTCTTGTTGCTATAGTAAATGGGATTTCCCCCCTAGTTTCTCTTTCTGATATTTCATTGTTGGTGTACAAAATTGCCATCAATTTCTGAATATTGACTTTATATCCTGCTATTTTGCCAAATTCACTTATTGGTCAAATAGTTTTTTGGTGGAGACTATAGGGTTTTTTATGTACACTATCATGTCATCTGTGAATAATGACACTTTTACTTCCTCCTTTCCAATTTGGATGGCTTTTATTTCTTTTTCTTGTCTGATTGTTTTGGCTAAAACTTCCAGTGCTATATTGAACAAAAGTGGTGAAAGCCAATACCCTTGTCTTGTTCCTGATCTTAAGGGGAAAGCTTTTAGTTTTTGCCTGTTGAGCATGATGTTGGCTGTAGGTTTCTCATATACGGCCTTTATTATGTTGGGGTATGTTCCCTCTATTCCCAGTTTTCTGAGTGTTTTTCTGATAAAGGTGCTGTACTTTATCAAATGCTTTTTCAGCATCTATTGATATGATCATGTGATTTTTGTGTTTCATTTTTGTTTATGTGGTATATTACATGTATTGATTTGCAAATATTGTACCATCCTTGTATCCCTGGAATGAATTCCACTTGATCATGATGTATGATCTTTTTAATGTATTGCTGCATCTGGTTTGCCAATATTTTGTTGAGGATTTTAGCATCTATGTTCATCAGTGATATTGGCCTGTAGTTTTCTTTCTTTGTTGTGTCTTTACCTGGTTTTGGAATTACGATAATACTGGCCTCATAAAAAAGAGTTTGTGAGTCTTCGCTCTTCTTGGATTTTTTGGAATAGTTTGAGAAGGATTGGAGTTCTTTGACTATTTGGTAAAATTTGCGTGTGAAGCCATCTGCTCCCGGGCTTTTGTGTGCCAGGAGTTTTTTGATTACTGCTTCAATTTCACTAGTTGTTATCAGTCTATTCAGGCTTTCTGCTTCTTCTTGATTCAGTTTTGGAAGCTGGTGCGTTTCTATGATGCAATTCTTTTTAAAATGATGTTTCAGACATGAAGTTATGCTGCCCCCAAAGCACTCATGATCTCGGAGCATCTCAGATTTTCTGCCGGCAGGTTCTCCCCTCCTACACCTTTCTGAAATTTAAAAAAAAAAAAAAAAGTGAAGATAGAAAAGGAAAGCACTGTATACTATCTGGGATCCTGCTTTCTGTTGCAGTGACAGGGTGGAGGGAGGAATACGAAAAACACCCCCAAGGCTCTGACGGTGCCTTAGTTCATTTAGATGACATCACTTCACCCAACGACCCCGGAGAAAGCATTCATCTTGTTCAGGTTCTGGGAAGCATGGGTGGTGGTGGGAGGGAAGCTTTAAGTCAGGAGACCAGGGCTGTAGCCCAGAGGCCCCCCTAACTAGTTGTCTAATCCTTAACAAGTTGCTTTGTCTTTCCAGGCTCATTTTCCTCATCTGTCAAGTCAAATGAAGGTTATGGAATAGATGATCTCTAAAACTCCTTCCAGCTCTCCAGTTCTATTCTGGGCCTGTCTGCACCTGCAGACAGTGGCATGAGGGCAGGAAGGGGCCTGGGGAGGGAGGAAAATTTCATCAGGACTATTAGACACTTTTACCTGGAGCAGGCCTGTGTCCTCACATGCTGTGTAGTGCGGGCTTGGCTCAGATTAGCCAAATAACTGGCCGAGTTCTCCCCTTGCTTCGCCAGTAGACACACAGCTTTTTAGTTTCTCTGGGAGCAGCAGCTGCTTTTCTGAAATTTCCAGCCCTGAGCTTCCATCCTCCACTTTGTCCTCTCAGAAACCTGTCATGGTTTTTCTGGATGGATGCCCACAGAATTTTAATCCAGTCACCAGGGGGAAAAAAGTACTATGCATAACAAAAAGCAAAACCAGGTTATGGGTTGGCTCTCTCTTTATAAAAAAAATCTGGTTACGTCAAGGGCTTGGAACATGGAGGGGCCTTGGTCAGCAGCACCAACCCTGAGCCATGTCAGAGGCCCGTGCGTTCCCTTCATTAAGGGTCCTTGAAGCTGTAGAGAGAAGGCCCATGTGCTTCCGCAGCCACCCTGGGTCCTGCCCCAGGTCCTAACACCTTCCAACTCCTGATAAATGTCTACTTAATTAAATTGGATGTTTTTGGTAATATCCCATTTTCTTCCTTTCCCCAATAAGCATTTGTATTTCTAGTAAGTAGGTAAAAAACAAAAAAGTCCTATGCCTTCAGGGAGCTTACCCAAGTCCCCTAACGAACCCAGTTTTTAAACGTGCAGTCCTTCAACTCTTCAACTTTTGCAGAAAGGTCCCCCCCCCCCCGGGGAGGTGTCTGGAAAGGCACCCCCCTGCTCTGACATTCATTCAGTAGGTTTGCACCCAGGAAACTGCACTTTATTCATTTGGGGCTGATGTAGGAGGGTGATAGACTCCTGGGAAATGCTTGTGGCTGGTAATAAACAGCCTTATCAGAAATAAGAATTCCTGTTTCCCTTTATGCTTCATGTTGTTTGGATAAAATTCATGAAAATCAATGCCTAATCATCAGGATTTCTCACATTAACATTAGGATCATTGCTCTGTATCTATAATTTACACTGTTGTCACTGAGATTAGGGAAACTCAAAGCAGGGATAGATTTGGAACTAAAAAAATGGGCAGCACCCTGTGAGGTGGCTAAAGAAGGTCAGAAGAGGTTTGAAGTCAGGCAGAACTGGGTTCCCGTGCTGCACGGGCCAGCTGTGTGACTTGGGCAAGTTACTGAATGCCTCTGAGCCTCTGTCTTTTCATCTCCAAAGCTGAGATATTACTACCTTCCTGGCAGAGGATTAAGAAAATTAAACGAGGTTTGCACCTGGAAGTGATGGCCCAGTCACAGTTCCCAACTAGAGCAAACATGCCACCACTTTTCCCTTACAAGAGGGGTGGGTCAGGGACCTCCCCCGCCCAACTTCGAATCAGTTTGGGGGATTCGGTCCAGGGCTGGGTGGGATATGTGGCCCTGGACATCCCTTGGCCACCACTACCCATCAACGTGTCCTTTCTAAAGGCAGTAGTTCAGTCCCTGGCGGGTTCCCCTCATCGACCTAAAAGAAGAGGTGGTAGGTTGGACATTTTTATTTTTAAAGACTTTTCTCCGGGCCTTTGACCTGGCGCTGCAGGTGTCAGTGTGGGTTTCCCGGGGCCAAGTGCCCTGAGCAGAAAGAGGCCATGGAGCAGGGGTGCAGCCAGAGATCCGGAGGGACTCCGAGGTGGCCCGGTTTGGGACGAGGCTACCGTCTGGGACTCTCGGCTCCTGGCAGGTCTCCTGAGGGTGTAAGCACGCCCCTCCCCAACTCAACACTCCTGTACAGGGGGACCCTGAGCAGCTGGGCTGCGGGGGGCGGGGCGGGGCGGGCCAGAGGCAGCATTCCTAGGGTAAGACCCTCCCTGCCAGGTGGCAGGAAAGGGCCACTGGGCTGGGATTTGGGGCCCCATCAGCTCCCTGCTCGCGGACATCCCAGGAACGGCCTCTGGCAGCTCTGCAGGGAAATGAGGGCCCCATCCACCACCCGGATCCGCTTCGAGAGGATCCGAATCCCAGGGACTTGCCTAGCTACGAGATCAGGGGTACCAAGGCCCAGCAGAGGCGCCTCCCGAGAGCGCGGCGGGCGTGGGAGTGGAACCCTCGGGTTTGAGCGCGGCGGAAGGTAACTGGAGTGCCGGCTGGGTTTTCTCTAAATCCCACTCTACGTCTTCAGAACAGGGCCGCCTCAAGGACCCTCCCTTCCTCCACGCCCCACCCCCCCAACCCCGCCACCAACCCACCGGGAGAGCGCGAATGAAAGACACTTTCCACCCGGAGACCCAATTGGCGTTGGGCTTCGAGGGCAG